>OY754975.1:36520582-37008082 GCA_963576475.1 Molanna angustata | reverse complement strand
TTTATAAACTAAATAAAAACCGAACATAATTATTTTTCTAAACCGGCGCACAATCTCTACGAACTCGGATATGGGTTATAAGCAACATTAATATCCATACAAAGCGGTATCTCAGTGCGGGTCTCGATTACGTATCGAGATGAAATAGATAAAAAGTAAACACTCTACTGCCATCTACCGAATTTTTTTTTTAATTTTTTTAAAAACGTATTTACTTAGATAAATGATTCGGTTACACGATGTAATTATTATTTTTTGGATGTGTCGATAAATAAGATTTCTACAGCGAGTTAAAGTGGAGCATTGTCCATCACGATTACCTATCGAGATCCGCAGTGGTGTAACGTATGATTTATCACGATAACGTCTCGAGATTAGCACTGAAACGGTTAATGATTTTATTTATTTAGATTGAATTTTTAACAGTGAGTGAATAGGTATATGTTTTGTAGTAATTATAAAATCTGCCATTATAGGTATGTGGTGCTTCCTTTTATAAGGTATTGCACACCCGTCGCTGGTTACCATTTGTGATGGTATGTATGTACTTATTTAAATATTGAGCTCTGAAACGAAACAACAACTGCTGTTTCTTGACATCCCAAGAAACAACAGTTAAATCCTAGTTAATCAGTTTAATTATGAATTAATATTAAAATTATTTCATCTTAACTTAACCTATATCTGTTTTATTTTATATTTTTCAATTTCAAAACGATTACCTGTGCATTTGTATATTATCTCCTTTGTTGTGTCTGTCGATAAGTACATCCATATCCAGAACATGAAACGGGCACTTTAAATAAAAGACAATATCACGCACCAAAATAAACTATTACTATGAATATCGATCGTAAATAATCTAAAATATCGCTAGTTAAAAAATATCGTATATAACATTATTTATTAAATAAAAGTTTCAAAGTTTGCTTTCACACAAAAAAGAAACTTCACACATTTTACAAAAAGTGATATAATTTATAAATTAACACGAAAAAAAACAAACAAATTAATGAAAACAATAAATAATATCCTTTATTTGATAAATATGTCCACTTTTACTAAATAAAAATCACCAATTCGAAATATTATTGAAAAAAACGGAAAAGTTATGGAAAAATGTATGAAAAACCACAATTTATTGCCAGCCAAGAAATAAAGCGCGCGAAAATTTTAAACTCACTTTAATTATCAGGTACGCCGTCTAGGTATATATATTTTATGTCTATGGTCCATATATATATATATATATTATCAAGTCTATGGAACCATTACACGTCTATGACTTTATTTTATTTAAATCTATGGTTTCATATGTCATTTTAATAATGGCTGATGGTGGTTCTCCTGTTGATAAACGTGATTTTTTATTTAAAAAAACTAATAAAGTATTCACAAAAGATCATTCCCAAAAGAAAAGAATACCATCCAGGCCTGTCAACCGAAATAATGATATTTATATAACAAAAAAAACTAATTTTAAGGTTATTGTACATTTAATTCACTCTAATATTACGAGTTGTGATTACAATGAATCTTATTACCGTGTATTCTTATAGGCACAGTTCGACAAATGTACGAAACTACTTTTGAGCGGAGAAAAGGAAATTATTTTGCACGCACTTGGGGCGGCCATATGTAGATGTATTAATTTGGCATTACAACTTGAACTAGAATTCCACGGAACATGCAAACTTGATGTCAATACCTCTACAGTAGATTTAATAGGTTTTGTATATATCTACCTGCCTATAATATTATTTTACCTATCATATTAGAATTAATTATTAGTTTTAACATCAATACAAATATGTGTCTAGTACTGAATCAAGACATTAATCTAATATTTTATATTAGATTAATGTCTTGATTCTACTAACTTCCTCGATTAACAAAACAAATAGTAATAATGTAAAATCGTAATATTTTGTTTTGTTTTATTTATTTAGAATAGAATAAGACCAAATACTTAAATACAATCTATATTATAAATTTGAATGTTTGTATGTACTTATGTGTTGTATGAGCTCCTAAACCGTTCATCCGATTGCAATGAAACTTTGGTGATTGTTTACAAGTCACGTCCCTTGCTGATTGCAATAATTATTAATATTAAGTACGGGAAAATTAAAAACTTTTGACATAAATTAAAGATTCCATTACAATTTGTTACTTTTCTGACTCAATTTGAATTTTCAAAATTTATCGCCTGGTGGCCAAACCACATTTTTTTTAAAGCAAATTATAAACAATAATGCAATCACAATTTGTGACATTAACATCCACAGTATAAATAAATATTCCATCAAAACAATAGTAATCACACATTATTGTAAAATAACTCTATAAATATGTTGTAAAATAACTCTAGGTCAATCACTTCTTCTTCCATTGCTTGATTATGCCGATGTATGCTATTTGGATGCAAATGAAGTGCATCTCAATAAACTTGAACCTCTTCAGAATATATGTATCAGATTCATATTTGGGTTGATAAAATTTGATCGCATATCATCTTACCCCAATCTTCTTTGTTGGCCCAGGATACGCCAGCGGCGCAATATACACATTTTGTCACTATTGTACAATATTCTCTCCAACCCAAACCTGCCACAGTACCTCAAAAGCAAATTCACTTATTTATCCAATCATGGACTTCCACTCCGATCTGCTGAACGTACAACACTATCCATAATTTCTCAGCTCTTCGTTCGAAATACAATCAGCAAGATTATGGAATAGCCTTAGTCCGGATATTGTGTCATCTAACTCACTTTGTATTTTCAAGAAAAAACTAAAGAAGGAATATTTATCCTTGAACACCTGATCCCGATTTCCTCTCCTGTCCTTACCATATCCTTTTTTCTTGCTATGAATTATTATTTTTCTTTGTTTTAATAGTATCTTAGTGTTATATATATATTTTCTTTGTTTTCATTATTCTTTTGTTGTTGTACATACACAATGTTGTCATACTTTGTAATCTGGTTGGTTGGAAGAAATTGCCTAATGACAATAAGCCCCCCAGTGTACATTATATTTGTTTATATTATGTACAGAAAGATGTATAAATAAATAAATATTGTAGCGTTATTCTTATATTTATGTCGCTCGTAAAATATGATTATATTTAACCTCGATACAGGTTTTTTCCTAGTGAGGTTGAATACATTTGTGTAATAATTTTCAAAATATTATTTGTGAGATGAAATAAATAAATAAATAAATATTGAACATATTTATGAGTTAAAAATAATACCAATAGATCATAAACTAAACTAAGCAATGTATTGTACATTATATCTAACTGAACTGAACAACAGGAAACTGAAATGATTACATTCTATTTTATTATATCCTCCTAAGATATATTTTCCTGTATATTGTTAACATAAAAAATAGCAAGTCTAAAAACAAATTATTGTTTCAGACTACAATAGGTAATTCAAAATAATTTGTTCAACACATAGGGTTCAAGTCTGGTGATGAATTTCGAAAACATGAGTAGTATTAAAAAATAAACCATTTTACAATGGATCCCTTCACACATTTTTTGCAATTCTATTTTATTTTTTATATTTTTTTAAAGCATTTCCACCAAAAGTGTTTATTTTTTCTGTATTTATGCATTTATCTGTCTATTGATATAAAGTTATTGCCATCAGTGAGGGACAGGACTTTACCTAAATTTACTTTCATTGGTTAAATAAAATATTTATGTCAATAAATTGTGAAATTTGACAAAAGTAAAATAGAATCAATCTCATTGATTTTCTTAATTAGGTACCTACTTGTTTTATAAAAACATTAATGGATCTGTTGATAAGTCGTCATCTCTAATAATGAGAAAATATAGTAAATTGTTGTAATATATTATATGTATATACCTTGGTCTCTATATCAGTAGTCAATAAATTACAACTGTTATCTAATGTATGTACTTATATTTAATTGATTTGTTTTGTAGATGATTTTGAACCAACAACTGATGAAGGGGAATTTGGATCTCAAGTAAGACAGAATTCTGGGATACATATAAGAATATTTCGTACAGTGGAAATACCATAATAAAATAAAAAGGCAGCTCACAAGATGTTTTTTACTGTCAAAGAAATAGTTTCATGGTTAGGATTAACTGTATTTGAAATATGGACAAATTTAGTATCTATAACAGTATTTACTGTTTTATTATCATTAAAGATTGATGGAATATTAACAGAGTCATGGTGGAAAATATTTTCTCCACTATTTATAAGTGATGCCCTAAATGCATATTTTTGTGTCATTATTTTTATTAGGTTAAATTTGTATACAAACTTAAAGGCATCTTTGTATCGTGCTTCGTGGAGTGCTATTTTCTTAGGATTGACTTTTGTTTTCAAATTCTTACTTTGTAAAAAGCTTACAGGTCAATCATCAATAGAATTCAGTGAAGTATTTGCACCTCTTTTTATATTATTGCAATTGATTGCTGTAAGAGCTTGTCAACTTCATCAGTAATATTATAGTTGGTATATTATATAACTACCTATTGTTAATTTCACTTTCCATTTATAACACTCATTACAATTTTTTCTAAATATACAATAAACTTAATTAAAAATTGATTTTTAAATTCCCCTTTATGAATATTAATGAAACAAAAATGTTCATTGAGGTAGAATTATATGGCGTTTGCTTCCCCCTACCCCAATAGGGATGACGTGATGGTACATTTTATTCCAACTATCCATTTGTTTGAAGAGAATTTTATTTCTCTTACGCAATTACCAGTAAGTAACACTTCTATCACATGTCCTAGTGGATTTTTTGTATGGTTTTTCCAACTTTGAAGTCGTACCAAGCACATACAAACTTTTTAGAGTACAGAATTTGGAGTAGACATTTAGAATGTGTGTCTCCCCCTTATAACTTTTGATCTGCTTATTATACATTTTATCTATCAATCAATCAATACACATCAATCTTTTTTTTAACAATTTTTGCAAAAATTGAATTTAGTGATGACATTAAATACATATTACATGATATTACGGGGGACCACACACCAAAAATCTAATTCTTTGAGCTATGAGGGGGACCCTTTTAGTTTGTTACACATAACATTTATGGAAGTAGCGACAACATCACCCGTAATGGCCAGTTGTTGGCAGGGACTAGGACAACAACAATCAACTTTATCATACTCCTCTAGCCCAAAGTAACATCTAGAGAAAATATGGCCAGTGTCTACATAAACTAAGTCATAAACTTTCTTACTTCTTCAGGTAAGAAAGAAAGCATATAATTATCTTAGCATATAATTTTTCAACTAACCCTTATCTTCAAAGAATGATCCTACAAATGCACTTCTTCAATATGATGGAAACCATTGTTGAAAAATAACTACAATTTCACCACATCAGGCTTGCTACAACATTATTACATTTCACTGCTTTTATTGATCTTTGGTACAATAAAACAATTTGTTTCACTGTAATTTAATGACACTGAATACTGTAAATATTAAACTTTATATTTAATTTACATCTTCTGTTATCCCTTTCGTCACACTCTGAAGATAGTCACTGATGATACTATGGAGTTGCATGAAGAATTATGTGAAACCTCAATAAGAATTAAGGTGTAGAAACAGAGATATAGTCTGTCTCCAGAATGTAGCGACTTGTTATTGGGTGCATGTAAAGTTTAATATTTGTCATACCTAGTACCTGTTAGTTGCCCGACCTGATCAATATAAAAACAAAGATGTGTTTTGAATTACTATTTTTGTATTTTATATAAAAAGAGTTACAAATTACATGAAGAGTAATTTACATTATTGTGTCCATTTACTTAACATACGTCATGTGTTATAAATAAATTAGTTTAAAAATATGTTCTTTATTATATACATAGTTTATCAATATTTATAAATCTTAATATGTATTTGTAAGTAAGTATAGTTGTATTTACAGTATGCGCTCCTAAACCGTTCATCCAATTGCACTTTAGTTCATTGTCAAGTGTATACCCGGTTTATTAATATTCAACATTTTTCTTTTTGTGTATAAGGTCATTCGCAGGTCTTACGGGTAGTCTTCTATTGTTGAATATATTTACAATTTTGACAATTCTATTGTTGTCCATGCATTCGACGTGGTCCCTCCAGAAGCGAAAACTAAACAATTTTTTTTATTTATTTATTAGTTAATATCTCACAAATGAATTTTTGAAAAATGATCCACATAGTAATATAAAAATAAATGTTATTTGACTATTTCCCTGGAGGGATGGAAGAGACGGGAGGAACTGAAGGGAGATAGGAGGCGGCACTCAAGAGATGGGAAGAAGGGAAAGGACGGACGATACAGAAGGAATGGAATTACAATTAGAAATTTGAGATTTCATCAAAATTGACCATTTTTAATAATACACAGGCAATATGAAGATTGGCAGGTTTCGCTAGTTTTGTATAAAAATAAATTAGTAATAGTGTTGTGTTATTAGTTAGAAGTTTCCCAAACAAAAAGATTTTGAAGTATATTGAGACATTCCCTTTGATTGTCGGTATGAGAAGTCAGTTGAGTGGTGACATATTTGGCTGCGTCCAACAGCCTTGAACAAGTCTCTCCTTGAGGTTCAGTTCTCTGTGCTACTTCCCTGAGAAGATGTGACGCTGAATCCCATAGAAAGTTAGTCACCTCAACTATATCCGACAAATCTTCTACATTCAACAGACAAGCTAAATGGGACAATGTCACGCACAACTGTAAAGGAACCATACAACAAACATATTAATATTATACACCTCTTTTATTTAAACAAGTTCTATTATCCAAAATATAATAATACTAATAATGTACCTAAGCATAAATTCACATAAAAAGGTAACTTGGTTCAGTCAGTCATTAATTTAGTGAGATTCTAAATTAATGTTATCTTTGGGGCTTCTAAGTAATGAGTTAAATTTATTATTTGTTAGAAAAATTGTTTTTATGTTATTTTTAGCTAATATCTGTTGTTTATCTTTTACCTGCGAAATCTTAATATTAACATATATATGTTTATATGGATATACTCAGAATTTGGAATAGAACATTTAGTATGTCTGTGTGTATCCCCTATAACTTAATATTAACATATATATGTTTATATGGATATACTCAGAATTTGGAATAGAACATTTAGTATGTCTGTGTGTATCCCCTATAACTTAATATTAACATATATATGTTTATATGGATATACTCAGAATTTGGAATAGAACATTTAGTATGTCTGTGTGTATCCCCTATAACTTAATATTAACATATATATGTTTATATGGATATACTCAGAATTTGGAATAGAACATTTAGTATGTCTGTGTGTATCCCCTATAACTTAATATTAACATATATATGTTTATATGGATATACTCAGAATTTGGAATAGAACATTTAGTATGTCTGTGTGTATCCCCTATAACTTAATATTAACATATATATGTTTATATGGATATACTCAGAATTTGGAATAGAACATTTAGTATGTCTGTGTGTATCCCCTATAACTTAATATTAACATATATATGTTTATATGGATATACTCAGAATTTGGAATAGAACATTTAGTATGTCTGTGTGTATCCCCTATAACTTAATATTAACATATATATGTTTATATGGATATACTCAGAATTTGGAATAGAACATTTAGTATGTCTGTGTGTATCCCCTATAACTTAATATTAACATATATATGTTTATATGGATATACTCAGAATTTGGAATAGAACATTTAGTATGTCTGTGTGTATCCCCTATAACTTAATATTAACATATATATGTTTATATGGATATACTCAGAATTTGGAATAGAACATTTAGTATGTCTGTGTGTACCCCCTATAACTTAATATTAACATATATATGTTTATATGGATATACTCAGAATTTGGAATAGAACATTTAGTATGTCTGTGTGTATCCCCTATAACTTAATATTAACATATATATGTTTATATGGATATACTCAGAATTTGGAATAGAACATTTAGTATGTCTGTGTGTATCCCCTATAACTTAATATTAACATATATATGTTTATATGGATATACTCAGAATTTGGAATAGAACATTTAGTATGTCTGTGTGTATCCCCTATAACTTAATATTAACATATATATGTTTATATGGATATACTCAGAATTTGGAATAGAACATTTAGTATGTCTGTGTGTATCCCCTATAACTTAATATTAACATATATATGTTTATATGGATATACTCAGAATTTGGAATAGAACATTTAGTATGTCTGTGTGTATCCCCTATAACTTAATATTAACATATATATGTTTATATGGATATACTCAGAATTTGGAATAGAACATTTAGTATGTCTGTGTGTATCCCCTATAACTTAATATTAACATATATATGTTTATATGGATATACTCAGAATTTGGAATAGAACATTTAGTATGTCTGTGTGTATCCCCTATAACTTAATATTAACATATATATGTTTATATGGATATACTCAGAATTTGGAATAGAACATTTAGTATGTCTGTGTGTATCCCCTATAACTTAATATTAACATATATATGTTTATATGGATATACTCAGAATTTGGAATAGAACATTTAGTATGTCTGTGTGTATCCCCTATAACTTAATATTAACATATATATGTTTATATGGATATACTCAGAATTTGGAATAGAACATTTAGTATGTCTGTGTGTATCCCCTATAACTTAATATTAACATATATATGTTTATATGGATATACTCAGAATTTGGAATAGAACATTTAGTATGTCTGTGTGTATCCCCTATAACTTAATATTAACATATATATGTTTATATGGATATACTCAGAATTTGGAATAGAACATTTAGTATGTCTGTGTGTATCCCCTATAACTTAATATTAACATATATATGTTTATATGGATATACTCAGAATTTGGAATAGAACATTTAGTATGTCTGTGTGTATCCCCTATAACTTAATATTAACATATATATGTTTATATGGATATACTCAGAATTTGGAATAGAACATTTAGTATGTCTGTGTGTATCCCCTATAACTTAATATTAACATATATATGTTTATATGGATATACTCAGAATTTGGAATAGAACATTTAGTATGTCTGTGTGTATCCCCTATAACTTAATATTAACATATATATGTTTATATGGATATACTCAGAATTTGGAATAGAACATTTAGTATGTCTGTGTGTATCCCCTATAACTTAATATTAACATATATATGTTTATATGGATATACTCAGAATTTGGAATAGAACATTTAGTATGTCTGTGTGTATCCCCTATAACTTAATATTAACATATATATGTTTATATGGATATACTCAGAATTTGGAATAGAACATTTAGTATGTCTGTGTGTATCCCCTATAACTTAATATTAACATATATATGTTTATATGGATATACTCAGAATTTGGAATAGAACATTTAGTATGTCTGTGTGTACCCCCTATAACTTTTGATCCGCTTTAAGTGCAGAGCCCAAAAAAAAATTAGGCATACAAAACTTTTGTACTCAGAATCTTGAATTTTAGTTCCAGTCAGGAGTTATCAACATCTTATTAACCCACTCCCTCCCAAGGGGATGGACTACCCTCCTACGGGCATGTAGTACACTCCCACGTACAATAATATCTTAATTTGGTGTAGTTATCTTTCAGTTACTAGCCAAAGCTTTTTGTTAACAAGGATAGCACAACATATCGGTAAAGTACAGAAATGTATTACCTTAGTACCTACATAGTTTTGGTGTGTTCACAAGTAAAGAAACATGGCCGGTAGCAGATGTAAATAATGAAATTGAATGTTTAGAGGATATTGTGGAGGGAGATGATAACAATGGGTGGGAGAGTGACTCCTGACTGTAAATCAGATGACGGGGGAACCATCAAACAAACAGGGAATGTATTTAGGCTTAAAGGAAGATAACATTACAAATGAGTGGGTTGTAGCAAACACTAAAACTACACACTCAGTGTACATTTTTTTCTTCTTGAAAGGTTTACAATCTGTAAATGCATTTTTATGAAGTACATTTATATTAAAATCTTAAACAAATATTAGATTCCCAGAGGACAACAATTTTCACCATACACACAAACCATTGTCATGAAACTCAACTCCACACTATCCTATCCTGACCTACATATTTTATATAGTAAAACAAAATATATTAAATTATTTGTATTTAAGGTTTTATAGTTTGGTACATACTTGTATGCAGAATTATGTAGTACGTACATAAATGTAATAATTTTACCTGTTCCACAAGTTGATCTTTATGTTTATATTCTGTGAAGTCTTGTGTATGGTTTGTGTTGTCCATTGCACATAATACTGCCTTCCATACACCAAAGAATGAATCTCCATAGAGATGTCTCTTGTTGGGAGATCTGAGTGCAATAGCAGCGTGAGAACGCACCTTCAAATTGCGACACTTCTCCATCAACTCGTACAAATTGACAAAAACATTTTGCTAAAAAATATTAAAATAAACACATTCAATCTATTTTATCATCCAGGGGGGTAAGTTCTATGACATCTAAAGATATTATAGAACTCCATATAAAAACTATATCCATGATATTTCGGTATTCATGAGGGTTTTCATTTTGCCGGTTGGACCAGACTTGATCCCCTGGTGTCTTAAAATAAAATTACAACTTTGTTTAACACACCTAATACCTACTTGCATTATATAACAAATTTATTGTATTTTTTTTTCTTACAACATAAACATATCGACGCTTGAAAGGAAAAATCGACTAAGCGACAGTTTGGGCGATATTGAGTTATATACATTATTGGATTCGCCAAAAAATCCCGCGTCGATTGGCCTTACTCTCATGCTTCTGTGACGACTTTTGATGTCGCTTAGATATATTTCATTTTGAGCATTTTTACTAGTTTTCGGCGACCAAGCGACTAACTTTCTTATCTTTTTAAAAAATAATGTATTTAGGATTTTTTTCCATAACAGTTTTTGTATTTAGTAAATTTTACATGATTTTGATAAAAACATTTTTGGCTTTTGTTCGTCTTATCCCGATCTCACGAAAAAAAATAATTTAGGTTAGTTAGTTTTACCCCTCAGAAAATTGTGTTTTTTTCTTATTTACGCATTTTTACCATTCCTTGAATATTTTATGTTTGGCGTATAGATATTTTTAGCAGTTTTTATATACTAAAAACATGTCTGTTAGTAATTTATTCCTAATTCTATAAAATATCAAATATGTTGCTTAGGATAATATGACCTGTTTTTTTTTTGTTATATCATTGTCGCTTAGATATCTTTTGCGAGAATTTTTTTTAATTATATTGGTAGTTGTGCCTCCCGTGCGAAGTGTTAAGACTGTTAAGAGTGATGTTAAGTTAGACTTTAATAAAAAAGCACAAGCAGTGTGCGACAGTGTGCGACAAACTGTCGTTTGGTGAACTCGTGCGTCCTGCGTTGCGCCGCTTCAGCTACATACTTTTAAGATCTTTGGTAAGTACATATTCTTTAAAATTTGTATCTTAATTTATCGTGTATTTAATAAACTGCATTTTAATTTAATTATTTTAGGTCATTTTTTAAATAGTTAAATTTTATTGTTTTAGAATGATGTATCGAAGAAATCGGCGCTTGTCAAAGATTATTGACCTAGCCTTAATGAATGCAGGCATATCAGAAGTGGAAGAGAATTTGGTAGGTTGACGTGTAATAATTCGTTGCAATTTCTATTTGACTACTTTGGCATTATTAACTATTATTTTATTTTTCTTTATAGGATTCCGTTCCTTCAAAAATATTCAATAATAATGCAGACACAAATATGGATAGTGAACATTTGAATTGGAAGAAGCAAGTACGCAAGAAACTTTCATTTGATAATGAATCAGTACGTAATCCTACTAATATTATAATATTTTCATGTTTGTAAATTTGTTTGTTACTCAATCACGATGAACGGCCTAGGATATTGATAGGATACTTTATTTATTTTATTATATTTTATTCGAATCACTTTGCAAACATTACATAATGAGTGCACAATGGCGGTCTTATTGCTATATGGCAATATCTTCCAACCAACCGTATCCAATCTTGTATTTTTTTAAAAATGTTTGTTAGTTTTTAAGTATTTACTGCTAAAAGTGTATTTACTAGTGTGGTTGAGTGGTAGAAATTGTCTACGGGCAATAAGTACGCTACATTATGTGAACTTATATTTTTTTGCATTACCTAGAAACAAATTTTATTATTAATAACTATTTAGTGAGGTATTGTGTGTATGATATCTACCAATAGAAAATATCGGGTGTTATAAGTTTGAAGCCTTTATCTATGTATCTGCGAGTCTGTCTGTGGTATCGAAGCGTTCTTTTATATGAAACTGAAACGGGATGGATGATTCTTAGCTATATTTGATAAAACTTAGTTAGTCTATTATCACGGAAAAATAGGCAAAAAAAACTTAAATGGTTGCGGGAAACACCGCAGGGCTACATTATTCTCGAGTGACAGACGACAAACTTTAAAAAAAATACTTTGATCCCATAATGCATTTTATTTTATTAGTTTATTAAAAGTGTTGTAATAAGCTGATATCTTAATAATGATTAATGATTTTTTTAGGATAAAACCACGTTAAACTTATGCATTCTAAGTACCTCTGGTTTACCTAACGTCGAGGAAGAATGTTTACCTAAAGTACTAGACAAGAATGAGTTACTTCCTTCAGCTGATAAATATTTTGAAACTGGCATACCAGAAATGACACGCGGTGAAACTCTTTCACCTACAATGTTACGCATTGAAACTATTGCTTCTACATCCGAAGTTAATATAGGCTTTGAAGAATCTGAACTCCTAGATGTGCCAATTTTAAACCAAATCATTGAAGATGATTTAAATAGCACACCAAATATCTCAACTTCAGGCTTAATCCAACGAATTGCTAACTTGACAAATTCAACAGTTGACAAGCACACTCGTTCAGGAGGATCAAAAGTTGTTAGTCAAAGAGGTCGCAGGCGAAAATGTAAGACTGATAAACGTTACATTGACTATTTATCTGATGAAGATTTTTCAACTTATTTTGATGGTGCGTATGCAGATTCAGATGAATGGATTGGATCAGATACATGTACAGATGATGATGATGATATAAATGAGAGTTTGTTAAAAAAGAGAGCACCTAAATCAAAGAAGAAAAATCTGGTGAATGAAATTCAAGAAGAACTTGTTAGTGAAACAGCTATGAGGCAAAAGATAAAGAATTTAAAGAGGGATCGACAACAGAAAAGATCTGCTGGAGAGGAATATGTACGAAAAGATGGCAAAGTAGTCAATTCTAAATCAATTCAACCCAACCCATGTCGTGGAAAAAAATGTGGTAACAATTGCGAAAATATTTTGGATGACAGAAGGCAACAGATATTTCATCATTTTTGGAAACTTTCAGTGGAGCGCAGACGAGACTGGCTCGTAAGTTTAACACAAAAGCATACTATAAAACGTAAGCGGGCTAGCTCGGACAAGAGAAACGTATCATTCAAATACCACATTAACGAAGGAGAAGGAAAAAGGATCGTATGTTTACAATTTTTGGCTGCCACATTAAATATTTCATCAAAATCCATCTACTATACTGCAAAAAACTCTGAATGGGGGTGTGCTAAGGAAGATTTGCGTGGACGATGCATACCACCAAACAAAACAAAACCAGCTACAATTGAATTAGTTAATAATTTCATCAAAAGTTTGCCTGCAGTAGCGTCACACTATTGTCGACATGATTCTTCCCGGGTATATCTACCACAGGAATTAAAAAATATTTCAAACTTATATGGTATTTACAGGAAAAAAATGACGGATAACGGAGTAGATTTTGTGAGCGAAAGGATATTTCGTAAAATATTCGCCGAAGACTTCAATATAGGGTTTCACGTTCCAAAAAAGGATAAATGTTTAAAATGCCTCAATTTCGAACAATTAGATTCCACCGATACAGCAAAAATGGCAGAGAAAGCAGCTCATGAGATTGAGAAAAATGAAAGCTATGATCGCTTCTTCGCTCATAAAAATATTCATAAAAGTGATTCCAGCACACTATGTGTGAGTTTTGACCTGGAAAAGGTCTTGAATACTCCTCATGGCGAATCTATGCTATTATATTATTCGCGTAAATTAGCGGTATACAACTTGTGTTTTTACGAGAATGGTACACGCAAAGTATATTGTTTCTATTGGGACGAAAGCAATGGGAAAAGAGGAGCCAATGAAATCGCCAGTATTCTACAAAAATACATTAAGTCTGTAGATGAGAGAGGCGACATTAAAAACTTACTCCTTTACTGTGACTGCTGCCCAGGCCAAAATCGGAACCGGATAGTTTTAGCGATGATACACTCAACTTTACAAATATGTCAAAATCTTGAAACAATTCAAGTAAATTATTTACTGACTGGTCACACATACATGCCCGTCGATAGTGTACATGCAGTAATAGAAGCAAACTTCAAGAAAACTATCATATATGCACCGTCGCAGTGGTACACTGTGTTTGCCACGGCAAGAAAGGACCCTTTTCCATATGAGGTTGAAAAAGCAAGTTATGAAGATTTTTATAAATGGGACTCTTTTGCTGATAAATATTTCAAGGGTAATTTGACGGGAAAAATTAGCAAAATTAGGATTGCTACATTCAAGAAAAATAAGCCTACAAAAATTTATGTAAAATATACAATGAACAAATCTGCAGAGTCCAGTGAAATCGAAGTTCAGTCGAAAACTAAACTACCTCTTATGCCATGCTATCGATCTCTTCTACCAATATCAAAACCAAAATATGACGATTTAATTAAACTTTGTAAGGACAAAGTTATCCCCGCTCATTTCCAACATGAGTATACCACCATACCAAATTCTTTAAAATTAAAAGACATATTGCCTGAATCAGACGTCGAAGATGTGGAAACTGATAAGACTTAATTTATTTCAAGACTGACATTTTGCTATCAATAATATTTTTCTTCAGTGTAATTCCAATTTTAAAAATTGTTGAACTGTTTTGAATTAGTTTTAAGTGTTTAATTGCATAAGAATTTAAAAACATATTTTTTCCTATACTTATATAAACTTGGGTACTTAGTCCAATGTCATGTTTAATGTGAATGTGTGATCTCAATTTATTACCAAAAATACGATTTACTATATTTTTAAGTTTATATGTAGGTACCTGACATTGTGTCGTTATTTTTATAATAATTTATCTGCCTATTTTCCTGTTATAATTCCGATACAAAAAGTATCTACCTATACATACTTTGTTCTATTATAAAGTATATGATATACGTTATGTTAATGATAAGTTTTATCCATTCACGAAAAAATATTTTTTAACTTATGTACAAATTCAAATTGCATTATTTTGTGAATTAGTCGTTTAAATACATGTTATAATTAATTCGTTTTAAATACATATTATATTAAACAAAAAATACAAAGGTGTAAGAGATGGAGTGAATATCAGGGGTTGCCCTAGAAAAGGATGGCATGAATGATATCTTAAAAGACGGAAATGTAAGAAGCCTGAATAATCAACGACCATTTAATTGTAAATTGTGTTTGTATGTATGGTATGTTATTTACAGGGCTTATAACTAAATACATACATAGCGGTATAATGAGTAGGTACTAGATATTATACTTCGTTACCAATATTTACAATTACAATTATTTTTATTTTTGATATAATGTCTTTTATAGCGAGTACCTATATATAATAAATAATACACAGGTATTTTTTCCTTTGTAATAGTTTATGTCGATTTTTTATTTAAAAATAAACAATTTTTTGGTTATAAAACAGGTGTTTTTTTTATTGTTGTCCGATTTAAGATTCTTTGGAAATTTGTTATTTATCTTTTATAAACAAAATTATAAAAATATTTTGGTCGAAACATACCTACAACTTGTATCTTGGTTAAAAATTCCCAGTTGGATACAGTTTATTCTAGAAGCATAAGCAACATAACCCTGAACTTAAGAACGTTGTTGTTTAGTCATTTTTTCCGCACTTTAATTCTGAAAAAATATCTATATAAGACATTATTCCTATTTAATATAAAGTATTTCATGTTGGTTGGTAATTTTTTCCGCACTTTAATTCTGAAAAAATATCTATATAAGACATTATTCCTATTTAATATAAAGTATTTCTTGTTGGTTGGTAATTTTTTCCTGTTTGGAATTTTAATGAAAAAATTACTAAGCGACATAAACTTATTAATTAGCCAACTAATCGGAAATATATCAATTGCAAATGATAAAGGTTCTAAACAGTTTTTAAATTTCGTTGGAATTATGCGAATACAATAAATAGGTGATTTACAATGATTTTTTTTTCAAAATCACTAACTATAAATGGCTCTCCTGTAAAATTGCCTACATGTCGCTTAGTCGATTTTTCCTTTCAAGCGTCGATATGTACCTACCAATCATATTGTAATCTTGAAACAATGAATTGCATACAATTGTTTGTAACAAATTTATTTGTATATAGTGTTTTTATTTGTATATATTTGTATTGTATATAGTGACATATGGTACTTGACTAGACAAGGAATAAAATAACAATTACACAAAATCACAAATATTTTGATTAAATATTATGTAAACTTGTTTTGATTATTTATCTTAAAATATATGGAAATAGACTTACTTGCCAATTTTTGAACTTAGTAAAAAGTATCTCATTTTTCATAGTCTTTCCAAGAGCATGACATGCATTCCATCTGACCTTCATATTATTGCCGTTAGATACACAGAAGACAAGACGCTCCATACCTGACATAGCTAAAGTCTGAAGCTGAGTGTTCTTTAAATCATCTTCACCCAATAATAATAAAATATTACCAATTGCACGCATAGCACTCATTTTTATCTAAAAAATAATTAATTATTTATGTTAACTTGTAGAACACCTTTTATAACTCTGTATGGCAAGTATGATTTACAGTCTGACAATTAGAGGTGGTACAATATACAAACATAATATCAACTTGGTTCCTTTCTGATAAAAATATGTATTCAATAATAAAATATTCTATTTATGTTAACCAGAGGCGGATAAAAGAGTGTTTGCGCCCGTAGCAATATATTTGAATCCGACGGGCAGACAAATATTCTTGAAAGCTCTGGGATTTTTAGCTTTACCAATCATTAACAAATTGAGTTTGTGCTTTCGAGTAGCATTTGAACAAGGCATAAAGGTGATTCTGTCTTTGCTTACTTTACGGCCTGTTGCGCTTACTTCTTTAGAGGATACTACGAATGTTTTATTGGGCAACATCCTCCAAAACAGTATGCATTGTAGATTTGGTCCGGAAGAAGACCCAGTTCCTTTGGATAAATGGCTGCACTGCAGATTCGTCACTTGAAAGTTTTTCACTCGATATGGTGAACAATCCAACCACCCAATACTGGCACTAAAATTATCTTTTTTTGTAATTTTTTGATAAAACTCGATTGCCTTTGCTTCCAAAATTTCTCCAGATATAGGAGTATGTTGAGAACGCTCTTGCAAGAACCACATATAGAGAGCGTTTTCCATATTTGGACAATCACCAAATCGTAATGTTTTACGATTTCCTGGTCCGGATTCCATCGTCTTCACATGTTCCACTATCTTCTGTTTGTTTTATTTAAGATCGTGCAAAGTAGCACGGCCTACTTCATACTCTTTTGCCAGTTTGCACATGTTTTCTCTACTATCTAACTTCTTTAAAATATCAGCAGCGGAAGATATGTTTCTGAGTGAGAATGTGCGCACAAAGATAAACGCGCGCTATTGTGACAAGATTTTAGTTCACACTGACGCAAAGTATGCGAGCGCAGAAAGTGGTGGGGGAGGCGCGGGCGGATGGTGCCGGACTACTGGACATGCCAAAGTACTGAAGTGCCGGATTAGTGAGACTCTACTGTATATGTATACTATATTGTACTTGAAATAGATAATAATTAAAAATAATGTTTGTACCTTGTCATTATCTTTTGATGTAGAAATACTTTCTTCTAAAAGTCTAACTAGTAAATTATCATCAATTGGTTCTGCTTCAGGATTATCAATGTTAAGTAGAAGAGCATCAGTGATATTAGCTAAAGCCCAAGTGGCTTTGATTTTAGCAGCTGGAGATGCATCAGATAATACCCTCAACACTGACTCACCACAGTCACTCACTAAATTAGGATCCTGAAACATATGAAATCACAGTTATTGTTATCTAAAGTAATATTACCCAAGAAAATACACAGATTGTATGTACAATCCCATCGGTTCAACTGCCATCGGAGATATAGTTATTGAAATAGGTAATCTGTATTTGTGAGACAAGACAATTAATAACAAATAAGATGCATTATATAAAATAAGAGAAGAAAGACAAAATGCAATTTATAATATATATATATATATATATATATATATATATATATATATATATATATATATATATATATATATATATATATATATATATATATATATATATATATATATATATATATATATATATATATATATATATATATATATATATATATATATATATATATATATATATATATATATATATATATATATATATATATATATATATATATATATATATATATATATATATATATATATATATATATATATATATATATATATATATATATATATATATATATATATATATATATATATTTATGTAGTTTGTAAGTATTTACCTCTCTCCAATCTTTATACATTATACAGACAGAAAGTGCTCTGACAGCCGCTGCCTTGACCAGAGGATCTTCATCACTACTAGATCCCAGAAGGAGAGTAGCACATAAAATCTTCAAGTTCTCCTGACAAAAATATAATGGAATCATTTGATATGGACAACAATCTTACATATAACCAAATACTTGACTCACTCTTCAATAACATTACATAAATTGTCTATAGATAAATCTTGTAAAATATCAAATTATTAACTTTGTGTGGCACATATCAAAATTTTATCACATTGTATAAACCACGTTATTGAAATAGCTTCTCAGGCAGATTTTCTATGGAATTGGATGTTAGTGGGAAGCCATTATGGGCGGGTCTTGTGTGGAGTGGCTTTGATTGGTTGGACTAAAAGAGAGAAAAGATTCTATTTTAAATAAAATAATCAAACATATTAACATCAGGAATATAAATGGAGATGCATATTGTTTATCAATAATGGAGTAAAATTTCTTACCTAATGATTTAAAACCAGCTTTCTATAATAACAACAACCTTCCTTCAATTGGAAAACTAATAATAAATAAATGGATAACTCACAAGTGAATGAGTCGACTTGTGATGATTACTCTACTATGCTGATATATATTGAAAGAAATGGCCAGTACCTAGTACATAGTTTGAGGTAGTTCTTAGAGGGTGTGCAATTTTATTTAAACTGTTGTCATTATACTGGTTATAATTTCAAATAATGTACCTACATGTGCATTCTGTAGGAAATATGTTTTCCTACACGACTAATTTTTTTTATTCAGATTGAACAAATTTGAGTGTAAACTGACACACTTCATTACGTACTCAAACAAATAATTAAGGGTTAAACTTTTTGTAAGTGATCTCTCGCTAAACAAGTGATATCAACTTAATATTCATTTGCTTTGTGTGACCGGAGCATTTGCATCCATTTAAGTCTATATAGTCTGTTTAGTGTATTATGAACTGATAGTTTAATTCATAGAGACAATCATCTAAAAGTGCTAATGTTCCTTTCATCTACGGCAATTATTTTTCAAGCAAATTCATAGAATGAGCTTGCAGAAAATGCTAACACTGATATAAATTTAATAAAACAATGGTTTGACAATAATATATTAACCCTGAGTATTGAAAAAACTTATTATATACCTTTTACCATAAACAAAAACCTTGGAAAAGATGGTGGACAACTATATACCTACGTAGTGAAATTCTGGACAAAGCACCTCTGTATAGGAACCAACATACATGCCTATAGAGTGGGCAAATCAACTGCCACCGCTCTATTTGAGCTGACAGAGGTAATACAGAAATCACTTGATGAAAAAGAGATAACTGATTACAACCATATAATCTGTGAACAAATGTGACAATGACAGATGAAATGCGAGCGAAATGAAATAGCGCGTGTACTTTATGGCTAAATATAAATATATATATTATGTTCCATATTCAATAATTAATTGCCTTGAATTGAACATGACATGTATTAACAGGAACAATTTGCGTTGCTAAACTGTGTGCATTTGGAGGACCCGTGCCTTGAATTCAACATGAGTTTTTAAGTGCATTAGGGCAACAAACTAGTGCTTAATGCGAGGCAGTACTTGCCTCCTAATCAACACGGAAAGATAAATACGCTACCAGGGCATATGAGGGTCGAAGGATATGAGCGAGCTGATAGTAGACTCGCCAGGAAGGGTGCGAGAGAGCATCTGATAGCCATTCTGCGGCCTAGGAAATTCATATTTCCAGGCAGAAGTAAAGAGAATTACGGGAAAAGTGAGATCTAGCTACTGGATTGAACTCCCGGGGCTCATGCAGGCTAAGGACCTGCTCGGTAACTATGACTGAAAAAGGTCAAAAATAGGTATAAAACAAAATGCGTTGAAAAATAGAACACATTGTATTTTTTTCCCAACGCGTTGAAAACCTCATCCGTGTAAAGTGTGCTTAAGACCTACAAAAGTATATTTTTATTTTAAACAAAAGAGAACTCTAAACTAAACTTTTTTTTTTCACAAAATATTGTATAGCACAAATTAATAATATTTGTATGTGTTTCATATTTCGGTACATCCCGTACATGTTCATATTTCGGTACATCCCGTACATGTTTATATTTGTGTACATCTCATAAATGTTCATATTTATGTACATCCCGTACATGTTCATATTTGTGTACATCCTGTGTGTGTTCAGGGTCATAGATATTAGCAAGGACTTTAATAAGATTTCATGAGTTTGATTGTATTAAATACACAATATCACAAATGTTTCAAAAAAACTCTAAGTATAAATAATAATTATCAATCATCATCAAACCAAATAACCCAGGAAAAAAAACTTCATCACAAAGCCATCTACATATATGTAGGTATGTATTATATAAATAAGTACTTACAGGTAATTTAATAAAAACAGGTTCAGCAATACTACTGATACAATCACAAGCAATAGCTCTAGCGGCACTGTTCTGATCTGACTGTAACACTTCAGTAAGGGGACCACGTAACATTCTACTCCAGAACATAACACAATCTTCAACTAACAATGTTGATATTGAAAAATCTGAAATTATAATAGGTACCTTTATTATGTGAGGATAAATATGAAATTACAATAATATTTCTAAATTATTTCATATTAATTGATAAGAAACTTAAGATAACTTTGAATATACATGATATGTATAATGCAACTAAGTAATTCAATTCTTTTGTTTTGTTGTATATTCGTACCTAATTTTTGTAAAGCATCACCCAGAGAACTAAGGCACTTGGTGGCATGAAGACATATGCTGGGAACTATATCTCTCATCGAGGAAGTGACCATTCTGGTTATAATGTTAAAATATGGAACAAGGAATTCTTCAAAATACTTGAGAGCTATAGCAGACACAACTTGTAAAGATTCTAGACGTATTGGTATCAGAGCAAGTCGAGACGGCTGAAATAATACAAAATACAAAATATTATATACTGCTGTTGATGTCTCTTCTTTTTCTTCATCTTTTAATAGATCAAAGATCTGTAAAACAGGATGAGGATGTCCATCTCTTTGGTGGTACTCCCAGTGTTTACTGATCTGGAATATCACACATCCATAGCGCCTTCTTTGTCTGCTGCACCTTAGAATGTCTTCCACATCGCAAGTTAATTCAGATATACTGTCCATCATATTTATATTCCTTCTTTAAGGATCTAGGTCTCCCAAGGAGTAAAATAAAAGAACTTCCGGATAGAGCAGTAAAAGCAGCATTGTTTATGTCCTATTGGATTTGGTTGCGCAGGGGATTGGAGTATCAGTCGGAGGTTGATGGGTGAGTGGTGAGCGTGACTCGAGTCATAAAGGAGCCCCTTAAGCCCACATACATGGTCGCAAATCCACGTGGCTCGCTTATTCTGGCTGGTACTCTGGTCGTCTGTACTCATAGGCCTGGATTTGTGAATCTAGTGAAACCACGATTGCCTTTCTCTTTTTTATCAATATGACTGAATTCAAATTTTAAATTAAACAAAAATTGTTAATATTTTTATATCAGTCTTTATACTTTACAAAGTACAAGTATACAGTTATATATAACAAATAAAACAAAAAAAGTGTTACCTCCATGAAGCCATTTTTAAAAGACCATCCCAAGTTCCTCAAACATATTTCGAGTAACCAACTCATCTTTTCCAGATCTTCACTTGAAACAGCGATCACTTCAGTCTCTAAACACACATTGTCTTCTAAATTTTCAGATATAACACAATCTTCATCAAATTCTTGGTCAGAACATTCATCATCGAGGGTGGCTTCATTTTTCCCATCAGAAGGAATCTTTTCAGCAATTTCATTTTGTGTTGTTTTACTAGCTCCAAATATTTGTGATATTTCAGTCACAGGAGGATCAACTGTCAATGTACATCCCATTACTATCAAAGCTGCTACTTGGATAGTCCAATCTGTAAGAGATAATTATATTAGTACAGAGAGACGAGTAATTAAACCTATTTTGTATGAACACCATCAAACTCATATTACTTCTCACTACCTGAAAGGGATGTAGTCAGGAATTATGAATTCCAAAATTTTAAGGGTATGTTTCATTTAAAAGTGTGTTAAAAGTGTAGTTAAAAACAGGATACTCCCTACAATTAGAGAAGTTACAAATTGGTAGATAAATTGGACCGCACACTGTCATTTAAGGACCACTGCTTAAATACTAAGCAGAAGGTATGTAGCAGAAATTGCGGCGAGATACAAACTGACGAACACCTTCTCATCTGTCAAGATATGGCAGTGAGGTGCGACGCAAGGACTTGAAGATGGTTAGTGAAAATGCCGTTGCGGTTTCTGTATTCTGGAGTGGGATGGCCTAGTGGTGAAGTACTCGGACTCGTAAAGTAAGTAAGCTAGATAAATAAGTGGATTTTGTTTAAAATAATTATAGAAAACAAGTTTCATTAATATAAAACTTAGATTGTTTCTATTACAATTTCTTATTGTGAAGTTTAAATATGAAATAAGAGAAATATAATTTGAAGACATGTCAAAATTATTTGACTGCTGACAGTCCTATCAACATTACACTTTTGACACTTTCAAGTGAACCACAGAATATAATTATTATTATTAATCAACCTAGTTTTGTGTGTTAATATGTTGCGTTGTGTGTTGAGCGAAAAATACAATTTTGTTATTTAGTGATTGTCATAATCCACTCTTATGTTATCCTCGCCAACATATGTAGGTACTTAGGAAGTACATCCATCCACGAGTAATTGTAAACGCGTTAGGGGAGATTATCGACCACAAATATTGTTTTTACAACAATAGGTATTCTTTTTCATCATATTGAACTACCTAGTAACACTTATCGACAGCATATTTAATGACCCCGTGTTTTTTTATGAACCTCGAGGGTGAGGGTATATAGGAGAACTACCAAAAAGTATGTACTCTAGATTTCTAGTCGACAAGAATGGCTTACACCGCAGAACACATACAGAGTAACTATTATAAAGAACAAAAAATCTGTGTATTGGAATGACAAAATTGAATCCGAATAGGGAATTAACCCAAAAAACAATAGAGAAATCTGAACAATGTGAGAGAGAAAACAGTCTCCAGCTCTAATACATCACTAAGTGCTCAAGACTTTGCAGGTTATTTCTGTAAGAAGGTAGAAGATATTCGAAATTCTGTTAGTACTTCTGATGTACTTCCGATCCCGCAAAGAACACAATCTCAAAAACCGGTTCTCGATAAAATAAACTTGATAAATGAGTTTGATGTAGCAAAAATGATCAAGGCATGCCTGAATAAGCAATGCAAACTGGATATGATTCCAACTTGGCTCATGAAGGTCTGTGTAAATGAGCTAACACCTGTAATAACAAGAATTATCAATCTTTCTACGACTTGTTTTTATTTTTAATTAGGTAAGTATATAAATAATCATGAAAATAATGTTGCTTGCGACATTTTACTTTATCATGGTAAATGTTTCAGTGGTACGATAGCAACAATTTCAATTATATGCGAACTCTTTTTTGACAAACTGTAGTAAATCATCCTCTGTGAATATGTCGATTTCTTATTGTGACTTCTTAAGTTAAGATCAGTTTTTAAATTCAAACTAAGTAAAACTTCACTTTACTTAGTGGACAAAATCTGTCCTAGTGACCCTTTTTCAATTTTCAGAATTGATCATTATCACGTCATAATAGAAAGCGATTCGGGTATCTACTCTAACTGGATTCCCTTCAGGAGTCAAGAATCAATACTGGACTACACAGAGTTGGGCCCTCGGTTCGGTATTTACTGAAAGTATCTTAAACTTTAGGGGGCTCTGTCCACACTCGTATCAATTTGATAATAATCTATAAGCAAATGTGAAATACCTCTGTGTGTAAGATGTTTCCTTGAGCTGGATACTAAATTGGTCAAAAGATGTCCTCCCAGTTTATGGTAAGGAGTGGCCTGGATACATGCAACTGCACACTTGAGGGCACCCACTAACACAGGGACACCTCCACCCCCACCCCCACCACCCGCCACAACTGAACACACCAAACTGTGAACTTCTTCCAAACTGTTACCCAAACTTACAGAAAAAGGTGTGAAAGATGTCATTGCACGTTTACTGTGGACAAAAAACTTATATTATTTTCAAACACATTTTTGTAAAAATAATTCAATTTCAAGATTGCATACAAACATAAAATGATATAGGTATCAACATACCATCTTTCAGCCTGAGAAAGATATGACCTGGAGGATGTGAGTAATGATAGTAGTGCTGTGAGGGCGGCTGTTCTTACAGAAACGTTCTTCTCCTTGTCAATACACCGACCAAGTCCACTACAGTATGGTACAGATACAGGATCACTTCCCATCAAACACCACCAATAACCAAATATTAAGTGTTTAGGAGATGTCTACAATATTCAAAAACATATTAACAGGAATTTCTACTTATCAAACAACTCCTGAAAATGAAAACTGCAACTTGAATAGTCAAATGAATATAGACAAGATTACTTACACATAATAATTATAATATCATAAGATAACAGTCAAGATGATAGTCAAGATGATAACTTACCCTTATGATAACAGCCAAAAGATTTAAGGAAGCTAATCTGGTGTTGGATTGAACACTAAGTAATTTCTTCTGACGATTGTTCTCCCAATCTGATACATCTGACTCACTAGTGATAGTAAATTGAGATATTGGTATATTATCCAACTGTGAACTAGAAACATTTGCAGCCTTGTAACTATTTGGTGGATCCAAGTTTGTATTGTTACTAGTATTATCCAAGATGGTATTGTTACTAATATTATCCAATGTTTTATGGTCTCTGCAATTATTTATAGGTTTTGCATTGCGATGTTTTCGTAACTTCATTCTCTAAAATTAAATGGTTATATATTACTTGAAATATAATAAGTCTTCTTTAGTCTTGTTTTAGCCTTATTATAACAGCAATCAAGTTAAAATATAAAATACCTATATTCTAGTTTTGTTGTATACTAGTTGCATGTAACACATGAGATCCAACTGTCGATGGCGATAGTATGCATAATCAAAGAATACGTACCAAACTATAAACAACACAAATTAATAAATATTTGAAGATATTTTATTTTCTAAATAAAACATGTAGGTATGTTTGTCAGGATAGGATATTTTGGACGTCAGTCTGTTTTTCCTACACAGAATATGAAAACAGCATAATGGTATGCATGTATGTTTGGAGATTTAAGTATCAAACTATTAAGTCTTCTTACATTATTGTGTATAGGCGACTCCCATACAAATTGTATGAAGTGATGTCGTCACTAAATTTAATTTTTATAAAAATTGTTAAAAATAATTTGAGATTTACTTCTATAATATTCATATTTTTTATAGAAAATTAAATTATCTACTTGGGGTGTTTCGGCTATTTTCGATATTTTTAAAATATTTGGGAATATAGGCAGTTAAACTCATAAATTTATCATAAAAAAATATCTTTCTTAATAAAAAATGTTTGAGAAACCATGGAAATTTTTTGAAAAAACCAATTTGAGATTTTGTATTTTTCTATGTTTATACCAATTTTCAGCGTTCTAGCTATTATGGTTTCTGATATATATGGAAAATAAACCAAAATTTCAAAAGTTGATAACCCCTGACTGAAACAAAAATTCAAAATTCTGAGTATAAAAGTTTTGTAGGCCTATAACTGTTTATATATTCTGAAATTTTGGGCTCTGTAAATTAAGCGGATCAAAAGTTATAAGGGACACACACACACACACACAAAACTCACATAAAATGTTCTACTCCGAATTCTGAGTAAATCCATGTATGGGAACATATATGGCCTCTAGTTGGTGTTATTAGCATGCAAAAAGTCCACTACGCCATACAAAATCTTCCTTAGTACACGCATCTTGGCTTAATAATGTCGATTCAACGAATCGACAGTTGGATTATTATCAACTAACAATTGAAATGTAATAAGGGACATTTTGTCATAAGTACAGTAACAGATTTGTATATTTTTCACAGTTTTTCCAACTTTGAAGTCAAAAAACACCAACTTAGAGGCTTCGCAGCATATATCTATATATGAATTTACTCGGAATTCGGAGTAGAACATTAATTTAGTGTGTCTGTGTGACCCCCCCTTATAACATTTGATCCGCTCAATTGACAGAACCCAAAATTTCAGAAATATAGAAAGTTTTAAGCCTACAAAACTTTTATATTCAGAATTTTGATTTTTGTTTCAGTCAGGGGTTATCAACTTTTGAATTTTTATTTTATTTTTCCATATATCCATAAAAGAAACCATAAAAGCTAGAATGTTGAAAATTGTTGTGAATATAGACAAGTACAATATCTCAATTTTTTTAAAAAAGTTCCAGGGCTCAAACTATACTTAGAAAAATATTTTTTATGAAAATATGTTTAACTGCCTGTATTTCCGTTTTTTTTTTAATATTGAAAAATGCCTAAACACCCATACTAGATAATTTAATTTTGTATAAAAAAATACATACATTATAGTAGTAGGTACCTATATCTCAAACAACAGCATTTCATATTATTTGTATGACAGAAAACACAATATCTATCTATCTCTCAATAGTTAATCTCCACAGTGCATACATAAGAAAACAATAATTAAAACATACCAGTACCAGTTATAGGTTATCACATGTTAACAAAACATTAATAATAAGCTAATGGTCAAAAGTCAAAAACATAACATAAACAAAAAGGATAAAAGTATTTATAAAAAAAGAAGTATGTGGGAGAAAGAAACATCTGCTAATTGAAGAAAGGGGCGGATGGGAGGTGGCCTTCAGGAGTGGGACAGTTGGGAAATGGGAGCTGCTTGAACCTAATTACATCCAGTGTTGAGTTCCATCACTCAACACCAATAAATATTCAATAATTTGGTTTTAAGGGATTATTGTTTGGTATGTATTCTTCAACTCCATATACATACTATCACCATTGACAGTTGGATCTCATATTTTACATGCAAACTAGTTTTTTAATTTTAGTTACTTTTATTCTTTAGATCAGTGATTCCCAAAGTGGTCTATATTGACCCCCAGGGGTCTATGACAACCTGCAAGGGGTCTACGTCAGGGAAAAAAAAATTTGGGGTCCATGAAATGAAAATGGGGGTCCACGATAGTGGATCTCAACATATACTGATAGTACCTATATATTTAGGTACATTATACTATGTTATAATATAAAGACATATACATTATTTATACATACAAGTACCTATGAAGTAAAAAATTTATTATATATGTTTATAAAATTGTGTAAGTTGTAGGATGTAAGAAACGAATGTAATAATACAAGAGGAACTGACTGAAATAAGTACAAACAAAGAACTTAAGGTTCAGTTAAAGCATGCATGGATATCAGCACTTTACTTTACTTATCCCGTATTATGGAATATAACGATACATCGTGATACCTAGTGGAAAGGGGGTTCAGCTATCAGGTACTTCAGGTACCAATCTCCTAACTTATCCCGTATTATGGAATATAACGATACATCGTGATACCTAGTGGAAAGGGGGTTCAGCTATCAGGTACTTCAGGTACCAATCTCCTAACTTATCCCGTATTATGGAATATAACGATACATCGTGATACCTAGTGGAAAGGGGGTTCAGCTACCTGGTACTTCAGGTACCAATCTTCTAACTTATCCCGTATTATGGAATATAACGATACATCGTGATACCTAGTGGAAAGGGGGTTCAGCTACCAGGTACTTCAGGTACCAATCTCCTAACTTATCCCGCATTATGGAATATAACGATACATCGTGATACTTAGTGGAAAGGGGGTTCAGCTACCAGGTACTTCAGGTACCAATCTCCTAACGAAAAAAAGAAACAGAATCAAATGTTGATAATTTATTATTAAAGCATCAGTTTCATCCTTCCCAATAAAAACATTTACTTATTGCTTACTTTATTTTATGTTACGTTTATTTTATATAACAGATGCAAAATTTTATTTTGAGTAGTTTTAATTTAAATTCAATTAATAAATGTATAAAACTTAACATGTGTTTTTACTTTAAGTTTTTAACACTAAACTTCATTACAGTTAGAAATTTACAGTAAATCAATGTCAGGTAAGTAGGGGGTCAACCAAAAACTGAAAAACATGGCAAGGGGTCTACGACAAAAAAAAGCTTGGGAACCTCTGCTTTAGATGAAGAATTTATAACAATTTCTATGTATAAATCGTTTCAATAGGAAAAAAAATAGAAAGTTATAGTGTTTTACTCAAAAAATTATTTTGGCCTCTATTGAAAAATATTGTTTTATCCCTTACAACATTTTTATTTAATCAAAAAAGTGGATATGTAGATATCAAATAAAGTATTTATTTTCTGTTTTGTATAAATAAGTATAATAAGTATAATAAGTATAATAAGTATAATAAAATAACATTTTCTAATATAACATGTAAGTAATTGATATAATAAATGATAATGTTGGTACATACTTTGCCACCTTTGTTAGTTTGTATTTGAGGAACATCCGGTACTAATTGTTGAGATGGCATCACCTTCTGTAGTTGAACATCTTGACATCCTTCCAAACCATAAACCATCCAACATCGACAAGCTCCAATTATAACACTTAAATTTTTATCTATCTCATTATTGTTGGAATATATTTGTATCAAAGTGTTGCACACACATATTAGTGTCTAAAATTTACAAACAATTACATTTCATTCATTCTATAGTTAATAAAATAAGTAATAACTAATAAATTATAATAATTATTACCTCGCAAAAATTAATTTCATCTTGGTTTTTCAGCCTATTTCTATGAAGATAAAACAAAGAAACTTGTATACACTTGTCAATATGTTCCTGAGTCAATTGATTTGTTGGGTGAATGTTTTGTGAGATGTCTCGCGTTATTGCTTGCACACACTTCAATGCGCCCAACTCCACATAGAATGGATTCTCAATATATCTCAATAGAGAATGTTGTCCAATTGACTTATTATATTCTAGCAGTTGAAATAATAAACCATTTACTCCGACTAAATCTTCATAAAGCTGAAATACATAATAGTATTTATGTTTTTGTCACATAATAATATATTAATCAAAAATTCAGGTTAACCTACACATGTCATTATAGAATTCTGATTAAAAACATGATGTATTCATCAGGGGGTACAAAGTTTTCTTTTCACATATTGTAAAGTGTAGAACTCCATCATGAAAATGATAAATATAAACACACATAATTCTACAATCGATTCATTTCACTTCCGACGACCATTTCGGCTTACAAGACCATAATCAACTGTGTACTCAACATCAGTTGATTGTGGCATTGAGAACTTCAACACAAAGCATTTTAAAACATTTCATTAGAAAAAAATATATTGTAATCTGTGCGTAAAAATGACAAAAAGAACTTGTTGGGAAACTGAAACTGAGGAAATTGAAACATTTCCTGAGGGAGACTGGAGTTGCAAAATGCTAGCAAAGGATCCAGTGATGCCTGAATACATAAAAAGCAGGGAGCACAGACCCGTCTGCAAAAACTTACAGAAATCGATCAATAAAAATAATTTCTTGGGCAATTTACGAGTTTGAATCAAACAAATCACCATGTCCATATGGTACCATACCAGCATAGTCGCCATGTCCATATGGTACCATACCAGCATAGTCACCATGTCCATATGGTACCATACCAGCGGATCTGCATGTGGCCTCAGAGGTTGTCATACCCTGGTCAGGGACAATCGTCGAAGCATGTATAGAACTGTTTCTTTCTGAAGTGAAAGTGGTGTTCATTCACAAAGGCTGAAGAACAGTCTATCCTCATTTGTCTGTTTGGCTAAATTAATATAAAATGGCGCCATATAACAATTTATCCACACTGAATCAGTGCAATCAACAAATGTTTCCAGGTGTGATATTATTTTTTTAATTATTTATACAACTGTCGATTAGTTTAAGAGAATTTATTTCTCTTAACAGATCGACAAAGTTTCAATCCAAGATGTGCCAGATTTGTATTTACTTTGAAGTAAAAAAACACCAACATAGAGGCTTCGCAGCATAATGTTCCATACATGTATTAACTCAGAATTCGCAGTAGAACATTTAGTGTGTCTGTGTGTCCCTTATAACTTTTGATTCGCTTGATTCACAGAGCCTAAATTTTCAGAAAATATAGAAAATCTGCAACTTCATGACCTCTCCGATAGAAGGATTATATTGTCCCTCTCCTGACTAACAATCGTATCTGCAAAATGCAAATTGTTCAGGAGAGACCATACTTTTAATACTGTGTCAACATCTGTTTAGTCTGTGGTATTGTCTGCTATGATAGTGTAGGAAAAGTTATTGACATACAAGAAAACAGTAAGCCAATAGTGTGGAATTACAGGTACTCTTGCAATTAAAGTACTCATCGATATACATTATTCATTTTTGTTTTAACATGTTAATTCTTTTGCAAAATAAATATAATACTCTGTTGTATTATATTTATATGCAGATAGCTGTGAAAACATATCATGAAAAATGGTGCTAGTCTTAAGAATATTTTCCAAACCATGCAGCATATAATACTTATATCTTAAGATAATCATATTCTAGGTACTTACGTCTGAAACATAATGTCCATTTACTTTTAAAATTGAGTACAACGCCTCAAGGATATCTTCTAATACAGTCTTATTTGATTCAGTTATCGCTTTAATTAGATATTTACACACGAGGAGACTGGTCATTGGTGGAATTTGATGTTTTTTCACAAGACGACATATTAGTTTGCAACTTTTAGACATCAAAAAAGATTCGGTGGTCGGTACAACCAAACATATTGTTTTAATCAACGAAAACACAACCTAGAAACATACAATAACATTTCATTTTCCTTTCTTCTATTAACTTGATGTTGACTACCTACTTTCTTGTATTATTTTGAGGTTAAAAACGTAAAAAGTTCATACAGAAGAATCTGGTATAACACTGTATCTGTAATTGATCGCATTTAGCTCGTCCAGTAATACATTGAGTTTTTCTTTATCAAAAGTTTTTCTGTCGACACATAATAATGATAAACTTTTGGAAAGATTATGCAGCTGATCACGAATGTCAGACATATTGGTGTGTAGTATCAAAGAGTATATTATAATACCTTGTGTAGTATTATCGTATTATGACCACAGAACAATTATGACAAATGACGAAATGACAAATCAAATGAATGCTGCCATATTTTCCTTTCCATTTTTTGGGTGTTGCTTGCATTGTGAAAATAAATTAAAAATCAAACCGGCTTCGTTTTGCGGAGAAGCTTAGCCTACCTTACTAGTTGCATGTAAACATTTTTTTTTTTTTTTTAACATGTCTACGTAGGGGACGCCAGCTATTAGGATTTGGGTCCATTTTACTCTTCCGGAGAAGCGCACTACGTAGCGTTGGGAGGGGTTTGCAATCTAGAAAAGAGTTTATTAATTCGGATTTTAAAAAGACCCGGGTTGTACGAAGATGGAAACACAGAATTCGGAAGATCGTTCCACAGTCGGGCTGCTGTGTTAATTAGTTAAACATGAGATCCAACTGTCGATAACGATAGTATGATGTATAGTTGAAGAATAAGTACCAAACTATAAACGCAGTAATCCAAATTATCCAACTGTCGATTTGTTCAGGAGAACTTTGTTCTCTTAACATATCGACAATGTATCAAGCCAGAATACGCGAGAATTGTATGGAGAGGTCTACTTTTTTCACCGCTTTTCCAACTTTGAAGTCAAAAAACACCAACTTAGAGGCTTCGCAGCATATATGTTCCATACACGGATTTACTCAGAATTCGGAGTAGAACATTTCGTGTGTCTGTGTGTGTCTGTGTGTGTCCCCCCCCCCCCTTATAACTTTTGATCCGCTCAATTTACAGAGCCCAAAATTTCAGAATATATAAAAAGTTACAGGCCTACAAAACTTTTATACTCAGAATTTTGAATTTTTGTTTCAGTCAGGGGTTATCAACTTTTTAATTTTTATTTTATTTTTCCATATATCTCAGAAACCATAAAAGCTAGAACGCTGAAAATTGGTACAAACATAGAAAAATAAAAAATCTCAAATTAATTTTTTCAAAAAAATTCCAGGGTTTCTCAAACATTTTTTATTAAGAAAAATATTTTTTTTATCATAAATTTATGAGTTTAACTGCCTATATTTCCACAACTTATACAATTATCGCAAAAAGCCGAAACACTCCAACTGGATAATTTAATTTTCTATAAAAAAATATTAACATTGTAGTAGAAGATCTCAATTTTTTTTAACAATTTTTTTAAAAATTGAATTTAGTGACGACATCGCTTCATACATTTTGTATGGCAGTCGCCTATACACAATATGTAAGAAGACTTAATAGTTTGATACTTCATCTCCAAACATACATACCATCATGATATTTTCATATTCTAGGTAGGAAAAAAGGAACTTCCTCCATACTATCCTATCTTGACATACATACCTACATATGTTGTATAGAAAACAAAATATCTGAAAATATTCAATAATTTGTATTTATGGGTTTATAGTTTGGTACATATTCTTCAACTATACATACTATCGCTATCGACAGTTGGATCTCATGTGTTACATGCAACTAGTAATAATAATAATAACTTTATTCCAGTCCGTGAGCAGGGGGGGTGCAATGCTACACAGACCATATATTATACATACAAAAGTAAGAACAATTAAAAAAGAAAAACATAGTATGAACAGAATGAGAAACAAGGGAAAAAAAAAAAATATATATATATATATATATATATATATATATATATATATATATATATATATATATATATATATATATATATATATATATATATATATATATATATATATATATATATATATATATATATATATATATATATATATATATATATATATATATATATATATATATATATATATATATATATATATATATATATATATATATATATATATATATATATATATATATATATATATATATATATATATATATATATATATATATATATATATATATATATATATATATATATATATATATATATATATATATATATATATATATATATATATATATATATATATATATATATATATATATATATATATATATATATATATATATATATATATATATATATATATAAATAAAACGCATTAATATAAACATTAAAATAAAGATAAACACTAGAAAGCCGTAGGTATATCGTCATTCCACTAACACCCGCATCCACCTTTGCGACAATTTCGGACACTGGTGCTCCTGTACTACTTTTAAGATCAGACTTGGATTATTCCATAATCCCTCACGGTACGCGGCAATTCGATGTCTCAGCATACCATGAAAACCGTGACATCGTCCCTCCGCAAACATAGCTGAGGCGCTGCGCTGCTATGAGGCCTATAGCCAAATATTATTCTATAGGCGTCATTGTACTGCACCCGAAGTCGTTCCATAGTAGATCTTCTATATGCTGCCCAGATTTCGCAGGTATACATACTTGTACATAAAGCGTTAAACAAGTTTCTTTTTACCTCGACAGAGCACTTATAAAATCTACGGGCGAGCATGTTTGAGATTGCGCTTATGCATCGTCTCTGCCGTTCGATGTCATCATCGTCGGACAAATCTTCATTGATGATGTGGCCAAGGTACCTGACTTGTCTTGTCCGTTCAAGGCGAGTTCCGTCAATACCTATATACCGGAAGAACATTAACGGACTCTCGATCATGCTGGAACACCATAAGTTGGGATTTTTTGCCATTGTACACCATATTGATTTCTTTAACATATTGTTCGCATATATCTGTTAATACTCTCAACCCTTTTATGGAAGGTGCCAAGAGGACCATGTCATCTGCGTAGCTAACATGATTAGTACATGTGCGGCCAATATGGCATCCGATCCCCGATCTCTCGAGTCTCTCAGACAGTTCATCCATATAAACATTGAAGAGCACAGGAGACATGCAGCCGCCTTGTCTTACTCCAGTTCGCAGATACATGGGTTTTGAGTGGTGATCTCCCCGTCTGACGAGGTTTTCCTGTTGAGAATGCCAAACACTTAAAATATTTTAAATATTTTAAGATATTTTGTTTTCTATACAACACATGTAGGTAGGTATATACATATGTCAAGATAGGATAGTATGGAGGTCAGTCCTTTTTTCCTATCCAGGTGGTATGGAGATTAAGTATCAAACTATTAAGTCTTCTTACATATTGTGTATAGGCGACTGCCATACAAATTGTATGAAGCAATGTCGCCACTAAATTCAATTTTTGTAAAAATTGTTAAAAAAATTGAGATGTACTACTACAATGTTAATAAAAAAATATTTTTCTTAATAAAAAATGTTTGAGAAACCCTGGATTTTTTTTGAAAAAATTCATTTGAGATTTATCATTTGTCTATGTTTATACCAATTTTCAGCTTTCTAACTTTTATGGTTTCTGAGATATATGGAAAAATAAACTAAAAATTCAAAAGTTGATAACCCCTGACTGAAACAAAAATAAAATTCTAAGTATAAAAGTTTTGTATTTTGAACTTTTGGGCTTTGTAAATTGAGCGGATCAAAAGTTATAAGGGGGGGACGATCGCACACACACGCAGATACACACACACACACACACACACACACACACACACACACACACCCTCACACACACACACACACACACACGAATGGAGAATATATATTATGTGTGTGTGTCCCTTATAACTTTTGATCCGCTCTATTTCCAGAGCCCAATATTTCAGAATATATAAACAGTTATAGGCCTACAAAATTTTTATACTAGAATAGTGAATTTTTGTTTCAGTCAGGGGTTATCAACTTTTGAAATTTTGGTTTATTTTTCCATGTATCTCAGAAACCATAAAAGATAGAACGCTGAAATTTGGTATGAACATAGAAAAATACAAAATCTCAAATTAATTTTTCAAAAAAAAACAGGGTTTCTCAAACATTTTTGAGAAACCCTTTTTGATAAATTTATGAGTTTAACTGCCTATATTAACATTTTTTTAAAATATCAAATAAAACCGAAACAACCCCAACTAGATAATTTAATTTTCTAAAAAAAATATTAACATTGTATTAGCACATCTCAATGTTTTTTTTTAACAATTTTTATAAAAATTGAATTTAGTGACGACATTGCTTCATACAATTTGTAGGGCTGTCGCCTATACACAATATCTAAGGAGACTTATTAGTTTGATAATTAATCTCCAAACAAACATAGGTACATACCATCATGCTGTTTTCATATTCCGGGTAGGAAAAATGGACTGACCTCCATACTATCCTATCTTGACATACATACCAACATGTGTTAAAATTTTCAATAATTTTGATTTATGGGTTTATAGTTTGATTCTCATTCTTCAACTATACATACTATCGCTATCGACAGTTGGATCCCATGTGTTACATGCAACTAGTAATTATAAAAACTGATATCTAGAGAAGGGCGGAGAAGAGTACTTGTCCCACGTTGGGAGCCAAATTGATATCAAGAGAGAAGGCGGAGAAAAATACTCGTCCCACGTTGGGACGCAAAATTGATATTAGGAGGCTGGGAAGAAATATATTAGTCCCATGTTGGGACACGAAATTGATAACTAAAGAGGCTGAAAAAAATAAAAATTAACATTTAACTCTACCCCTGAAAATAAAAATCTAATAAAACATAATCGGCTGCGATGTGCCTGAAAAGATAAATACATACAAATACAGGCATGGTAAAATAATATATACATAACTGGAAAGATCTTACCAAACTGCTGCTCTCGTAACGGGACTGTAGAGGAAACACTTACACTACATATCACTTTTTAGTAATTAAAAATAACTTAAAACTAGCCCTCGTTGGTTATATGGACCTGAAACACACTTATTCACTATTATGCGATTATTTAAGTTATTTTTATTCTTAAAGTTATTTTTAATAGTAACTTAAACTATCTTAAATTCACCCCCGATGATAGGTAGAGAACCTGAAAAGAACTTAATCACTACTTTATACATTAAAAAAAAATGCTAAGGCCGTCCGATAGCCTAGCAAACTCGCACTCTCGCACGCGGGTCTCTACAACTACCGACCAACCACTGACTCCTACCGAATGACAACTGATTGGCCACAGCAGGGCGACCCAGCGCCCGTGAAACATGGAGTAGGGGAGGGGGGGGGGGTTAAACTGAAGAACCAACCCGTACCGCCGGGTGCCAACCAAGATTCCAGGAATCTGCCAAATGCATTTTACATTTCAATTTTTTTTTCAATATAAAAGACAATGCTAAAAACATATGAACAAGGCTCGGGGGGCCGCTATAATCCGTTCCTAGAATTAATAGAAGAAATACATTAGGCCGAAGTAAAATAATGGTTATTGGGTTTCTTTGATATCAAAATGCATGGAAATATATCGATCACAATACCTATGGAAATATCAAAACTTATGAATTTTATGACTTTGGGAATATTACAATCGTATAAATACACCTGGAATCCGAAAAAATATTTGATATATGCATTTTTAGTATCCTAAATACGATTTCATTGAACGCAATAATCAACAAGTCGTGAACAAAATGTATGACACGCGTTTGAAACGAACCGAAAACATATCAAAATGTACCGATTTCTATTCGAAAACATTCGGCTTAATCGCCGGCCATATTGGAAATGATATCCCTTTATAATGAAGGTATACCTATGATACTAGCATGAAATAAATCTAGAGGGCGCTGATAACGCACAAGCTCACTCAGAAATTGAGTCAGTCATAGGTCATAGAACACAGTCATAGAAAAGAGAACTTATTAACAATTAACACAGTCAGTCAGTTACATTTGCGGTGTTGTGTCGTTTGTCAAATAGCGGTTTTACCAGTTTTACAAATCGAATTTGTTTTGATTTTATTTTCAAAATAATATTGTGATTCAAAAACATATTAAAAAAATATTAGCAATTTAATTCGATTCGATACAAGGCGCTTTAAGTAAAATATCTACAAAATAATTTATAAATTTCGTTCGTTAATACGGTCATTGCAGTTTGGAAAAAGCCTTAATTTCTGTATTTTTCAATTAAGAGGTATGTTTTATGAGTTAAAAATGCACTAATTCGTTTTTATAAACATTTTTTTGTTAATTTATGGAATTAATCAAGTGTTGTATTGATTTTTTCTTTGATATTAATATTGGATTGTGATTACCTATTCCTTGTGGTACCTATTCCTAAATTCATTTTCTATCAATATTGATTTATTGTTTCATGTGTATTATAATTGAATGAATTTTTGTAGCATGTACCCCTTGCATTTAAATATCATTTTCAGAAAGTTATGTTTCTAGAATGTTCCATTTACTTTCTGTTATGAACCTGATTGCGTGTTGTCATTCAACTCTCTCTAACATCTAACATTCGTAATGGGCATTTAGAAAAAGAAAGAAATACTTTGAGAACTTCGTACTTTATTCGGAAAAAATGCAATTTAGGTCAAATGCACTTTTAATAAAATTTATTTTTAATTTTGGTATATTTCTTTTATCCTTTTTTTCTTTAAGTACTTATTCAATATATGTAAATCATTCCTGCTATTTATTTGTTACTATATTTATACCTATAACATTATAATCTATATAATAGGTATATACCTATCAATCAGGAAAATCTATATACTTAGGTACCTAACAATAATAATAAAGTAGTCGGTATTTCGACATATTTATAAAATAATATTGCAACCCTTCATTAAAAAGTAAATATAGTTATCGGCAAAATTCTTGAGCGTTCACGTGCAGTGCGCAGAGCGCAAATTTATGTTATTTGCTTGATGCGCAAACCGTTCCACTTCATTGCGAAAATGGACAAGTTATTTATACATACATACTATCATGCCATGCCCCTCACGGGTTAGGCAGAGAGAAGTGACCACCACATTTTTCTATCTTGACACATTCAACGCCTCGTCAACATTCATACATCGTCTTATACATTCTCGTCTGTTGATCTGCACACTTCTTAATATTTCCGTCTTTCAGAATGTCGTTCACACAGTCGTGCCATCCCTTTCTTGGGCGCCTCCGACATCTTATTCCCGTTCCTGTCAGCTTTGTATATTTTCTTCGTCAGGCATTCTTCATTCATTCTTCCCAACTGACAAAACCATCTTAATGTATTAATTACATCTTTCTTACATTCTTTTCTTGTGTCTTGTTATATGTCGTTATATTACAAATTCTTCTAAGATTCTAAGCGATCTTATTACAACTGCATTTATTCTGCTTTCGTGCGACTTTTGCCATGTCCAGGTTTCACTTGCTTACGTCAGAGTTGGCACTACAATTGCTTTATGAATGGTAACTTTGTCATTCTTTAATATGCTGCGATCGTTCATAACTGGTCTAAGTACTTCAATCACTCTGTTTCTTGTCATAACTCTTCTTTCGATATCCTTATCAGACCGTCCATTCCGTTGGACATACTTCCCAGATAGATATGTGTACTCGTCGACTTGCTCGAGCCATTCATTCTTTATCAGCTCACGTACTCAGTTTCAGACCTTTGCTTTCATTCCTAAGGGATCTTGTGCAGATCAATGTACAGATTGAATATCCATGATGACAACACGCACCCCTGTCTAACGCTATTATTTATAGAGATTCTTGTTGTTACTGAGTAGTTGAAACGAACACGTGCTTCGTTGTTTTCATTAGGAATTCAGCTTACATTGAGATCATCTGGATCACAGAGTACCAACTCTAAAGAATTACACAGAGTCAATAAAGCGGCTTACTATGATCGTGGTTTCAGTGTGAACGGCCTTTGAATAAATTGCCCCTTGACATACGTGGAGCTCAGAGCATTGACGCCTTCGGTAAACTTCTTAAGACTGCCTTGTTTCTGTGAGCCAACAAATAAGCTACAGCGCCCTTGGAGTGATCTTGTATCACTAAACGGCGCTTTATAAATAGTATTTACTATTATTATTTCATTAAATGACGCGATTGCACGTATCAGATCTTCACCGTCCACCGCTAATATATCCCATAGTTTTTTTCTAATAACTTTATCATAGGCCTTTTCTAGGTCTATGAAGACGCAGAAAAGTTTCTGATTTTTATCCAAAACCTTTTCTGTGAGCATACATAATTTGGTCTATACATCCTCTGCTGCCCACAAAAGATCCTTGGGCATCCCATATCATGCTCTCTGTAACCTTTCGTATTGTTTGATCCAGAATACTTGCATACCTACATCTTACCAACTGAGCTTAGCAAACTTATGGCTCTATAGTTTTTGCAGCCGAGCTTCGATCCTTTACATTTATACAAAGAGACCACGACTGCATTTCTCCAGTCTGAAGGAGTGCGTCCTGCTTCCCAACATTTGTTGAAAAGAGAGAGACACCACTCCACCGTTTTTTCGTAACCATATTCTATAAGTTTATCTGATACACTGGCATACAGCTTTTCCTGCTTTCGCGTGTTTTACTGCTTCAAACACTTCGTCTTGCATTGCTAAATATTTTTCATTTTACTTGCCATGCTCTCTGACTCACGGCCCCACTTATACCGCTATCATACATCTCCTTGAAATATTCTTTCCATCATTCTTTCATGCTGTCTTCTGTAAAACATGAAATATTTAATTGGTTAGGTACTCAATAATAATTACTTTGGTGATTTATTATGTTTCTTCTGTAAACGAAACTGTAGACTGTCTACTCTTAACCTATTCAATGACTCCACCTTCCCCAGGATTTCCGTCATATCGGTTAATGGATTGATGATAATCAAATCTATTAACGTCAATGTAAAAGCTGTCAGTAGTGTACATGATATTATAATATGACAGCAGAGTAAACATGGATTGATCAACTAATAATTTTCATCACTTGTGTGTTTGTCTTTGTCTTGCGTCAATATAATGTATATTGTTTCTAACCTAACGAACAGCTGTTGATTTTACTCGGTTGCCATCAGAGTATAGAGTGCCCAGTAACAGTGCCCAATTCACCACACTATTCTTTACTTCATTGTCCCATACTTATTATAATCTGTAACTAATACCGAAAAGTGATTTTCTGTCCTGACAAAAGCAGGAATATATTTCACTTAATAAAAATAAATATATATTTATAATTAAAATAAATATATATTTATAATTAAAATAAATGGTCCCCAACTTTTATTATATTGTACCTATACCTACCTACAGTAGGTACCTTACTTCATACGCAAGTGGCGAGTTAGGACCAGAGTTAGGATTGCGAGAGAAATATTTTTTTATAAATTTCTCCTCTGAAGCCATCACATAAATCCAATCCATGGCCACGACATACATAAATAATGACTATGCCCTGACGGTCGACGCATATATTATTTTTAAATTAAGTTTCATTTTGATGGGATTTTCGATTTTGTCATAAGTCGTATATTTAGGAAATATTTCAGGAGTCTATCTACATAGATAGTAGATAAATGTAGTAATTTTTTATGTTGAAAATACGTAGTGTAGTTTGTAGGTACTTATCTAATAAAACTTATTTTGGGTATAGGTGTATCTATTTAGCTGAAGAATGATCGCCGCAGCCAGTCCAAGTGTAGAACTGTCGGGAGATGAAGGTACTCCAGTTGGACTTCAAAGGATGTGGGAGTTGGCTAGAGCACGTCATGCGTGGGAACCTCTACCGCTTCAACTGGAAACGCTCGACACCTTCCAAAGTGCTCAGGTAAACGTTATTTTACTATTAATTTTATGGATGGAAAGTGAAGTATGTATAGGTATAAGTGAGTGCCCTGTTAAATAATATGAGTAATATGAAATATTATTTTATTTTCTATTTCGGTCTTCTTCTTTCGTTTCGATCTTGGGAATTGGTTGGTAGTAAATCTATGTATCTCTTCCTCCACTCCATTTGGTCTTCTCTTTAACTCTGTGTATGAGGTACACTTACTTTGTGTGGTGGTATACCTGTTCTAGATACTCCCGGCGGGGACGTCAACCACTCCCTCCAAGATGATGTGTATGGCCTATCCAATTTGCACGCCTTTATATATGATATGGTGTTCAACATGTGCCTGGTTTCCTCAATTTTGGCGAGAACCTCATAATTTGCAATATGGTCCTCCTAAGATATGTCAAGTATCTCTTACCACCTACGCATGCACCATGTCTCACAACCATATAGAAAAATACCGGTAATAAACCATATACTAAATTCCGGTCTATATTGTCTAAATATTTTTCAAGTTTACTAAGGGGTACCTACCTAGTGTATTTTTTTATATATACCTATACGTATTTTGAACGATTTCATTCATACATACCATCACGCCATGTTCCTTCCATGGTTTGGCAGAGAGACTATACACCATACGCCTCTATTTTTGCACGCATTAATGGCTTCCTTTACATCCATGCATGCTCTTATACATGGTCGTCGATTACTCAAACTTCTTGTGTTTCCTTCTTTCTAAATATAATTTAGGTAAGTACATGGTCATGCCTTTCTTTTATGAGGCGGCCCCTAATACTATTCACTCCATACTCCTCCCATATTTCCCAAGTATAAATAGGTACATACTCCCCAAGTACCTATAAATATTCCTCTACTTGTTCTACCAATTCGTTCTCTACTTTTATCTTAAATGCAGTTATACTTTAAGTTTTTTTCGAAAACCATTATCTTCACATACATTCTCAGTCCGTTCTGCGGCCATCCTTTATACACTTCTATATCAAATTTAAGATTAATCGTAAAGATTTTTGTATATTCGCGGTATATAGAACGCATGAATCAAATATTGAAACAATGCTAACATATTTGGAAACTGCAATAACACAGCTACAACATACGAATATTATATTGGCGGGAGATATTAATATTAATGTAGCGGACAACTATAGTGGTTCTGATAAATTTAATTACATAAATTTTATGATGGAATTAGATTTTAAATTGTGTACAACACGATACACTCGTGAGGTACATGGACAAATCCCTTCTTGTCTAGATCATTTTTGGAGTAATGTGGCATTAAATAAAATTGAAAATGTTACATCAATATACTGGAAAAACGACATTACGGACCATCATACTGTTATATTTGTTTATCGAATTGAAGGGATACGCTCTGATAATGACGAGAACACAGAGAAACCAAAAAGAGTTGATATGGACTCTATTTGCAAGCTGCTGGCATCTGAAAGATGGTGGTCAGTGTACGAAGCGGTTAGTGCTGATGAGAGTGCGCTTGCGTTTCATTCAATATTGGAAGGACATATAAAGACATCTACCATTGTGGCAAACGATGCGAATACTAATATTATTAAATCTAAATATAGGAAAATTAAGCCCTGGATGACGAATGGATTACTTAACTCGATAAGAGAAAGAGAAAAATTATACAAAATATCCCTTTTATGAATATGAAGAGACTAGCCCACAAGAAATAGAGACTATAATTAAGCATATGAGGGGACGATCCGCACCAGGATTTGATGGTGTTACTGTGGAGATTTTAAAAGCAAATCTTTCATTATTGGCTAAGCCGATTTCATTCATTATAAATATAAGTATGAGAGATGGAATATTTCCTTCTATATATAAAACTACACAAATCACCACTGTTTTTAAATCAGGTGATCCTATGGATATCTCGAATTACAGACCAATTGCTCTCACGTCTAACGTAGCTAAGATCTATGAAAAGGTAGTAAAGAGACAGATTTTAAACTATACAAAAAAGATCAAGCTTTTTAGTTCAAATCAATTTTGGTTTAGAGAGAACATAGGCTCTAGTGAAGCTATGGCAAAACTAACTTCAGTTGTAAGTGAAGCACTTGATGAGGGTAAAAAATGTCTTGGTGTGTTCGTTGACCTTCGGAAAGCCTTTGACAGTGTTAGCCATAGTAAACTAATACAAATATTGAAGAATATAGGAATGTCGGGTGGCACAGTTGAGTTATTTAGATGGCCGAAGACAGCACGTGAAATTGAAAAAAGTGATTAGTGAACCAGTTTCATCGCGTTTTGGAGTTCCGCAGGGAACGGTATTAGGTCCTGTTTTGTTTTTAATATATGTTAATGGACTACTAGAATTGGACTTAAAATCCAAAATAATATCTTTTGCTGATGACACGGTCATGATTACTGCGGCTAATTCATGGGATGAAGCTACCGAAATAGCTAGTTTTGAAATAAATATTGTAAAGTCATGGTTCGATCGATATCTGTTGTCTCTCAACGCAACTAAGACTAGCGTTGTTCCTTTCGCAATAACTAGGAAACTTATTACGGAGGAAATATTAATTAAAATACATTCAAGTAACTGTCCCGGATCTGATAAATGTAATGAAGATAAATGTATTGCTCTGCCTAATGAAAAAAACATAAAATATTTGGGTATTAATGTTGACAGAGAAAATAAGTGTAATACGATTGGTAAAATGAGGAAATTATTTTATGTATTCTATCGATTGAGGACTTTCTCGGACATTGCTGCGATGAAAAATATATATTTTGCACTTGCTCAATCTGTCATGCAATATGGGATTATAGCGTGGGGTGGTGCTTATAAAACTAACCTCGAACCCCTTTATATCATCCAGCGGAGTATCTTAAAAATAATTTTAAATAAACCCAGAGACTACCCTACGACTAGCCTCTTTACCGAGGCAAATGTCCCATCACTACATGTTATATATAAGAGAAATGCATTGAAGCAGATCTACAGGGAGTATTTCGTCGATAGAGTACATGCTTCGGATTGTATAAGAGCCACTCATCGATTTAATGTGATACTAAATATACCAAAAAAAAGAACGGCCTACGCACAAAACCACTATACGTATCTTGGCGTTAAGTGGTTTAACGAACTGTTGCCTGAGCAGAGACATACGGATATTATCGATCTAAAGAAATTTTATGCAGATATAAAGAGGGTTTGTGTATAAAAACTGGTTTTATTTATTCATTGTTGTTATATATGTAGATATTATGCACTTATTTTATTAATCGTAATTGATATTTAAATGTTGTTTTTTTTAATATAGCATATATACCTATGTCTATTTTTAAGTATGTTTTTTGTTACCTATGATTATTTTGTTACTTTGTTTTTGTTCTATATTATGTAAATAGTTGCAACTCCCTTCAAAACACGAGTATATCTCTTTTTGAAGGAAGTCATATTATAAAGTGTTTTAATTTCTTTTTTGCTATGTATTTTTTTTATGTATAATATGTCTTTTTGTAATAAATAAAATAAAAAAATAAAAAATATCTGCATACATCAAATGACGGAAATTTTCAGTACCTACTTAGTTTCAGACCAGACAGACCCATATTAACATCGTTTAATGTTGTAACGTAGTGGTCAATATACATATTGAATAGCCATGGGGATAATACGCTGCCTTGCTTCACCCCATTATTAACCTTTCTCACCCGAAGTATCGAAAAATTTCGCATGGTCCGAAGCGGGGTCTTTCGATCCCCCAGCTCATGTTCATAGAAATATAAAATGTAATAATAATACGGAGCTCTCCACATTGACACCTAGCTAGTACCATAATCATCTGTTAAATGAATGCCCAATGAATAGACTGTCACACTGAAAAAAACTGACCAGTGCTTCTTAAATAGTTGCGCTCATTTTTATATTAGTGAATTTTTTTTTAATTCTTGAGATATGATTTTTTAACTAAATATTCAAAATAATTTGGCATTAATAAAAGAAAAATATAGCTTATTTTATGAAAATACTGAGTTTTATGTCTACGAATTAATCTTTTTTTCTTCATAAAACGTGCAAAACATTCCCTTCAAAATAACAAGCACAATATTTGTGAAAAGTATTACTAAAAAAAAATTATGTTCTTCAAAATAGTACCTATTCTTATTTATAATATTTTATTATAAAAATACACAGGCACCTACCCATCAAAAACGTTTCAAAAATATTTTTTTTTCACTACCATTATTTTTGTCGGCCTTAGTGGCTCAGTCTGTTGGGTATCTGACTGCTGATCCAAAGGTCCCGGGTTCAATTCCCGGTGAAGAGAAAGTTTTTGATTTTGTTTTCAGTCTGGATCTGTGAGACATTTAATACCGCGAGACTTCAGAAGGTGGCAACTTGCTTGTTATTGGGTGCGTGTTGAATTAATATTTGACATACCTAGAGCCTGTTAGTTTCCCGAGAAGTAGGTTATATAAAATAATCATGTTTTCGTTTGTAATTTGAGCAAGAAATAATTTTGTATTTCTATGAATAAATATTTTTTATTAGAATTACATTGGATTTCAGGTTTACAATTCCTTCTGTTTTCTAAGAAAAAAAAGTCTAATTCTTGCCATTTCATGAACATCAATAGTTCTATTGCAAAGATATTTTGACTATTTACGGCTCGATCGTATATATCGAACTTCGAACCCATGATGAATATGTATAAGATTGTTTATTTTTTAATTGTGATTAAATCTAAATGAAAAAAAATATAATAATAAAAAGTTTGTAAACCACTCCCAAGATGCAACAAATGCTCTTGTTTGGTTGAAGACACAATACGTGTTCTTACAAAAGATTGAGCATAATGAGTAGATCAATGACGCTGTCTCTTTCTCACTTGTCTGCTGTACACTAATCCCACATAAGTATGAGTGAAACAAATAACATAAAATAGCAGGCATTCACAAAATGACAAAAAAAAGGTCTGCCCCATGTGTCCAATGTCCACCCCATGATGTCGACCGATCGAAGGGTATTTATTGTTTATCTTTTTAGGCGCGAATATTTATCACATAAAATAATTAAATATTACTTATTTTTATTGTTTTTAAACTAATAATGACAAAATGTTCTATATCATATTTTTAAAGATTACACCAAGTATGGATTCAATTGGTCAAATAGATACCGAGTTATCGACCTAAATGTCATTTTTAGGGGATTCGGATCCCCCGCTTCGATCCGTATAGGTTAATAGGGAATCAATCATATTGTCAACGCATCATTGACACGGATCATTACAGGCTTGTGAAAGATTAGTTGTCATATAAATGTTTACCTAGTCATTATTCGCCGGCCGAACAATATAGGTACTATTGTGACTAACTATTGTTTTCTGATATTTTTATTAGGAACTTTACTAACAAACAAAATTGAATGTCATCGAGTATGTACCTATATAATAGTGGTTGGTGGGTGTATCAATTGTTGTTTATTTCTTTAGTTTTATCTATAGAAGCTAGGGTGTGAGTCTGTTGTTCTTTATCTAACTAGGTATGTACCTACCTAATATGCTCGTATACTTACTTGACAGAGATTTCATCTCTGTTTAAGAATAATCCAGGCTACGTAGAAGACACCAGGTAATCACCAGGCTTTGGGTATATTATACTCTTATTACTTATTAAGTAGCGTTGGTGACCTTAATCCTGCAGGCTTGCGGATCGAATGTTTAGTGCGGGATTGAATTCCCAATTATACCCTTATATATTTTTGATGAGTCACAGTAATTTAATTTTTCATTTGATGATTTGGACTCAAAAATAATGACAATAGTGGTTGGAATGACGTGTTCGAGACGATACAAGGATATAAGTGAGTGGGGTTTGGTTTAATCTACCTACTCCAGTAGTGTAGGGAAAGGGCTCGTGCTATGTTCCTCGTGTTGTGCTTCTTACGGGAATATCAAATGTCAATATATTTAATAGGTACCTACATACCTAAATCTATTTAAATAAATATTACACGATTGTATCGAATAAATGTGTTTAGTTCATCTATGTATATAATATACTTATTTATTATTTCCTGTTCTTGTACCTAACCAATACATCCCAATAAGATAGCATTATACAACGCTGACTATTACAAAACATTTCTTGAAATGGTTATCTGTTCCTTTACACTTATGGACGTATTAAAAATAATAATATTTGTAATTATAAATCTAACTATCAGTTCTCCACACCTCCACACTACTTCTCTACTTTTTAAAATTTGTAGAAATATTCCCTGTTCCCTGTATGTCTTTAATTATTCGAAATATTTGTATTACGTCAAAAGTGTGTCTATTATACATAGTGCCTGCCTATATTGCTCTAATAAACATATTTTCTCTATTTTATACTCTTTTAGTCTTTTCTCCTCGGGTATATAACCTACTTGTGAGTAATATATGCTTACCCACCTTTTATCTTTTATATTTTTATAAAAAAAAACCTTTTATCTTGAATAGTTTTCTATTTACTGAAATATTTAAAATTGTTATAATGCCGTTTAAATTTTTGAAAAATATATTTTTTTCTTATACCGAGAAATTTCTTGAAATCATATTTACATTTCGTGAACCACACATATTTGTCATATTTCTATGAAACATTATTGTACATAATATTTATATTGAAAATAGTAGTTTGACATTTCTTTCGTTTTAAATATTTTATTATCGGCCTTCGTGGCTCAGTTGGTTAGGCATCTGACTACTGATTCTTGTTCGATTATCGGTAGAGACACAGTTTATAATTGTGTTTTCAGTCTGCGGATCTGCGTGAGATGATAAATATCGAATCGTCTTCAGAATGTGACAACTTGTTATTCGGTGCACGTTAAATTAATACTTAACCATAGTGTCTTTTAGTTAACCGAAAAGTAATATAAAATAAATTTAGGTATTTGTTGATTTTAGAGGACATTACCTACATATTGTACCTACCTATAATTATTTTGTTGTTAGTTTAGTTCCACTAATATAATATAATTAAGTTTCATAAGGCCGTATCAATCAATCAATCGATGCACCTTCATATACCTACAATTTACCTTTACAGTTTGTTGTGACCATGATATTGATTTTATACTAGAGTCTACAATCCGCATTCACCTATTTCCGGTTTAGTAAGTCAAAGTTTCCGGTTGGCTCTCTGATTGGTTGAGATCTCGTACTATTAAGTCAATTGAGCTGTTAAATTTTATATTAAATTCGAAAATTTAAAAAATAAAATTAAAATTCAATTTTTAAAGCAAATTGCTCACGCGAGTCGCTATTATAATTATAAACAAATTTAAACCTAACCTAAGAATGCAGATAATAAAAGCTGTGACTAGACGCTACTGATTTTATTATACCTAATGATTAAATTGGAGTATCTATGTAATAATAATAATTTGTATAGCGCCGTTTAATGATTCAAGATCATTCCATTGGCGCTGTTATTCAGATAGATATTATATTGCTCTACGAAACAAATCTGTTTTCAGTCCTTTAGAGAAAGTGCTCTTACTATTTGCACTGCGGACATCTAGAGGCAATTTATTCCACTTTATAGGACCACTCACACCAAAGCATCGATCGTAGTAAGCCGCTTTATTGGCTCTGTCCAACTCCTTTAGGGAGTTGGTACTCTGTGATCCAGAAGACCTAAGTGTGAGATGCCTCCCAGAGAGAGCTTTTCTCTGACACAGCTCTTGTATGTATTGTGGCGCTAGGTTATTTAAAGCATTAAACACCGTTAAGCAGATTTTGTAGTCAACTCGCTCTGGACACTTCAACCAGTGCAATTCGTTAAGTAGTGGAGTTATGTGACATCGTTTTTCCGCTCCATAAATGAGCCTTGCCGCTGCATTAAACACCATCTGTAATCTATCGAGCTGATACTTTGGCAATCCATCATAGATGCCATTACAGTAATCTAGCCGAGACACAACGAATGCATTTATAAGTGTTTTTGTCTCATTTTTGGGCAAGCTTCGACGAATGTTTTTCAGTTGTCTTAGTTGGAAAAAGCATGAACTGACTGTTTTAGAGATTTGCAGGTCAAGAGACAACTTATTGTCTAAGTGTACACCCAAAAACTTGACACTTGCAGACGGCAAGAGTTTTTCTCCATTGATGTTAATAGGAGTACTTTCAATGAGGTGCTGTCGCCGTGGTGAAGCTACCCACATAAACTCTGTTTTTGTTGGGTTTAATTTTAGCTTGTTATGAGACATCCACGTAGCGACTTTTTCGATGCACTCAGCAGTATCCACTTCCAGACGGTTTTTGTACATGGGATTACAAAATTTGAATAACAAGCGGTCGTCAGCGTAAGCAAAAGAGTCAAATCCTTCATTTTGAATTATGTTATCAAGTTGTTTTATGTATAAAATAAATAAAATTGGTCCGAGAACCGATCCCTGAGACACTCCAAACTTTACAATTTCCGGTAAAGACGTATTATTATTTATCCTCACAGACTGGCATCTTCCTGATATATATGAGGTCATCCATTTTAGAAAATTTCCACAAATTCCGTATTCGCGTTCCAAGAGTCGAAGGAGAATTTCATGATCAACAGTATCAAAGGCAGCACTCATGTCAAGAATTGACACTAGAGCAATATTCTCATATTCAATTCCTGCAATAAGATCGGACAGTATTCTCATTAGTACAGTTTCAGTAGAGTGATTTTGTCTGTACGCTGATTGTTTTTTCGGAAACAGATCGTGTTCTTTAAATACTGCGTCATTTGCTTTACAACTGCTCTTTCAAGTAATTTTGAAAGCACTGGTAAATTGGAAATTGGCCTGTAGTTTCCAGCATCTTCCGGATCCAGATTTGACTTCTTTAAAATGGGTGTTATGATAGAAGTTTTTAGAAATTTTGGAACTCTCGTTGTTTCGATCATCGAAAGATTAATTATTCTGGTTATAACAGGAGCCAATTCATTTACATAGCTTTTCAAGAGCCATGCTGGAATAGGATCTAGGGTGTATTGCTTATTTTGACAGGCCATTATCATTTTTGATACTTCTTCCTCGGTTACTGCTTGGAGCATTTCCATTTTTGCATATGTTCTTTGCAGTCCACTTTCAATAGATGTTTTATTTGAAGTGTTTACAGAATTGCGAATATTTTCTACTTTTTTGGAGAAAAAGTTAGCTAGATTTTGTGCATTTATAGATGTTTGTAATGCTGAAATATCTTTTTCTCTCACCATATCCAGGTTTTGCCACAGCTTTTTTGGGTCGTCTTTATCAGATTCAATTTTATGTACCCAGTAAGAGGCCTTTTTGTTTTTGGTTATATCTCTGTATCTTTTTTGCGAGGCGAGCCATTCTTGTCGGCTCAAAGGTGTTTTGAGTTTTTTATACCGTCTTTCGAGTTTTCTCATTTCCTTTTTACTCTCGTGACATTTAGAGTCGAACCATCTACTATCGTTGGGTCGCTTTCGGACCCAACGATAGTCATTTTTGTAGTCATTTTTTAATATTTATACTAGAAATATAATGTAGTGTAGGTTAACTTACTAATTAGTTCTGTTCAAACATATCGTATCATTTTGCTGTTAGTTGGATACAACTTTCTTTTTATTTTAATATGCTTATGAAAAGTTTCAACGCCACAAATGGAAATAAATCTATTTATTTGTATAATGACTTTTCGATTGATCAAACAAAGATATTAGAAACCATAATCATGAATACTGTTTATACTTGTTTTATCTTTCTTATACCTACTATTTATCTCTCTTGAATTTGAACCTTTTTACCTGCCCAACCATTTTCTTTAACTATTGGAATTTTCCAAGACTAGTTTCAAAACTGTTTCCAACTTCATTTATTCGATATTTTGATGAAATTGAACAACTTTGTATTTAGGTATAAAGTTAACAAATCTATTCCATTTCGTGTGAACGTTAATTAAATTTTAATTTTATTCGGTTAGATACAATAATAATATTTTACTGTTTACTTTACATGTTTTCAATGTAAAAACAGTATAATTCTATGAAAAACAGTTATCATGAAATACGATTTCAAATATGATTTAACTGTCAAGTAAATTAAAATTAAGGATAAATTATTAATTGAGTAATTTAATGTACCTATACTAGTGAAATATCGATTACAAAAGAAAACTTTAATATATTATGTATGTATATAATTAGGTACTAACAACATATAATGTTTATGTTTCAGGAGGCAACAGAAATACCAAACAAGGGATACTTCCTCAATTTATCTGACGTTGAAAGCGATACAGAGGAACTTGTTCTGGAACAAGATTTACAGGTAATTAATCATTCAATTAATATTTATACCTATAGAATCCATGGCATGTCATTTTGATATATTATTATTTATTATTATTATTATTATCGAGATGACAAGCAGGCAGCAAAAAACTGATGTGCTTGAATGAGTCCACAGTGTCACTGCAATCCATCCAGTCCGTTCTTAAAGGAGTTAACACTCTCAGCCACAACCAGATCCTGAGGCAGCCTGTTACATACAACCACCACCACTCTATTGCTCAGGAAGTGTTTATACGGATTCTGACCAAACGCATGCACTTCTATTTAACTTGAGGCTATGGCCACGCAAGTGCTCGTTTTGATTCTGAGTGTATATATGCGGGAGTTCAGTCATGACAGTCAAAATGATTGTTTAACACTTTAAATGTCTCAATGAGGTCACCCCTCGTTCTTCTTTCTTTAAGTGTTGTCAGTCCCAAGGCTTGGAGCCGCTCCTCATATGTCCAATACTTAAGCCCCGCTCACAGTTTGGTGAATCTTCGCTGCACTCTCTCCAGCAGTGCAATGTCTTTCTCAAAATATGGTGACCAAATTTGGAAACCATATTCTAATAGCGGCCGGACATAAGTCTTATACATTTTCATTTTAATATTTTTACAATTTCATAACATTCCTACCAACAGATAAAATTAACCTATATTCATTTTTGTGACACGCTCAAGTTAATAGCATATTTATTAATACCAGATGTTTTTTAATAATATTTATATATAGGTACCTACCTACAGTTATACAAATATCAGAGCTAAAGAGAATAATTTAGGCATTGTACTTCAAATTTTTTTTTGTATTGAAATTTAATTTTATTATGTTTACATATTAATGTAAACATTCACATGTGTGATTTGCATTATTTTATTTCTTTCAATCCATTATTTTATCAAAAAATACAAAATATTTAAGTAGATTAACATTACCTTTTCTGCCAGTTAAAAAAAATATGCGAAACAATCGTTTGAAAATCATATAACAATCGGTGCCTATAATATTAGCTTTATCACTAAATTATAAGAATTTTCGTGAAGTATTTAAAAATAAATTCCATGTAGGTACATATGTACCTGCATTGCATTGTTGTTATATACCTACCTATATATAGCTATAGATATGCGACCTTGTGGTGTGGTACCTAACTAAGGGCACTGCCATTATATACCTACATGTCGCGTCGTCAGCCCCCCTCTGAGAGAAGTTTATAAAAACATGTTTAAACTTGAACCGAGTCCTTGCTATGTAGCCAGAAAATAAGACAAACAAGACCTACCTGTGTGTAGATATCCACCATCCACCACATTATGTACCTACACATGCATCTACCATACAAAAACTTCAACTTAATAGTACCCACGATAAGATGTGCGCTTTTAGTCTCCTACAATACAATGATTCATCCGTGCAATGACAGTTAGATTTCATTCAGACTTTAGAAATCTCTTAGATCAAAATTAATTTATACATATTATAAGTACTAAACTTTGATCTAAATACCTACATTTTTATGATTAAATGTTGCTTAAGATTTTATACATACATAATACTCTTGACGACCATCTTCACTTTATTCACGCACGGTGCGTGGTCCTGAACAGTGAAACATTTTCTTATGAAACTCGTGTTGTTCTGCATGGTCCTCTTCTCCTCTGTAACCTTCCCTGGCCTGGATCATATCATAAGCATCACAAGTTGATATTTTTTCTTTCATTGTATGCCCGAAGTACCTACCTATTGAAAGTTCTTAAATATGATGAAAAAGTGTCGTTATCGGAATTTCTGATGCTTCCTACCTACCATGGTGCTATAAAACTACATTATCCATAGACTCGCAGTTTAAACTGAAAAAAAATATGGGATTGTAACTCTATACATTATATATCTATGCTATCTCCATATTTCTGCACTATTGTATACGAAGTAGGTTGGTACATTAGTCAGAATCTTCAATTTTTAATTTTTATCATATTAAATATTAGTTCCATTAGTCTGTACCTACTACATAATATGTAAGTACTTACATAAGTATTTACCTTTTCTGTAATATAATATACTCTGTGATCTTAACATAGAGGTAGGTAGGTATATTAGTAGGTACATACCTAATATTATTTAATTTATATAAGTACCTACCTATGTTAATATTGTTAGATAATTATTTCTGGTGCATCTTCAAACATTTACCAATGTATGTACATATGTATGTATGTAGGTATGTATGTAGGTAGATATGTTTCGTATCCGATGTGTTGAATGTTTCAGTTATATTAAGAATTTCATTGGTATATTTTTGTCTGTGAACATTTGAGTTGAGTTGAGTTGAGTTGAGCTGTGTATGTTTCCCGTCATTCCCGAAATATTTCTCTAACTAACTATACCTACCTACCTATATTTTATATTGTGCAATACATACATTGTTTTGTTTACATTGATGAACATACTTTTTACATACATTTACATATTTTGTAGGTATTGTATGTGTATTTAAGATTTTCTATTAATTCGCTGTTTACTTTATTTGCATTATCCCATAATCATTATTATGTCCGCATCCAAGTGTCCCGCACCCAAGTTTCCGTCGCATCCAAGTGTCCCGCACCCAAGTTTCCGTCGCATCCAAGTGTCCCGCACCCAAGTGTACATTTTTGATAATCCAACTGTCGATTCGTTCATAAGAATTCAATTCTCGGAATGAATCGACATTAGTAAGCCAAGATGCGTGTACGAAGGAAAATTTTGTATGGCGTAGTGGACTTTTTGCATACTTTTAGCTACACACAATATCTAAGAAGACTTAATAGTTTAATACTAATCTCCAAACATACATACATACATACCATCATGCTGTTTTCATATTCTGGGTAGGATCAAAGGACTGACCTCCATACTATCATATCTTGACATACATACCTAGGTACATGTGTTGTATAGAAAACCAAATATCTTAAAATATTAAATAATTTGTATTTATGGGTTTACAGTTTGGTACTCATTCTTCAACTATACGTACTATCGCAACTAGTTATGTATGTAGATACCTACTCAATAAATAAGTATTGCATTACTAAACAAATACTCATATTTTATGAAATCGTCTCGATTTATGTGTGTATTGTTTTTAAATATTATTATTATACAAATATCTGGTGTGACGTCACAATATATGTAGGTACCTACCCAATACATATTGTGTATATAGTAAATTGTTATAATACATATTTACGTATTTGTGACGTTATATGTAGGTACCTATATAAAATGAAACACAAAAGTGTAGGTATTGCATCAGACCTTCCTATAATAGTTAATTATGTCAGAAGAAAATACAGATGAGTGTGTGGAGGTTAATTCTAATCTAATAATAATAATATATTAACGATGGTACATATGTATTTATAAAATGTTAAATTTTCACAATCCACATATTATGATTAAGACTACCTATATACCTACCTACATACATATGTAGATGGATATATCATATGCAGATATACCTAATTATAATGGTGTTCACGAGAATGTTCCGTGACTCAATAATGTTTATACATACATACATACATATCTTATTATTAATATATTAAACTATAATTACTAGTAAACCTTTCACCTAACACCTTTCTCTCTATTTTATATAAATTAATATTTATAATCTGTAATAATAATGCAGGCTAAGCATATTCTACATATTTATAATATTTAATTAGAGATATTATGAAAACTGGCTCGCTAATATTATTTATAGGTAATTAATACAATAGGTACATAAAGTAAATTGCAACGTGAAAAAATATATCAAAAACCGATCCAAGAATAATAATACCTCGTATTATTATTTTAAATGAAGAAATTAGTAATATCACTGAAATATGCAGAGATATACTCATGAGAGACTAGACTTAGACTTAATTGATTGAATGTAGGTACATATATTAAGATTAGATTTTGAACGAGTAGGTGTACATTAATATTTACATAAGATAAATACAAGATAATAATGTATTAATATCGTGTATAATGTATTAATATGCTGTGCATGTTTTATATTCTCATCATAGTGAATGTAGTGAATGTAGGTACATAATATTTACATTAGTTGATGAGACGTCTATAAGCGTCGCTAAATTGTCTATATGGTACAAGCGACGTCGCCTCTCCGTTCCGGCAGCGTCGTGACGCATTTCACTCGTCGAGAAATAGGGATCATAAACATTTTATTTAGAAAAAAAATCACAATGGACCTCTCATGACGACAACATCGAGATATTTTCTTGGGGGTACAATTTACTATATTTCTATTAATATAGGTAGGTACCTACCTGCATATATTTTCATTATTTATAATAAATAAAATATAATATCTCGTATTTTATTTATTATTTATTTTATTATTTAAGAAACACTCACAGATAAATTGACATTAAAAATACAAAATAACATGTAAGGTCAACCCTACAATTACGAGTGCTATGATAAGGTGGTAATATGATTTAATAATTATTTATAAAATAAATATTGAATTATATGTATACATCTTATATAGGTACCTATTTTATGGGCGAATATCTATATACTTACTATTTTGTAGATTAGGTACCTACCTACATATTTATTTATCGATTATTTTTATTGTCCCAATACTATTGTACTATAGCCGCTATCAAAAGTCGTTTAGGTCCAACAAATCAGTTAATTATTATGCTCATATTCATTTGTACATATAAATATATATATATATATATATATATATATATATATATATATATATATATATATATATATATATATATATATATATATATATATATATATATATATATATATATATATATATATATATATATATATATATATATATATATATATATATATATATATATATATATATATATATATATATATATATATATATATATATATATATATATATATATATATATATATATATAACACACTTAGATGGTTTGGTCACGTGGAAAGAATGAATGAAGAACGCTTGACGAAAAAAATATATAAGGCTGACAGGAATGGAAAAAGAGGTCGGGGGCGCCCAAGAAAAGGATGGCTCGACCATGTGAATGATATTCTGAAAGAAGGAAATGTTAGAAGTCTGAACAATAGAAGAACATGCATGAGACGTAGCATGAATGTTGACGAGGCGGTGAATGTATGTCAAGATAGAATAGTGTGGCGTTCTGTTCTCTCTGCCTACCCCGCGAGGGACATGGCGTGATGGTATGTATGTATGTATGTATGTATGTATGTATATGTATATATATATATATATATATATATATATATATATATATATATATATATATATATATATATATATATATATATATATATATATATATATATATATATATATATATATATATATATATATATATATATATATATATATATATATATATATATATATATATATATATATATATATATATATATATATATATATATATATATATATGTATATATATTAGGGTGGCCCTTCAATGTATGGGAAAAAAAAGTTGGATTTTTTTTAAGTGCTACCCCCTGAAATGGTTACCTACTATAAGAAAATAACTCTCCAAAATTTTCGTTTCAATCGTCAAAGAGGAACACGTCGCGCAAATGTGTCAAAGTTTTGAAAATTACAGTAAAACGTCGCGTTATACTACCTCGGAAAAACCACATGGTGTGGCTTGTTGTGCTTCCTTACACAGATATATCCTACTATAATAGATTCGTAAAAGGGGTATGCAGGTATTCATTTCTTAATAATTATTGTTATATAATGTAAAAGAACAAAATTTGATAGAGAAAAACTCTTTATTTGTGGGTAAAAAGTACAATATAGCAATTTTCAACATGACGAGTTTTCGCAATCTTCTTATTCAATAATCAGAGTTTGTTTTTGGCAATCCGGATATTTTTTTCGATAGTTAGAAACAACTTGTAAAATATACTGCTTTGATCTTCATCAGAGCTAAGTTTCTTAATGTATGTATTCCTCCATCAAGTGGACGCCTGATGGAGGAATAATTGTCATCAAAATTGTTTATATTTTGGCGCATCTTCTCTTTTATTTCAAGCGATATGTCCTCATCGAAAAAAGAAAATGCCACTGCTTCAGGACTTAAATATCATAAATGATTTAGGAATTTGGCTAGAGCGGTTTCAGATATGGTTTCATCAATGTTTCGATATTCATGCAAATTTTTAATTAAGTCTAAGTCTGACTGCGGTGCTTTTATCGACAGTGGAGATAAAAACCAATGTTTCACGTAAATTTTGACAATGAAAATACAAATTTCACAAATTGATTTTTTGTCTTGGCATTCATGTTAAATTCATTTCAAAATAAAGACATTTTCAAAGAGTAAATAGCTTTAAACATCTAACGGGCGTGATGCATTGCTCCTGGATAGGAAAAATGTAGGTACTTATTTCTTTGGGAGCTCTCTTAAGAAAATCATGCATAATTCTACGAATTCTTTATAATCATTTCTTGTGAAATCTCTCGATTTTCAAATATCTTATTATTAAAAGTTCATTGAAAATTTGAGCCACGCTCTTTTCTTCAACTCCGGGAAGGAATTTTTTGTGGTCAATATTTGGCCAAGCATCATAATTTTTTTTAAATAATGAAACATCAGGACCAGATGTTGTTGGAAGTTTACATTCAAAGACTGCTCTGAGTGAGGATTTCACTAATATGATGTCTGCAGGGTAGATATAACAGCTTTCTTTCTATAAGAACACAAGATCCATTGTGTGCACAAGTATTTGCTGCAGTTGTGTCAAAGCAGCAAGCTTTCACTGTATTTTCCAAGTCCCAGTCACACAAAACATGGAAAATAGCTTCAGCCTGCATTTTTCCCGAACCTTTTCCCAGTGATGGAACGTAAAGAATCTGTTCAATATCACCATTAGTAATGATTATCGGAAACTTTTTCATGCCCTCTTAAGCTAGGTAAAAGCTTACCATCCCAATGAATTACTGCCCTATTTACATCAACATTATTAAATTATTTTTTATTGTCATGGCTTTCATTTGTCGCAATTTACGACGAGATCGTTGAAATGATGTTCTATTCAGCACCAATAAGGTGCATAGCTTCTCGATCACTTACTGTACACTTGTCTAAAGCAGAAATCAAACGATCAGTTATTATTTGATGACTACCTCGTTTTCTCTGTGAATCTACAAACTGCGAACTACAGTGTATAAAGAACTGACTGGTATTGTACAATGTTATGAACTTAATGAGCATCGAGAACAGCCTATCTCATGCACATTCGTATTATACATGTTTATTCTTGTCAATATGTCGTCATTTGACGATCCATACCTATAAACAGAGTAGCTCGCCCAAGGTAGGTAGCTCGCCACGTACTACTACCCTCATCGACACTTTGACACGTTTGCGCGACGGGTTACACTTTATCAATTAAGTCAAAATTTTGAGGGAATTATTTTTTCGTGGTAGGTAACCATTTCAGAGGGTAGCACTTTGAAATTTCGAATTTCGAAAAATAAGGGCCACCCTAATATATATATATATATATATATATATATATATATATATATATATATATATATATATATATATATATATATATATATATATATATATATATATATATATATATATATATATATATATATATATATATATATATATATATATATATATATATATATATATATATATATATATATATATATATATATATATATATATATATATATATATATATATATATATATATATATTATATATATATATATATATATATATATATATATATATATATATATATATATATATATATATATATATATATATATATATATATATATATATATATATATATATATATATATATATATATATATATATATATATATATATATATATATATATATATATATATATATATATATATATATATATATATATATATATAATCGAATATTTTTATTATTGCATATGCGCAAACATTGGATTTTTTTCCCTGTCGGGAGTCAAAGATATTTTTTAACAGATTTTTAATTATCTCAATAGAGACGAAGTAGGAATATTTATTGTAGGAGAACCGGGAAATCAAGGCACCTACAGGGCTTACGACCTGTCATCGGCTGGTTTACGTGATCACTTTATGCGCTTGCGCAACGTTCACCAATTATGCCTTTTAATGAGATCCATATCAATTCAATTTTGAAAGTTCTATATATTGTAATACTGAAATTCTTTTCGCTTGAAAATAAGGAATTTTTACTACAGCCATCTATGGGTGAAATTATGAACAACAATCTTATTATTTTTATTTATTTTGTTGGAACGCCATCTATTGAGAGAATTGGTTTTTTGTAAATAATGAAAGCTACAATTCTTATATCTGAGGTGACAATGCATTTTTCGCATAGAAGTCACCCCTGAATTGCGCCAGACTTATTAGGTCATTTTTGTCTTATTTACCTACTTGTACCAATGTGTAAGTAATCGAATATTTTTATTATTGCATATGCGCAAACATTGGATTTTTTTCCCTGTCGGGATATATATATATATATATATATATATATATATATATATATATATATATATATATATATATATATATATATATATATATATATATATATATATATATATATATATATATATATATATATATATATATATATATATATATATATATATATATATATATATATTATATATATATATATATATATATATATATATATATATATATATATATATATATATATATATATATATATATATATATATGTTATTATTAAGTATTTTGGGGATAACCCGCGTCAAATTCTGATTCCCGAGAGAATCAGTCGTCTGCCGACGTTTCGTCTGAATCACATCAGACATTTTCAATAGGCGCCTTGTTAATAAATTTCCGTCGCGAGGGATAGTGCGCGCACTGTATCGAATCAGCCGTGTGTAAACTACCAAATAATATAGCCGAAACTATACGACAAGAAACTTGCCATATACTTAGAAAATCGCTTCCGCCGAAAAGAAATATATCTCTCGATGAAATACGAGCTCTTAAAGAATTACGCGCAAATAAAGATATAATTATTCTTCCGGCAGATAAGGGAAACGCAACAGTCATCATGAAAAACGAAGATTATCACATTAAAATAACTAATTTGCTTAACGATCCGGCTTATAAACTGCATCCTAATAATCCTATAACATACTTAGAAAAAACGACTAAAACAAAAATTATGTCATCCAAATTAAGTCCAGAATTAAAAAAGTCGTTAATACCTAGAGAAAAATCGTCACGATTTCCGAAATTATACGGTTTGCCAAAGATTCACAAGACGGATGTTCCTCTTAGACCCATAGTCAGTTCTGTCGGTTCGCCACTTCAAATGTTATCAAAGTATCTTGCCAACTACTTACAACCAGATGTAGAATCAGCGGAATCATTTGTCAAAAATTCGGAACATTTTATACAAATCATTAAAAATCAAAAATTAAACAAGGGCGACATCCTTGTCAGTTTTGACGTCGTATCCCTGTTTACCAATATACCTACAGACGAAGCTCTTCAAGCAATAAAAGAAATGAGTGACCCACCGAATGACATAATAACTTTAATAGAACATTGCCTCAATAACACATTTTTCACTTATAATAACGACATGTACAAACAAGTAAAAGGAGCACCAATGGGTCTATCTCTTTCACCGCCAGTCGCTAACATATTTATGACCAAGTTAGAAAAAGAAGCTATAGATAGAGCGCGCTTAAAACCAAAGCTATGGATTAGATACGTGGACGATACTTTCGTTATATGGCCTCACGGTTTGGAGGAACTTCACAAATTTCTTGATTTTCTGAACGATCTCCACAATAACATCAAATTCACAATGGAGATCGAAAACAACGGTGAAATTCCTTTTCTTGATGTTCTCGTAATCAAAAAAGACGATGGCACTCTCGGCACACTGTGTACAGAAAATCAACACATACCAACAGATATCTCCACGCATCGTCGAACCATCATCCAGCACAAATCGCCTCTGTAGCAAACACCTTGGTAACACGGTCATTAAGGATAACCGACTCCGAAAACATTCAAAATGAATTAGAGTATCTTAAAAACGCGCTACGAAATAACGGTTTTTCAAATTTCACAATAAATAATGCAATAAAAAATCAAACGAATAAAAATTTTAATAAAAAAGATACATCAACTAAAGTAAAGCCACTCGCCATTGCATTTTTACCTTACATAAAAGGCACTACTGACAAAATAAGTCACCTACTTTACAAACATAATATTCGCACCATTTTTAGAACAGACAACAAAATTTCATCCAAAGATAAAATACCATTAGAGTCACACGGTATTTACGAAATCCCTTGCGGTGATTGCACAAAAACTTACATAGGCAGGACAAATCGCAGAATCTCGGCACGCGTCTCTGAACATCGCGTAGATATTAAAAACCGGAAATTAACTTCATCTCTAGTAAATCACTCATTGACCGAAAATCACTCCATAGACTTTGAAAATTCAAAAGTAGTCGCGAATATTAACAATGAAACATTTAGAATTTACAGGGAAGCAATAGAAATATATAGAAGAAGCAACAGTATAATGAATAGCAGGGACGATAGCATTCGAATCCCGACCGCATGGACAAGTGTACTTGAAAACAATATTTTGAAAAACTATAATAATCAAATTAACCCAACTACCGATATTTCAAACAATAGTCACATTAAAAACATTAGTAAAATTCTTAGTAAGCCGAAAACTGATAATCCACCTGTAAACAATATGCCGTTAAGTACTCGAGTCACTAGAAGCCAAACAAAACGCAATAATGACGTCATTGGGGAAACCCACCCCTCCACTAACAACTGACATGGCTTCCTTTCAAACTTTCACTTGGTGGTAAGCTTCCGACGCGAACGGACGTGCGCGCACTATCCCTCGCGACGGAAATTTATTAACAAGGCGCCTATTGAAAATGTCTGATGTGATTCAGACGAAACGTCGGCAGACGACTGATTCTCTCGGAATCAGAATTTGACGCGGGTTATCCCCAAAATACTTAATAATAACATATATATATATATATATATATATATATATATATATATATATATATATATATATATATATATATATATATATATATATATATATATATATATATATATATATATATATATATATATATATATATATATATATATATATATATATATATATATATATATATATATATATATATATATATATATATATATATATATATATATATATATATATATATATATATATATATATATATATATATATATATATATATATATATATATATATATATATATATATGTATATGTATATGTATATGTATATGTATATGTATATGTATATGTATATGTATATGTATATGTATATGTATATGTATATGTATATGTATATGTATATGTATATGTATATGTATATGTATATGTATATGTATATGTATATGTATATGTATATGTATATGTATATGTATATGTATATGTATATGTATATGTATATGTATATGTATATGTATATGTATATGTATATGTATATGTATATGTATATGTATATGTATATGTATATGTATATATATATATATATATATATATATATATATATATATATATATATATATATATATATATATATATATATATATATATATATATATATATATATATATATATATATATATATATATATATATATATATATATATATATATATATATATATATATATATATATATATATATATATATATATATATATATATATGTTATATTTGATGTTTTCACGGGTGAAATATGTTATAATATTTTTATCTCGGTTTTCCCGTGTCAGTAGGTCTTGACTAAGACCATTTGTCTTCCGACGTTTCGCCTGAATATCACCAGGCATTTTCAAGGACTTAACGAAAAGCACGCGCGCGACACACGTCTACTCACACTGAAAGCTCACCGTCAAGTGACTCGTAGCGTACAAGATGGCCGCTTATGTCAAATATTGTTAGCGCGACGTGATTGGCTCCTTGTGACACGCCCACCTGCTGTCGTGTTCGTTGGTAATAATATTTTATCATTATTTTTGTGTTGTGATTTATTGTTAATTTTAGTTGTGACATTAATATTATTATTGTTGTGTTTTGGGGTTATTTTCGCTATGGTATTATTAATATTATTATTGTATTGTTTGTCATATAAAATGTTCTTCCAGGTACTAGGCAAACGAACTCCGTCGTCCCGATTGTTCATTATATCCCTTCTCTTATATATTTCTATAGCTTCCCTGTAAATTCTGAGAGGTTCACTGTTTAAACTTGCTATTATTTTTGAATGGTCAAAATCTATTGTATGTCCTTGTCAACAAGGAGCCAATCACGTCGCGCTAACAATATTTGACATAAGCGGCCATCTTGTACGCTACGAGTCACTTGACGGTGAGCTTTCAGTGTGAGTAGACGTGTGTCGCGCGCGTGCTTTTCGTTAAGTCCTTGAAAATGCCTGGTGATATTCAGGCGAAACGTCGGAAGACAAATGGTCTTAGTCAAGACCTACTGACACGGGAAAACCGAGATAAAAATATTATAACATATATATATATATATATATATATATATATATATATATATATATATATATATATATATATATATATATATATATATATATATATATATATATATATATATATATATATATATATATATATATATATATATATATTATATATATATATATATATATATATATATATATATATATATATATATATATATATATATATATATATATATATATATATATATATATATATATATATATATATATATATATATATATATATATATATATATATATATATATATATATATATATATATATATATATATATATATATATATATATATAGACAAGTTATGTATATTGGATTATTATTATTATTGGTTAATAATACATTGCGTCAAATATATTTATTATCTGTAAAGAATAAATAATTTACAAATAGGTACCATTTGTTTATTTATCGAAATAGTAATTATTATTTATTATACACTGTATATACTCGATGTGTAGGTACCTACTCGATCATAATCTAATATTTTTCTAATCGACATTCAATCATAAAAATGCGTTAAGATCGAAGTTTAGTATGAAATTGACTTTAACTTTTGTTAATGTAATCATTCAATCTGAAAGATTTTTATAATCTGAATCTAATTGTAATCCAACACGTCAATTTGTTCAAGAGAATTAAGTTCTCTTTACATTTTGACATAGTATCAAGCCATGATACGGCAAATTTGTATGCCAGGTCTATGTTTTTCAACTTTGAAGTCAAAAAACATAAACTTAGAAGCTTTGCAGCATATATGTTCTAGACATGGCTTTACTCACAATTCGGAATAGAACATTTAGTGTGCGTGTGTGCGCGTGCGCTCGCACAAACACACGCACGAGCACACAATAATTTGGATTTATTGGTTTATAGTTTGGTACGTATTCTTCAATTATACATACTATCGCTATCGACAGATGGATCTCATGTATTACATGCAACTAGTTATATAAAAAAAATAATGGGTTAAAACGGAGCAGTTATACACATCATACATTTATAATTAATTACGACGTCTTAATCGATTCAACTTTAAAACGATTGGGTTGTGGCCAACGCTACACTCCTCAATAACAAGTCATTGCATAAAGCAGTGATTCCCAAACTATGGTACGCGTACCACTGGTGGTACGCGACAATTATTAAGGTGGTACCCAAGCAGCCATCGCCATAGGACATACATAGTAAATGAGTAAATAATTTTGGCTAAAAGTTAAAAATGAATATCCATCGCTGTCCAGAAAAGCATTACTGTTTCTGATTCCATTTACAACTAACCACGTATCTCTGTGAGAGCGGATTTTCTGCCTATGTTGATAATAAAAAAACAAATATCGTAATAAGCTTAACGTAGAGCCCAATTTGTGCTTAAAATTAAGTACAACTGAGCCAGATATTTCCTATCTTGTCTCCAACATGCAGCACCATTTTTCGTACTAAGAATATTGTATTTTTTTCCTATAGTTAATAAATGATAATGTTGTCATAAACAGTTGTTGCAGTTTTTATTACTTTACCATTTTGAAGGTTTTTTTAGCGGTTACAGTTCAGTGGTACGCTACTGATTTATAATTTTGTGTGTGGTACGCGAAATTAAAAGTTTGGGAACCACTGGTATAAAGGATTCAAATTTTGTATGAAAAATTTTCAGCATTTTCATGAAATTAGTTTGTTAAATTATTTTTTATTAAAATATTTTATTATGAAAACTTGATAGTTCTTCAATGCCATTTTATGAAAGTGATGTTCCTTGAGCTTGGGGTCACTTTGAAATATTTGACAGTAAAAAAAATGAGAAGCACTATTCATATATCGTTCAAAATCTAATGGGGACTAAGCGAGTGTTATATGTATATACATATTTGCAAAATTTGAAAAGAATCCAATGAGTAGGTACCTACTTTAGTCTATAATCGATAAAGTATAATAAACACGCCGTACATAGCACACACACAGATGATACATTGTGATGAAACTTTCAGAATACAATCTCAGCATGATACTAGTGAATAATCTGCAATAAAAAATACCCTTAAAAATTACGAAATCATAACTGCCCTATATCCCCTTGGGTTAGTGAGGAGTAAAAAAACCTAAAGTTGTTATACCTGTAATTTTTTTGTATTAGGCAATTCACCATGAAAAGAGTGCTTATACCTGTCTTATCCAACTGTCGATTTGTTCAAAAGTGAGAGGGAGAGAGAGCGTATCATCTTCAGTATTGCGCGACAATTATTGTTAAATAATGTTTATATCATGGAAACCAACAGTTGTTGCTCCCTCAGATATGTATATTATTGGTTCCTATCCAGGGATTGCATACAAGACAAGACAAGACAAGACAAGATTGTTTTATGTGACGTAGGACCAGACCAGTTGATGACGATATTATTTATAGGTAGGTAGGTAGGAACTGTTGCTTCTTATGTTAATTATACATTGACTGTTGTTGGTACGGTGCCAAATTGTCATATTATATCATACCTACCAATAGAATTCTCACCCGCTCACCTTCTCTCGTAAATAAATCAATATGAAGAAATGCGGATGAATCATGACTCATGACAGTTTTAATATATTAAGAAGCAGTACTACAGAGCATTGCTCCTCAACCCTTTTAAACACCAAATAATAACCATGAAAATCCATTAACTACACAAAACTTCGAAATTTCACACCTTTACACTCAGTAACTATTGATATTAATTTAACACAAAAATATTTGGAACAAACAGATGTCAACAAAGGTTCTGGTACCTATAGATAATCTTCCAGGTATATTTATAAATAAATGTGCAAAGTCTCTTCCTATATCACATATATTTTTGAAATCAGTTCAACAATGTATTTTTCCCGAAAATGGAAGACCGCATTGATCTCTCCTGTATATAAATCTAGCAATATACACGAAGTTACCAATTTCAGGCCTATTTCTAAATTACCTATACTTAGCAAAATATTAGAGAAATTCATCTATGACTGTATTCAACAATATCCCCATTGATATCTGTTAAACAACATGGTTTTATGAAAAAAAGATCCATAGTGTCAAACCTGGCAATTTTTGTCCAACATCTACATATGTACATGACAATATGGATAAAAACATACAAACAGATTGCATCTACATACATATGTATACAGACTATTCTAAAGCATTCGATGGTGTTAGCCATTCTATACTATTTAAAAAGCTGTTATCAATTGGCGTGAATGGTAACCTAATTATTTTTTTCCGTTCTTATTTACTTAATCGATCACAGATAACCTTATTTAAGAATGTAATGTCACAACTAATAAATGTCACGTCGGGGGTACCCCAGGGTTCTCACCTCGGTCCATTACTATTTCTTATAGTCAATGTTTGCCGACGATATGATTCGATATGAAAAACTGGAGTAGAATTAATTCTATAGCAGATTGCATTGCAAACAGATTTAAGTAGACTTGAACACTAATGTAAAGTGAATCATCTTTCTCTCAATTCTTCCAAATGTTTTTTAATGTCATATACAAGGAAATTTAATAAAATAATATTTTCTTAATAATCAGTACGACGTACGACATGCCTATCAGTACGACGAACAATTAATGATTTACTCATACATACATACATACATATCATCACGCCATGTCCCTTGCGGGGTAGGCAGAGAATGATTTACTCTTCCTGTATAATATACTAAATAACAATATTGATTGTCCAGACCTTGTTTCATATATCAATTTGCATGTATCTTCCGACGTACGAGACTCTTCCATAGGTACTTATTGTTATAGAACTAATTTATCTTTAAACTCACCAATAAACAGAATCCTCACCTCTTACTGAGCATCAATGTACCCTACAACTAGCCATAACTCGCCTTACTAATAGTTATGCCTGTATTAATATACCTACACATCAGAGACTTAGCCACTGAAGAGAAGCGGATACTAGAAAGCGGATATTTTAGAGGAAGGTACTTGGGTCATTTTGGAAATTTTTTGAATATAAAATTTTTTTCGATATCGAAGTATGTTCTTCTCACAACTAAAGTGTTGTTGTGTTATGTGATTGATGCTGTTTTTATATTATAGGTACAGTTACATATTATAATTATTAGCAATGACAATGTTACAATTCTATTATCGTGTTTAAACCAAGTGTGGTCATTTTAATAGAAAGCTCTGATCTATTTTTATATTGTTGACTATAATGTTTACATACAATTGAATGAATATCATCTGTTGTCCTTTACATAAATTTGTATTAGAATATATCTATCACGAGCATCTGTTATAACCTTTATTGAAATATTAGAAACTAGTATTAGGTATATATGTTTTACTATGCCACGTGATAATCATCAATATCTACTTATTCAATGTTATACTAAGATCTATCATAATCTATTCATTTTTTATAGAATTGGCCTCAATTGAACGAATATCTGAATATTATGTATATCTAGCTAGCTATATACATACATATGAATAGTGAGAGGAGAGTATTGTTGTATGCCTCGACCTAGAGAACATTTGCTTACTAATACATTTTCATTCTGCATTTAAACATGTGATGTTATGTTAATTACTTTTTTACGTAACCCAAAATTTTCATATAATATCTTGTATAGTTTATCAGAGACACTGGGTAATAATTTAACTACTGACCCAATAATTATAAACTGTTGAATATCTGGAAATTATTTTTTTTCTGTTCAATATAATTACATCAATACCCGGAGAGAAATAATGTTTAGAGGGTAGGTATACATATTTAGGTATATTCAAGATAATATTTATTTGCTATCGTCATAATTATTGTCAGATGAATACCTATTGTCACAAACAATAATATTATTTTCATCTGTACTGAACTTCTGTGGGGAGGTTTTATACCTGTACAAAGGATTGATCTATAGATCTATACTATCTATAGGTACATCATACTCAACATTATTATCATCTTATTATTCAGACATATTATTAAGAAAACTCAATCTGCCTGAAGCAATTTATGGTTTTTAAATTCCCTATAGCTCATTTACTAATTTGTGCCTCCAACCCTAAACGTTATTTTTTCAATTCTCAAATGTAATTGTATGTGAGAAATGTCAATTATCAAAAATGGAATCGTGTTGGGAGTATAAACAGGAAAGTTTTGTATGTAACGATACATACCTATGCAAATATCTCAGTAGACTACATCTAAAACTATTAATTATTATACTATAGATGAAGAAAGTCTGGCAATACGGTAGAAATTGGGATAAATGAGACGGCAGATGATTGATTGACGTCAAAACAAATGGCTACCACAATCTTAATTGTTAACAGAGATTGTTACTAAATTAAGATAAGAAAGAAGTCTAGACTTAATATCCGTCTGTCTGGTCATAGTGAGACTCTGGTCACAATGAACTTTGTACCTACCGCGGATTCATTTGATAATATGATACCTACCTATTTATCAACACTTAAATTATTACGACCTTCCAGGAACTCCGTAACGTAGTTGACTGTTATCGTTATTATTTGAGACTCTCTTGTTGTGATCCCCAATTGATATGAACTTTGATTATATCGTCATAATAACATGGGTACATATTATGTGTAATAAGGATATTATTTTTGTTGTTTACGTTTGTGCTTTATGTCATTTCTAGATAGGTAGGTAGGTACCTACTTTGCTTCTCTTGTAGTCTTCTTCAAAGTCCCTCCCTCGTTACGTCTATGTATACGTGATGTAGGTACACAAATATGCACACTTATTACCTTGTAATTTATGAATCACGAACAAATATTGTATATCACCAAATCTGTGATACACAAAAATTTCGTAAAAAAATTAAGAGTTTTTTTAATAAGGTCAATAGATCTTATTTTATTTCGATAGAAGTAAAAATCTACTTCATAGACCTTATCAGGTCTTTAATAGTTAAAAAAAAACAATAAAAACAAAAAATGTTTTATTAATTCTAATTTTACAAGTCAAGTATTTGGCAAATTTAAATTTCAAAAAACTTAATCGATCGAATAAAGATGTCTAAATAAAATGTTCTTTATTTTCAAAGACGTATCTTTTGATAGTACTGGCGAAAAGATTTTTATAATTTACTATTTGGCCTACTATAAATTTCAATAGTACGTTGACCTACAGATGTTAAATTTGCAGCAACGCCAGCGAGTCCAGAATTTGGTCCTAATACAAACACTTATCTAAATTTAATAGGTAGGTACATCTTCGAAAATATTTCCAATATACCTAGTTATGTATAATATATTATGTACCTACCTACATATACATACTGCAGATGAAAATATTTTTTGTAAGTAGATTGTTCGTGCATCAACTTTGTGTCCTGTAATTGAACGTTATTTTGTAGCAATTTGTAAGTAGATTGTTCGTGCATCAACTTTGTGTCCTGTAATTGAACGTTATTTTGTAGCAATTTGTAAGTAGATTATTCGTGCATCAACTTTGTGTCCTGTAATTGAACGTTATTTTGTAGCAATTTGTAAGTAGTTTGTTCGTGCATCAACTTTGTGTCCTGTAATTGAACGTTATTTTGTAGCAATTTGTAAGTAGTTTGTTCGTGCATCAACTTTGTGTCCTGTAATTGAACGTTATTTTGTAGCAATTTGTAAGTAGATTGTTCGTGCATCAACTTTGTGTCCTGTAATTGAACGTTATTTTGTAGCAATTTCTCTCTTTACCTACTCAAAGTAAATTATAACTTGATTGTGTCATGATATAAACATATTATATCTAAGTAACTACAGTTGCATTATTAGGAACATATACCTATTATTATATTACTTTTCCTATTATTGTGATTGCCTCGTGTATGGTTTCTTCTGCGCAATATCGTGACGAATATTATAAATTTACGATCAATTGGATTTTATTATTTCAATTAGATATGCTTCGATCAATCAACGTATGACGCACAACACGTGGGTCATTTTGTAAACTTTCAACTTTTTGCTAACGATGTCAATTATTGTAGTAATTTCATATTTGAGGATGCTATAATTTATTTTTTACTATAAGTATCCGATAGCAAAATTATCTATGCTTATATCTCAAGCGCTACGTAGAGATCCTAACTAAAATGTGTTGGTATTAATTTAGGTAAGTGAGAGAAATGTGATCAAAACGTGTTTATACCCTAATTTATTAAATTAAATGTGGTCGCTAGTTCGAACCTTTTGTTTTTTTGTTTTTGTTTTTTTAAGTTCAGAGTTTCTAAAACATTTTTTATTAAGATTTTTTTATGACAAATTTATGTAGTTTACTGCCTATATTCCCAAAGTTTTTGAAAATATCTGTAAAAGCCGAAACATCCCAACTAGATAATTTAATTTTCTATAAAAAAAAACAATATTGTAGTAGTACCTACATCTCAAAATAATTTTAACAATTTTTATAAAAATTGAATTTAGTGACGACATCGTTTCATACAATTTGTAAGACAGTAGGTATACATTACATACACAATATCTCACTCAATAGTTTGATACATCGTTAATATATAAACATACCTCGTCTGATTGGGTAGGAGAATCAGACTGACCTCCATACTATCCTATCCTGACATATATACCTACATGTTTTATCTAGAAAACAAAATATCTTAAAATATATATTAATTTGTGTTTAAGTGTTTATAGTTTGGTACGTATTCTTTAATTATACATAGGTAGGTACTATTGTCATCGACAGTTGGATCTCATGTGTTACATGCAACTAGTAAATAATTAGTGTCGGCATTTGTTTTATATTTAACTGTAGGTACCATGCAGTTTCATGTTATATGATGAATGTAGGTATATATCTAAGTACCTATGTCGTATTTTAAATATTACGACGCGATTTTTGGCATTAGTCGCTGCAAATCCAAATATAATAATTAGGTATAGGTATCCGTTTAATTAGTTACTTACCAATATTATGTAGGAAATCATCACTTGACATTGATTGTGTTGTGTTCATTTAACTTTTGTTTGTTTTGAGTATTTAAATATCCGTGTGAATTGTTAAAATGTTGTTGGTACATCTACATATACCATTTCTTGTAGATTTTTTATTGGAGCACTTGGTTTCATATATCGGCCAATATTATCTTGAGGTAATATTATAGGTACCTACCTACCTAATTACAATACATACATATGTCATGACATTATGTACTTACCTATTTGTACCTACTTGAAACAGGAGAGCATGCTTTATTTAGTTTCAAGGCTTTTCTTTTATTTCATATTCTTAATAGTTTTAAATTTGAGGAATGTAAATTATATGTATCGTCTTGATGTTTGTGCATGTGTGGCGTAGTCCAGCGTCCGGCAATCAAAATATGATAATGTGGCATAAAAACTGGAAACTTCGCAAAAATCAAAACATAAAAATATTAGTCTCTACTTTGATGTTAAATTTGCAAGCTATAATCTCAGGCGTTATATAGAGATCCTAATTAAAATGTGTTGATATTTATTTACGAGTGACTATTACACATAACGTAATTTACGACTATCACACAAAGCGTTATTTACGAGTTACTATCATCCCTAGCTTACTACGTATAGCGTTATTTACGAGTTACTATCATCCCTAGCTTACCTACTACGCATAGCGTTATTTACGAGTTACTATCATCCCTAGCTTACCTACTACGCATAGCGTTATTTACGAGTTACTATCATCCCTAGCTTACCTACTACGCATAGCGTTATTTACGAGTTACTATCATCCCTAGCTTACCTACTACGCATAGCGTTATTTACGAGTTACTATCATCCCTAGCTTACTACGCATAGCGTTATTTACGAGTTACTATCATCCCTAGCTTACCTACTACGCATATCGTTATTTACGAGTTACTATCATCCCTAGCTTACTACACATAGCGTTATTTACGAGTTACTATCATCCCTAGCTTACTACACATAGCGTTATTGACGAGTTACTATCATCCCTAGCTTACTACACATAGCGTTATTTACGAGTTACTATCATCCTTAGCTTGCTACACATAGCGTTATTTACGAGTTACTATCATCCCTAGCTTACTACGCATAGCGTTATTTACGAGTTACTATCATCCCTAGCTTACCTACTACGCATATCGTTATTTACGAGTTACTATCATCCCTAGCTTACTACACATAGCGTTATTTACGAGTTACTGTCATCCCTAGCTTACTACACATAGCGTTATTGACGAGTTACTATCATCCCTAGCTTACTACACATAGCGTTATTTACGAGTTACTATCATCCTTAGCTTGCTACACATAGCGTTATTTACGAGTTACTATCATCCCTAGCCTACTACAAATAGCGTTATTTACGAGTTACTATCATCCTTAGCTTGCTACACATAGCGTTATTTACGAGTTACTATCATCCCTAGCCTACTACACATAGCGTTATTTACGAGTTACTATCATCCTTAGCTTGCTACACATAGCGTTATTTACGAGTTACTATCATCCTTAGCTTGCTACACATAGCATTATTTACGAGTGACCATAATATATACCGTAATTTCGGTTCGTTCGAAGTTCTTAATTTTATGCACATTTTCGAATTTAGTTGAGTCAAATGATGCATACCACCAATATTTATTTCCTGTAGGTAGATACTACATGTGCCGTAGATATCCAACCGTTGGAGTAGTCTTTCCTCTGTAGTTATAGATAAATGCATTAATTTCAAAAAACTTCATAATTATTTTTTGTTATTTCCTCTATCAATTTAGTTTTGTTAATTTTTCTGTTGAAACTTTTTGTACCAAGCATTAAACGTGTAATATTTCATGTGTAAATTCGTAATTGGAATATGTTTATATGCATAATGTATGTATGTATGTAATATATTCAGTGAATTTACCAACAAATAGAAAAGAATTAATGTAACGAAATTAAAACTTTTTTTCAACCACCGTTTTGTGTATTGATGTCAGTATATTCATAGCTGAAAAGTATCTTCCATATAAACTAAATATTATTATATTATATTATCGTCTCATTGCGAGAACAATAACCGTCGAGTTCAACTTTATTTTCAACAAAAACATGGTACATTTTAAATAATCTATTCTCTCATAGATTCGCTCATTTTGACTTTAAATATACGATTTTGAACACGACGGTATTGACTATCGAATATATTTATTTCGAGATGTCACGTTGTTCTCGCAAAGAGGCGATATATTATCAAATTGGACTGCAAACTGCAAGATAGTTTGTACATAATAATATGTCAGATCGGCAGACACGCACTTGGATACATCTTCATACTGATTGAGAGACCGACCAAATTATGGGTCGATTTAAAAATCTGTAGTCTGCCCCAATCTTCGTGGCTCAGTTGGTTAAACATCTGACTTCTGACGAAAGCCCCCGGGTCCTGTTCCCGGAGGTTTTTAATTGTATTTTCAGTCTGGGTCTGTGAAACGATTAATATCATAAGTATCCAGAATGCTTCAACTTGTTATTGGTTATTTTGACATAGTATATAACTAAACATATATGCGAGATAAATTGTGGGGAGTTTATCCTGTGGCAAATTAGCCAACATAGGTACATACTTATAAAATACATCTGTCTGCAAGTAGTTGTAAAGGCGCGAGGGGAGGTCATCGACCACAAATATTGTCTTTGCAACAATATTCTTTTTCATCATATTGAACTACCTTGAGGGGTGCCTAGTGACAGGGTATTCAATGATCCCATGTTTGATAATGAACCTCGAGGGTGAGTGTATTATATAAGTGGACTACCAATTCATTCATCCATCATCTCTTTTAGTATCTACCTGGTCTACTCATAAAACTTTTAATTTCTATTGTTAATTTACTGAACATTGATTTACTTATTTTATGTGTAAAGATCAAATGTAACTCAATATATTGAATGTAAGTGTAGGTACCTAATGTGTAATGTAAATTTACCCACTAAAATAAATATTTAATTTGATGGTACATGCACCCGAGTATTTAGTAATCACACTCTGTGAATATGTCGCCTTCTTATTGTGACTTGTTAAGCTAAGATCAATTTATAAATTTAAACTTAGTAAAGTTTCACTTTACTAAGTGGACAGAATCTATCCCGGTGACCTAGTTTTCCATCTTACCTACTCTAACTGCATTCCCTTCAGGAGTCAAGAATCGATTCTCGACCAAACCAAGTTGAGCCCTACACTTAGACCCTTAAGGTTTAAGGTGCTCTAAGGGTCTAAGTCCACATGTAGATCCTTAAGGTTTAAGGTGCTTTAAGGGGCCCTCGGTTCGGTCTTTTCCAAAAGTATCTTAAACCTCAGGGGCTCTAGTTCACACTGGTTACCCCTAACGTGAATTAGAACACCATTACTAGTCTACAATTCTTATTGGTGATGGAGATTGGTTCTTCGTAATCCTATCATTGGTAAAACATGAAACTTCCTTCACTTATTAATCGTTTTTCGAAATGCTATCTCCATTATGAATAATGAAGTAGGCGCACCTCCAATTCTGTTATTATTGATGGAAATATCAGGTAGATATTGTAATTAATTATGATATTGTTAGTTTGCCACCAGCTAACTTGTCAATAATGATTTAAGAGATAAATTTTATTTTGTAATAATAAAAAGGTATTTGATTTATAGGGACAAATAGAACGGGAAGGTCGATGGAAGCGCAAGATCAGTCGTGGACCTCAAGTGTTGGACGCTGGTCTGTTGGGAGATATTCCAGCTGTTTATGTTGTACCTCCTCTATCACCCCATCAGCTGCCAGTTGTTGGAGTATACATCGATCCTTTGGTACATACTGGATTCCGTTACAGAGTTCGACCATTACAGGTTGGTTGGAAATATATTAATATATATTCGGCATTTCATTAATTACATTTTTAATTATACACATTGAATCTTGCATACAATATACAGAAATTATTTAATTTTTATAAAAATACCCACAGTTATGTACTTATAATATAAAAAGAACTTAATTTTAATCAATTTTCTCACACATATGTGCAATTTAATATTTATTTGATTGATATTCATGTTTTTATTTGTATGTGATTATTGAAAGTACAAATTGAAATTTAAGTGTTATTTCTTTATAGTTTTGTTTTAACCCTTTTAGTACCAGTATGAAAAGAAACATTATTTGTTGTACTTTAATTAATATGAATTCTGGCACTAAAATGGTTAAAAAATGATCAAATATGAACATGAGATGAATCTATCAATTTATTTTGTATGGAATTTTTTCACAACTCCTCGGTGTTTAATTTGATGGAAAGTTTATGTAACTTTCTTTGTATTCATTGAGTTTATACTTTCATTAGTTTTAATTTATTGATTAATTACAAAGGCAATTATTAATTGTAAGTATATTCATTGCCTATTTAATTTAGGTAGTTATGCTATTATTAATTAATTTTGACATTTTAGGTAAGTACCTATATACCTAATACATAAACAATATTATCTGTTTTTTCACTGATTTCATTTTTTTTTCATTACCTAAATCATATCAATGTGATAAATCGCTTTGCGTAATAATTCCATGGTTTTTTCCATAGTTAACCAAAGGTAGGTACTTATGTTTTATGTTAATAACAAATAATTCAAAGTTTTTTTATTTGTATTTGAAAAAAAAAAGACATCTTTGGGTAATTTGAAATTTTCTCATAAAAACATTTTGATCAGTTAGCTTTTCATATTAACAATAAATTTAGAATATTTTGATTGATTATATTCTTGTTTTATGAATTAGTTGTAAAAACAAATTAATCTCGAATTATCCACACATTTGATTTTTTTTTGGTATTATCTTATTATCTACTTTATAAAGGTTGATTAAAACTGAGTGTCTTGAGGACAAAAGTATTAAAACTAATTTAAATATGCCAACTTAAAGTTATTAATAATTATTTGATCATAATTTAATAAAATTACATTTTCCATACAAAATTATTATGCCAAGTAATGGGTTAATTTTTCAACAAAAGGTTTGCATAATATAATAGTTGTATGTTTGTATATATATATATATATATATATATATATATATATATATATATATATATATATATATATATATATATATATATATATATATATATATATATATATATATATATATATATATATATATATATATATATATATATATATATATATATATATATATATATATATATATATATATATATATGAAGGTGTTGCATGCTAATCATACAATTGAATGTGTTGCTTACTGCTGCTATGTTTACTTGAATGTTTTGTTACTTTCAATGTGATATCAATATTACATTTTAAGAACCAACTAATTTGATGTTTGGTAACCGTTACATTAATATTTCATTTTGATCTTACTACGCAGCCATCTCCATCCCATGCTGGATGATATTCATCTTAATAAAGCAATGAATCAACTTATTTTATAATTAATCTATAGTTCGTGTTGTAATTTTGCGACAATGAGAATCAAGAACTATCCTAATTTCTATAAGTACATATATTAAATAATTTCATAGTATAGATTAGTAATTTAAAGGAATACCTAAATATATGAATACCTTATCTAAATCACTTAATGAAGAAGAATCAGCAGTATATTTTCAATAATTATTTAATATGACTGGATTGTAAACTTAGCATAATATAATGTTTGTTATGTTATAATTTGATGATTGAATATATTTGTTGAGTGAGGAATGTGTAGTTAGATAGTTAGTTAGTTAGGTAGTTATATAAAATGACAGGAAAATATAAAGTGGGAATATATTGGCAAGGAATGAACAACCTCGCCCATAAAATGTATTTGTTTTAAATTCCAGTAAAATCAGAATAAGGGCTGGAGTCCTTGGTCCATTGTAGGACAATGTGAGTCCTCTTTTATTTTATTGTTTTATTATTGTTATGTGCTCTATTTCCAAAGTATTGATTACAAAAATATATAATAACTACAAATTTTAATATAAAACATTTTTAACTGAACTATTTAATTAAAATAAATATTTTGGAATAGTTTCATTTTGCATTTCATTATTTACATCATTTATTGGTTGTTTTCTTTATCATCCTTCTTTTATATTTTTAGGTTTACATATTTTACCTCCGTTCAAGTCCCGGTACTTTATGTTGTGTCTTGATTGATTGATTGAATAATCATTATAATACATACCTATATTACTGATGACATAATTCATAACAGTTTTATTTAACTTTATATTATTGATAATTTGCATCTAAATTATGTTATTAACCACCAGATACTAAGTTTACTTTTATTTTACAAACTATTGTTAGAGAACATTATGCTAGTACTGAGTTTATATCTGTAGGTATACAAATAAAAGAATATATAATAATATTAAGCTCAGACCACAATGGCCAACTATTCCAGTTGTGCGGTGCTCTGTATACAACAAAAGAAAAGGTGGCAATCATTTGGCTACAAAAAATGAAGATGTGTTTGTAATATTGATGAAATTTTATATTATAAAAGTTTGAATTTAATTTCAGTATCTCATCTTACCCATTTACAATTTTTGTTTTATTATTATTTGTAATTCTTATAACATTGTAAGTTTATTAGAACATATTGTGTATCTGGTGGTATGTATCTACTTATGTACGAGTTTCCGTTATACCTAATAACATGACATACATACCTACTTAGTTGCTTGAAACTGGTGAGATTGATTATTTCATTTGCTTGTCATCATTACTTGTCATCATAACTATCAACCATACACCACCATAACACTTTGTCTGTTATATTATTTTTGTTGACTTGTGTATAAATTAGAATTAGTTTTGATTGTGTCCTTAATATTTCAGGGTTTGAACAGTCCACCGGGTATTAAGAAGACTCGTTGTCTGTTTGGTGGAAAGGCCTTGACTCTACTGAGTATTGGACGAGGCTACGCACGGAGGTTTACATTTGAGCCAGTGGACTCCACCTTGAATGACAATGACAACTACTTTTGGAGCGATTCACGTCCCGAGGGATATGCCTTTGAAATTGAGGTGGTCTCCATTGGTGATAAGTTCACTGTTTTTGATGCCAATCATCAGGCGCAAGGCACATTGGAAGTTGTGCAGTTGGAGGTCAGTTTGTATTTCATTATTTGCATATTTTAAAAATTGGATTTTTCTTGTACAGTTGTAAATTATTATTAGTAATAGGAAGTCAATAAATAATAATTATAAACACTTCCTTGCACCCTGCGCAAGTAGTGAGCTTATTGCCATATGACAATTTCTTTCAACTAACCAGTGTGTTCAGCCAAGACAAGCAACAGGACGCCTGCACAGAAGCCAAACAGCTTACCAATTGTGCCACCGTGGTCGACTTATTTACATATAGTTGTTTATAACAGACATCATTGAGCTCTTATTTATTTATTTATTGAATTCAATATAGTATTTAACATTCCACTAGGTATTTCCTGTTCTAGGATATAAAATAACATACATGTACAGGATGTACAGGACCAACCATTATATAATAAAGTAAATATGGAGTTGGAAGCTATAAGTGAACAATACAATACATTCCTTTATTTTATTTCTCATTATGTACCTATATTGTTGTTTGATTTCACAATTACAGAAAGACCAATATGAATTTGAACAAAACATCTTAAAAGATGGATCCATCGAAAAGAAAGTGAAGGTGTATGCGCAGTGCAAGGTGGAATGGTATGAAAAGAGCGGAGAAACCAACATTGTCCCGGTGAGTGGAGTTGCCGTTGTGAAGAAGTTCCGTGGCAAGGGAGGCGCTGCTGTCACTAAAGTGATCAACGTAACTGTGGGACAGTCCACCAAGGCTAACAAGAAAGGTTTTGAGCTGAAGCCCGGAGTACAATCATGTCTCAGAAGAACCACTGTATCAGGAGAGGCCATCGGAGATGTTCCAACTAAATATACTGTCGTTGGCTTGGAGCCGTATGAGCTGCCTGTTGTTGGTGAGTTTTATTTAAGTGTTTTTTTTATTAATGCTTGACAAGTTTCAGTACATTTCCATCATATAAGTTGTATTGTTTATAAATAAAAAATAATAATTAAACAAATAAATTGTTTCCATAATATCTCGACTTTATTATAAATTTCAATGGTCATGCAGATTAAAGAAATGAAATTAAGAAACATTAAAACTGAATTTCAGGATTCTTTGTCATATTTCTATTTTGTTATTGTGTATTGTCACCTTTGCAAACCCCAGATATATATTTTTATTTACCTGCCATAGTAGGTATTAAATTAGAGTACAATTTATATAATTTTATACTGATTGAGATGTGATGCAATATTGTTTACTGAACAAGATTAGTATATTTGGTAATACCTACTCAGCACTTAACATTAACATAATATTATGATTGCATTTGTTTTATAGGAACATTCGTAGATCCTCGCATCATCCCTGGCTTCCACTATCGTGTGAGACCAGTCGGCTGGAGGCGTCACTTGTTCCAAGGGCGCTCCCTCCTATTACAGTCTGTTGGACTCGGCTATGGCAAGAGGTTGACCTTTCAACCGGACTCTCTCAATTCTCCACAAAATTACTTCTGGTCTGATTCACACGCTGATGGAGTTGGCTTCGAACCGAGAGCTGTCCACGTTGGCATGAGATTCCAGGTTATCGCCAATGGGGTATGATTGATTTATTTTTATTTTATGACAAATATTGTTAAAAAAAATTTGATTTGAGTCATGACATGTGCTGAAGATTCCCACAAATTTGTGTTGCCTGAAATGTATGACGATGGGTTTGGGTGAATCACCAGTTTGAATTGCTAACACTAATAGTAACAAGAGGGGGAGCCCCCCGTCTTAACCCCTGGGTACTTTGGCAGGTTTGGTTGGTGGGTATGCTCGGTATATGTTGGACTCTTAGGCCCGAATTATAGATTCGTTCTCCAGCTTGAGACTGGTCTTGAGAACACGTTCTCAACCAAAATGGTATTAAAGAAACAAAAGTCACTGAGCTTGATCTCAAGACCGGTCTCCAAATGTAAAGAAGAGTTGAAATTGCTTCGAGACAGCTATCCCGCTGTCTTGAGAACGGTCTCAACGAGAGAAAATGAGACAGCGCTTTACACGAAAAAGAGACGCATATAGACACGGACGAATTTCGCATTATTACTATTTTGACGTTTACATTGTTAGCGGTACTAAAATGGATCAAAATGGATCGAGAATCTTATTTAGAACCTTCTGGGAGTAATTAACGTACAATCATTCATAAACTAATCATGTGAATTAAATTTTGTAAGATTTCATAAAATTTCGGGTAGATCCAGGAAATATCATGTTGTTATTCTATGCATGTTGTATCATATTTTGAAATGGCTGCCTTTCCTGGATCTATTCACTGGAGGTACACATATTCCCATAATATGCTATATGATAGATAAACGAAGAAGTATATCATTTCCTCTTTTGAATAAAATGGTCGATATTTTCACTATTTAATCACGTATCATAATATTATGATGCATAAATTTCTCTACACTTTCGAAGATTACCAAGACAACGAATTGTCAAAATATCTATAAATAGATATATCAACTCATTGCTACCAATATTATAAACCAACATTTGACAGATCCCAACTCAAAACTATATTTTATTGTAACAACAATATATATGACAATATACAGACAATCATAATACACAACATATCATCCCTCTATGAGGAATAACAACATATCTTCAAATCATAACCCCGATTATCACTGAGGTATCCCAATTATGTCAGGCCACAGTTCTTGGGGAGGTATTTCGATTATTTCCTCATCACTAGATACGATATTCGGTTTTTCACCCTGATGATCAACCAGAACCTCACGATGTAACAGTTGATCAGCATGTCTGCGATGTATCCTGCCATCCTCGTCCCTGACGACATATGAAGATTTACCCTCAATTTCATCCACCACCCCACGTAACCATTTTTCCTTCCCATACATCCGAATCAGCACCTTCTCCCCTTTCTTAAACTTCCTTGCAGGCACACTCGCAGCCTCCTGTTCATGCTGCAATTCACTCTTCAGTGGTAGTGATTGTGGGTGGAGTACAGATAAGGCAGTCTTAAATTTACGTCCATTTAACATCTCTGCAGGAGTTTTGTTTGTGACAGTACTTGGCAAAGTGCGCAGATGGAATAAAATTTTTGGTAACCTTTCAACCCAAGGTATATTACCCAGTTTCTTTAATTTGTTTTTTATGGTTTGAATGGTACGCTCAACCTGACCATTGGTTGCTGGATGGTATGGTGGAGACGTTACGTGTCGAATATGATTTTTTGATAAAAAATATTCAAATTCCTGCGACACAAAGGACAATCCATTGTCGCTTACTACTAGTTCAGGTAGTCCTTGATTTGCAAATATTTTCCTCAGTGTATTTATTATGGTTCCACTGCTGACATTTCCGATTATCTCAATCTCGGGCCACTTACTGAAAGCATCCACTAAAATCAGAAATGTTTTACCCATAAATGGACCAGCAATATCCACGTGTACCCTGCACCATGGTTTTTCAGTAATAATCCACCTCTGCGGTTCTGGGGGTGGGTTGTTTCTTGTCAACTGACAGTTTTCACAAGTAGCAACCATTTTTTCTATTTGCATGTCCATTCCTGGCCACCATATATATACTCTGGCATAAGCTTTACTCTGCACCATCCCTGAATGAGACTGGTGAACTAATTTCAACATATGCTCCCGTAATACCTCTGGGATAATAACTCTGTTACTCCAAAGTAAACAGTCTCTACTCACTGACAAGGAATCTCTTCTATTCCAATATGGTTTCAGTTGATTATTTTGAATATGTGCTGGCCATCCATGGAGCACATAGTATAATACTTGTGACAAAATGCTATCAGATTTAGTCTTCACAGCTATGTCTTTGGCTGTCAAATTCCACCCTTGTGGTTGTTCTTCAAGTAGTAAGACTTCTTTTGGCCAATTTTCATCATCCAACATGTGTTGCGGTTGTGTCCAACGACTAAGTGCGTCAGCATTTAAAATTTCTTTTCCCGGCCTATATTTAATTATATAATTATATGAGCTGAGTATCAAGGACCATCGAAGCATTCTAGGAGATATTTGTTCAGGAATTGGTTTATTCGGATTGAAAAGCCCAATCAACGGTTTGTGATCGGTGTATATCACAAATTCACGTCCACTAATAAACTGATGAAATTTCTTAAGTGCAAACATAATAGCTAGAGCTTCCTTGTCAATCTGACTATAATTCCGCTCATGGGGTTGCATTATCCTTGATGCCATCATTATTGGTCGCTCCGTTTGATCGTCCATTACATGTGCTAAAACCGCTCCTAATCCAAAGTCTGAAGCATCACAAATTATCACCACCTTTTTATCTAATTGGTAATGCACAAGTGTCAAATCTGACGATAGTAACTGTTTAGCTTTTTCGAATGCTGTTTGTTCTTTTGTCCCCCATTCCCACTTTGTGTCAGATTTCAACAACTTATACAGTGGTTCCATAATTGTAGGTCTATTTGGGAAAAATCTTTCATAAAAATTGTATAGACCCAAAAATGCTCTCAACGATGCAACATCTGTTGGGGATGCTTTTTCCTGAATTTCTTGTATTTTAGTAGGACATGGATGAACACCATTTCTATCTAATATGAATCCTAAAAATGACACACTATCAGCACCAAACACACATTTACTTTTATTTAACCTCAATCCCAGTATATTTAATCTTTTCAGTACTTGGCATAAACGTTCCTTGTGTTCCTGTATTGATGAACCTCCAATTACAATGTCATCTAACAGAGTAGCCACACCTTTAATATCAGCTAAATTGGCTGACAATATTCTTTGAAAAATTCCCGGTGCAGCGCTGACCCCGAATGCCAAACGGTTCACTTTCATCAGGCCTCGAGGTGTATTTAATGTCAACAGTTGCGCTGTTCTCTCATTAACTTTTATTTGTGTATATGCTTGACATAAATCTAATTTTGAAAATATTTTACAACCTGATAGTAACGTAAAAATTTCATTTGAAGATGGTAAAGGATATGTATCCATATTAATTGCCAAATTCACAGTAGCTCTGTAATCACCACAAATCTGTAAATTTCCATCTTTCTTTTTAACAATTCGCATTGGCTATGCCCAATTTGCATATTTCACCGGAGTTAAAACACCTTTATCAATCAGTTGTTTCAACTCATTATTAACTTGTTCCCTTAATGGAAAAGGAATCGGTCTAGATTTTAAAAATCGAGGAACAACCTCGGGCTTTATATCCAGCGATACTGCAGGTCCAGTATATTCACCCAGTCCATCTTTAAATACATCAAGGAATTCTTTTACCAATGACCCTAAATCATCATCGGTCCATTTGATACCTTCAAAGCTTATCTGTAAAGGATCAAACCAGTCACGGCCAATCAAATTAGGTCCACTACCACCTACCACCAAAAGTGGTAGTATTGATGTAATATTTTTATATCTTATAGTTACATTGATTCCCCCTTTTAAATTAAGCGGTTCCTTTGTCCATGTAACTAAAACAATATTAACAGGTTTCATTTTAGGCATGGCACTCCCTAATGCATAATACAATTCTTCAGAGATAATGCTACGTGTAGCACCAGAATCAATTTCCATTTTAACTTTCACATTGTTTATGTATATATCAGTTGTAATCGGAGGAATTTTCTTTTCGATCTGAAAAGTATGGTATATGCCTAACATATTCTCTTCTGAAGATTCAGTTGCTGTGCGCGGTTGATTCTCTTCCAATGAATTAACTCTGGTTGTCTTCTTTGCTTTGACCCGACATACTGCAACAATGTGTCCCACACGTCGACAATAATGACAACTTGCTTTGGCAAATTTGCATTTATCAGACAGATGTTTACCACCGCAATGACGGCATGATTTATTGTTTTCCAAACTATTTATATCCATTGGTTCCCGAGTTGGTTGAGTTGGCTGAGTATCACTACTTATGTTAGAGGGATAAAAGTCCTCCACAGATGATTCATAATCCATGCTGTATTGAAGAGCCGTTGAATAATTAATATCCTTAATTTTCAGTAATTCTCTCCTCAATCTCTGATCTTTCACCCCTAACACCAGTCTGTCTCGTAGCATTCGCTCCAAGTCAGTAAAATTACACTTCACTGCCATGGTCTTGATTGCTGATATAAAATCCTGTATTGTTTCACTTGGCAATTGTCCCCTTTGGTGAAATTTTCCTGCTTTCAATATTTCATGTGTTTTCGGTTGGAAAAAGTTATCCAAAATACTTATTATTTCAATAAAATCCACCTCAGATAGTTTTCTTGGTGTTAACAATGAAGCAATCAACATAAATGTTTCTTTACCACATTGTGAAAGAAACAATGCTCTTGCTTGTTGTAGGTTATTTCCAACCCCTGCTGCTTCTAAAGAAAACTGTAATTGTTCTTTATACAGAACCCATTTATCCGTTTTAGGGTTAAATGCTCCAGGAAAAACAATATTTGCCATAGATACCACTGACATTTTAACTTTTAAAAAAGTTTTTTATCTCGTAGCCACTATTATAAACCAACATTTGACAGATCCCAACTCAAAACTATATTTTATTGTAACAACAATATATATGACAATATACAGACAATCATAATACACAACAACCAACATAACAACGCTGAAGTTATTGCCATTCACGAGAAAAAGTACTTATTTAAAGAGCTGCATGCACATTTTTTTCGAGTACGCTTTCTTGAATGAGACGGCGTACGTATTTTACTTTTATGGGGTGTCAGGTGCTGATGGCTAATTGGTATTGCTTACCTTGTTTGGGAGGCCTTGGAGGTATTGTTCTCGTGGAAGGACACACAGAGGTTTGAAGCCCTGTTCCACTTTATTCGTTTGGGCAGAATCGAACTACCGGACGAATGAACCTTTCGCACGATTGGATTGGGATCGAACCAATCGACGTGTACCTATTCTACGGTTTGTCCAGACGTGTAATATGGACGAACCGTCCCCCAATATACTATACGTTACCGGTAGTAATCGTATAGCATAGAAGTGCACAATATTAAACAGTTATTAAAAGGGCAGTGGGTATTTCAATATGTCAAAAGATGAGTTACTTACAATCGTATTTAATGGAACACAAATTATTATATATACAATATATTAAAAACTTATTAACGTCAATTAAAACTACGCGAATTAAAAATGGAGAAGACGAGGCGCAACACCCTGACTAGACGAGAGTCGGCAGAAGATGGCCGCCCGCTGGCCGGGCCGCTCTTAGCAGCGCTCGACCGTTCGGGTCGCCTGGTGGGGGAAAAGGCCAGTTGGCTTCGCCCGCCACACTTTTAATACGGATTTTCGAGCATGATCTCAAGATGGTCTTGAGATGACACATTTGGAGAACGGTCTTGAGAATTATTCTATAATTTGGGCCTTAGTGGAAGTAGAACATTCTGAAATTGGGTGGAATGGGAGACTGTGAAAAACTTCTTATGAACCAAAAAATAAATAACTACAAGAATAGTCTATTCTACAAGAAAGTCATAAATATCAACAAAGTCATAATATAACGTCATAATAGGTACCTAGTTAGTATTTAGTTTACAAATAGGTAGTTAGTATTTATTTTACCAATAGGCAGTTAGTATTTTACAAATAGATAATTATTACATAGTTTACAAATAAATATATTATAATTGTTTTTTTTTCAATTGTAAGTAATTCATTCAAATTGAATATAATGAGGAACTTTTTATGAATTGTACAATATGGCTGTGTGGTAGGTACCTAGTAATTTGGTCGAGGACACTTGAGTGCGACTTATTCTGTTAAAAAAACTGTTTGATGGTGCTATAACACAATATATAATGCAACTCGCTCATGTGAGTCACATACGAACATAACTAACCTACTCTCTAACCAAACTCTTTAGCAGAATAGGTTGAATAAATAAATAAGAATATTTAAGGTAAATTTGTAATGAGAAAGCAAATGTTAATTTTTATTATTAAAATGTACTTTAAACAATTTCTTTTAGCATTGTTTTTTAACCTTACTTGAAAATTATACTAATGATAGGTATGTGCCTTTTAAATAAATAAGAATAATATATTTGTAATGAAAAAATAATTTATAATCTTAACTGATATCTCTTTATATTTTAAATGTCTGTGTCTAACTAAATACCTGTATATCAACTACATACATAGGTACCTACCTATAAAGAGCATTACAAAAATCAGTATGAAACAGTCTATTATACCTTCATGACGAAACAAACAAATATTTTTGAAAAGAATAAATTGCAACCAAGTGCCTTTCTACCAAGTAATCATGCACATCCTTCTTATACTTATTACAATATATGAAATGCTTTTTTTTATTCAATTTTTTGTAACTGTCATTTTTCTGTACTTTCTGGGATTGGTATGTAATTGGTCTCATTTCTGTAAATCGTTTGTGTATTGTAAGTGTTAACATGACTGTTTACTTAATCCAAATAAATAAATAAATATGAAATAGGTAGCTTATTTGATGTTATAATACTAAAGTATTACCTAATTATTGCTTTTGGTTCAGTTATTGGTTCATTTTATATTAATGAATGCAATTTACAAATAAATATGTGTATGTGTATTTGATAAGTACAGTATCTTCTGAATGTAGATTTATTGTTATTTTTATTAATTTGATTGTTGTACTTTCAGGAGCATTTGGGCGAAGCTCAAGTCTTCAGGGCAGACCTCCCTCAAATAGAAGAGCGAACTGAGTTTGTTTCTGTTCCAGGGAAGAGTAGGAAGGCAGTTGTTAAACATATTCAAGTTGATGTCACTTGTCACATGAAACTTGCTACTACTGGAGGAGGATCAGTTGATTCTGAAGTACATCTCATGAGAGTATCTGGAGTAGCCCTTGTACAGAAAGATCCTGAGTCTTCTAAAGCGAGAATCGTTAGAGTCTACAACGTGGGACTGGACTCTCAACTCAATCAGCTGTTCGTTCAGTCTCAGACAGAATTGACATTCCATCCTCTGCCTTGAAGAGTCCTTCGTGAATGTCTTAGGATGAATGTTGAGGAATAGTCTCCGAAGCAACACATTAGGGGAAAAGTGGAAAAATGATATTTGATAATTCTCATTTCAATGATATTGTGATGGATAGATATTAGTTATCTGTTTACTCTAATATTAATAAGTTAATTTAAATATTTCATCGGGAATATTTCCTTAGAAACAATCTTTGAGATTATTGGGGGTGATTTTTTTTTCTAATTTAGATTTTGTATTGTATTAATGATTTTATTTGTATTAATGATTTTGTATTGTATTAATGATTTTATTTGTATTAATGATTTTATTTGTATTAATGATTTTATTTGTATTAATGATAAATATAATCTCATGAATACATTTCCCATTTGTAATTTGTTTTCTTTTTAAATAAATATGAAATCTCAACAAACATATTACCAAATATTTTATTATAAGAATGCTGAATAGAAAAATGCATAGGTATTTATGTACATTTTGGTAAATATATTTTCTAAAGAATCTGTGATTTTATGGCACAACATTTTGTTCAATTTAATACATACCATCACGCCATGTCCCTTACGGGGTAGGCAGAGAGAACCGAACGCCATATCTTTCTATCCTGGCACACATTCATGCATCGTCTCATACATTTTGTTCAATTTAAAATGATTATAATAAACAAAACCAAATAATTACTTCATTTATTTACATTGGGTCCTATTATAATAAAACTACATACAAATAGCACAAGTTAAATTTGTACTTCATTAATACACATTTATTTTATTGCTTTTTCAGTTTTTACTATCAAGAATTTTATATTTTCATATACGTACATACATAATACATACTGTTGTATACATAAAAACATATCTTACCTAATATAATTCATATCTTTCCACAAAATTATTCTTCCTAAACTACTTACTGGTACTTACTCATACATAGCAGTGCACTTATACATATTTTTTGTATACATAACATTTTTCATATGAATAAGTAATTTCTAAAAAAATATGTAGGAGAGTTAAGATAAGTATTGATATACATATTTATAAATAGATGCATATATTTATGTGTTTGTATGCCTTATAAGACTATATTATGAATGATCAGTATTTAGAATTTTATACATTATTATATGAAGTATACTTTTATCTTGAATAAAGAAATATTAATGATTTACATTTTTGTTTTTTGTTGGGAAATCTATCAGATCAATATAAACCTGCATAATAACTCAATGACAGTACCTGAGGCGACAGTTACACGTAAGGTATTTACTGTGATCCATCAATTCAATATGTATTGATGGACGTCAGTATTTATTGATGGATCGATACGCAAAGTATTTATTACGTCAGTATTGTGTCTGGTTTCTTGATGAATATACGTTAAAATGGACACAGAGCTAAAAATTAAAGCCTGTGTGGCTATTATTTTAGCAATTCGTTTAAATAAAAGGTTAAAAGAAATCGATGGTCGAAAAATTGGTTACAACAAAGAGAAAGGTTCACCCATTTGAATTTAATGGCTGAAATTAAACTACATGGCGAAATGAATGATTATAGAATTATTTTTGAATACCCGAAATCTACTTTGAAGAAATTCTAACAATGGTAACACTATTTATAACAAAACAAGATACAGTGATGAGAAAATATTTTTCCCCGAGAGAAAAATTAGCATTAACTTTGCATTATTTGGCAACAGGAAGGAATTTTAAAGACATAAGGTTTTGGCTATAATATCACCCTCATCAGTAAGAACTATCTCATATTTCCAGTAAATCTCTTAAAACTTCCTGATCTCTAGTCATGATGGCGCGGGACGGGGACAACGAGGGCGCCTCTGCCTCTGTGAGATTCAAAAAGTCGTCCACCTCCATCGCTAGCGTAATGCGTACTGAATATATCGCGATTAGACATCTATCAATATATCGCTAGACTACACGTTCAGTAAATACTACGATACATCATTATTTATTGGCGGATCACAGTAAATACCTTATGTGTAACTGTCGCCTAACTATTTCACATTAATGAAAAATATTCATTTAACCCTCTGTTGCCTGCGGTATTCGGAAAAGAAATTAGCTTTTTTGACCGCTGGTACTTACTAGTACCACATCACTTATTTCATAACACTATTGCAACTGGACTAGCCCCCCAGGTCACCCGTTTTGCACTACTTTCAAAAGATCATTTTTACAAAAAGTAACAAGTCATTGTTTTATTGTTACTTGTATTAATTAAAAAAAAATTGCCCTTCGGTATCATTCTAATATTAGCAAAAGTATTTATTAAAAACTTAAAATTTTATGTTCAAGCCTTTATAGAGAGCCCCATCATTATCAAAATATTGATGGGGCTAAAATTGGAATCACTTGAATGTGTGGGCAATATATACGGATATGGATTGTTTGGTAATAAACGGTTTTACTTCTGTCCAGGGCTATAAGAGAGGAAGAAATAATGTCTGTATTCTGTCTTGTATAATGGTTTGTTCAAATTATGTTACAATTTATGCGGCCTTTTTCGCCTTTTGTGTGTGGATGCTTAATGTACCTACCATATAAAAATAAGTAGATTACTTCTCTTTAAATGAAGGGCATACAAAATGAAATATAAAAGTTGAAAGAATAATTACAGAATGCGAACATTTTCAGAATACATTTGTGAATAGGAATTCGCTGAATGTAATAAACACTAACATACGCAGTATTTGTAAAAACCCATCACAGATAAAGTGATATTGCCATTTATATAGTTCCAATCACAAATAAAGCAAATGGAGTGCTGATGTCTCTAAATCTATTAGGTCAGCTAATCAAATTTAAATAATGCAAGTTGCGTGCTAGTAACTGTAGATAAAATAAAGACACATATTCTGGGTATATACATGTCTCCAAACTGCAGTGACCCTGCAACCTTTTTGATCTCCTTGAACCAAGGTTCTAAATAATCTAAAGGATATTCTTGATAGTTTAAATGACCAAACTCGCTGTTTTTATTTCATCTATAAATGACCCTACCCGAGTCACTGCTGATGAACAATGATGTATTGTATATTCTCGAATGTATATTAAATCTACAGTAATTCACACATCCATAACGGATCACATTGTGACTGCATTGAAGATTGTCATAGGAAAGAATTATCCAAGTGAAAAAAGAGATACCCACAAATTTGTGAATTATAATTAACTTCTGGCTGCCATGAGTACTGAAAAATGGGAAACTATTTATGGCACAAATGATCCAAAAATTTTATATGCAAATTGGATAATCATATTAAAGAAAATTGCAGCATTAGATCTGTGAGACTTAAGGGGGCATATAAACCTAAACACCTAAATTTAAAATCAAATCCCTCAAATATGATAAACAGTGTGTTTCTAGAAAAAATAGTATAAGTCTTTTCAACATTTCTCTAGTGAATGTTCGTGACACAATTTTAAAAGTCAGCCTAAATTCCCATAAATAAATTATTAAAAATATCCTTTTTTACAACATTTTTGTTAAATTACTCCATAACCACGTGTCGTAGAGAAATAAATCTTTTATTCGCTTAAAGAGTGCATACAATCAAAGTGAATGACCGATAAAGTTTTTTCATTTCAACTAAGGTTTGTTCTTAAAATGCACGCGATGTTTACCCTTACTAACGCGTAACTTCATAGTGCATTGGGCGGTTTTAATATAATATATCATGTTTTCAGTCACTAAGTTTAGCGTTATATGTCCTCTTAAGACTCTTAAAAATCACCCCATGGATTACAGACGGATTAGTACGAGCAATTCTTAAGAGAAATAATCTGGTAAAACGTAACTCAACAAATTCATCTCTGAACTCTTATTACAAGCGATACAGAAATTTGTCCTGCAGTTTACTAAAGACAACTAAACATAAGTATTAGAAGGAAGCAATTGACCAAAACACAAATAAATCAAAGACTATCTGGAATATAGTTAGACAAAATATTGGACATGGTAGACACAACAAGAAACATGGAAAACATTTGGAGGGCAGGTGTGATGGTAAACAATGGAGATGAAATTGTGGATACATGAATATTTTACTAAAGTTGGTTGCCACTTGGCAGAGGACCGAATGAGAAAAATGAAAAAACCGGAGGATGAGCTAGCTCTGCAGGTTACAAACATCAAACAAATAAATTGCAGTTTTAAATTGACCCAGATGAGTAGCGAACTGCCCCCCTAGACAATGTGTCATTTCACTCAAGAAAGATAACTCAATGTATGGAAGTGACAGTTGCTTGTCACTTGACAACTGTCACTTCCATACATTGAGCTATCTTTTCTTGAGCTAAATGACAAGTTGTCTAGGGGGGCAGATAGGAAATATAGTCATGTGGGTCATTGTGATCTGATTATGCAACTGGATTGGATTAAAAAAAATTAAATTAACCTTTGTTTTTCCAGTATCATTAGTTATTTCTTTATTATGATTTAAATTAAAATCGTAAATATTAAAATTAGAAGCTCACTGTATTGAAATATAGATCACAGATAATATGGAAGTAAACTTTCAGTATACTTATATAGATAAAAGATGCTTCAATATTCAGTATTATTATTAAAAATTTGTAATATCTTGAATAACTCGCGACATCTATTGACATCTTTCGTTTTAAATACATATACTTTATCCTGATTTGACTAGAGTATTTATTTTGTAGATGTTGCGCGGATAGATGGCGTTAATAACATATTCATTGCAATGTGGAAAATAAGTACCTACCTATGCAGTACAATGTTTTTCAAGCTTAACTCAAACTTATTTCGAACCATAATAATTCTGTGTTCTGTGCTTCGAGACCAGGGACATCAGTCGGTCTGTTGTGTGGTTGGTTGTGTTAATGCGGTATTTTCTTCGCTACACGAAAGTTTTTCGGAAAATGTGCAATAAAAGCAAATAAAACCTTAACATTAAACCCAGTGTGTTAATATTTCAAAATGTTTGTGAAAATGTTTATTCCACATTTAAGTGCTGTTTTAGTGATAATTTTAAATTGTTACATCAAGTTCGCATTGAATTTTAATTTAGAAGTAAGATTACCAATAATTAAATCTGGAAATAATGGATCATATTTTGGTTACGCAGTAGCAGAACATCTCACAATTGACGAATATGAAAATTCTAAGAGTTGGTGAGTATTTTCATTTATATAAATATGTAGTTGTATTATTTAGTTAGTAAAGTTGTATCAACAGGTGTTAATATTATTGGTTGGTTTAACCTATCTTCATAATAATAATATTATGTTTATACCTTATTATGAATTTGTACATCAGTTTCTTATAATTAAAAAATATTTCATTCACAATTTGACATATTATTAGGGCAGATAACAATATAAAACATTACCTAAGAAGCTAATTATTTACTATAATTATTAAATAAATAAGAAGGTATTTATTAATTAAAATTACGTGAACTTGGAATAAACAATTTTCTTTTGTACCAGAATTTTTCTTTAGGCATTTATTTATTTTTATATAGGTTTTTCTTCAGTAGAGTTATAGATATACACCACAATACTTATATAAATATAATTAGATACACAGTATTGTGCAAATTAATGGAATCAAAGGCTCTTGCTATGATAAAACTGTTTATTGCTTATGAAATAATATTTTGACAAAATTACACTAATTAATATTAAATATTATGTCCCCGTTTGGCTTCAATACCCAACTGCTTTGGCATGGATTCCACTAGTTTTTGACAGTTTTCAGATCTACCCGATCTTCTCATCCTGATAACAAACCTGAATAACCGCTTCTATCATATTTGTTTTTGTATAGTGCAGTCGATTTTGCAGTCTAGCTTTGGAAATGGCCCATAAATTTTAACTCGGGTAAATTCCCTAGCCATTCTAAAACAGTTATCCCCTTGTCCTGGAAATATTTTCACATTTCCTTCGATTTGCAGCAGGGAACAGAGTCCTGTTGAAGAATTGCATCTCCTTGGGGTTAGCACTTTTCAAGTTCTTTATATACCTAAATACTGTTTCAACATCGATTTATATTTTTGGCTGTTTATCATGCCTTCCGTTGGCACCAAAGATTCAACTCCCATGTATGAAAAACATTTCAAAAACCTTTTTTTACTGGATGTTTTACAGTGCGGTGAATAGGTATATTTGTCGCAAGTACATCTTGTTGTGCAATTTGCAATAGGACGAGGCGAGTAACCTACCAGAATATCGGCAACAATACAATTTCAAGAGGTACTTTTCTAGGGAGAAATATTCGAGAACCACCATGGACATTGACCTGGCATGTACCTACTCATTTAATTTCCTCCCTGAGGGTATAAAATAATAGGTAGCGTTCGACATTGCATCGTAGTTACTAACGTCTACCGCGAAAGCTTTCCGATATTTCAGCTGGTTCAAATCATACATATCTGATCGCTTACGAAGTAAGTACTTTGATTACGCAAGGAAGTACTTTGATTTTTAAAAAGATAAAAAGTGAAATAACAGACATACAGTTGATGAATAATTTGAAATACAAGAAAACAATAGAAACATGGATTAGAAACAAGGGCATTATATACTGCGGAAACATGATCAAGCTACAATAGTTTATATTTTATTTTTATAATAGGTATATTTTATACAAGAAAACAATAGAAACATGGATTAGAAACAAGGGCATTATATACTGCGGAAACATGATCAAGCTACAATAGTTTATATTTTATTTTTATAATAGGTATATTTTATACAAGAAAACAATAGAAACATGGATTAGAAACAAGGGCATTATATACTGCGGAAACATGATCAAGCTACAATAGTTTATATTTTATTTTTATAATAGGTATATTTTATACAAGAAAACAATAGAAACATGGATTAGAAACAAGGGCATTATATACTGCGGAAACATGATCAAGCTACAATAGTTTATATTTTATTTTTATAATAGGTATATTTTATACAAGAAAACAATAGAAACATGGATTAGAAACAAGGGCATTATATACTGCGGAAACATGATCAAGCTACAATAGTTTATATTTTATTTTTATAATAGGTATATTTTATACAAGAAAACAATAGAAACATGGATTAGAAACAAGGGCATTATATACTGCGGAAACATGATCAAGCTACAATAGTTTATATTTTATTTTTATAATAGGTATATTTTATACAAGAAAACAATAGAAACATGGATTAGAAACAAGGGCATTATATACTGCGGAAACATGATCAAGCTACAATAGTTTATATTTTATTTTTATAATAGGTATATTTTATACAAGAAAACAATAGAAACATGGATTAGAAACAAGGGCATTATATACTGCGGAAACATGATCAAGCTACAATAGTTTATATTTTATTTTTATAATAGGTATATTTTATACAAGAAAACAATAGAAACATGGATTAGAAACAAGGGCATTATATACTGCGGAAACATGATCAAGCTACAATAGTTTATATTTTATTTTTATAATAGGTATATTTTATACAAGAAAACAATAGAAACATGGATTAGAAACAAGGGCATTATATACTGCGGAAACATGATCAAGCTACAATAGTTTATATTTTATTTTTATAATAGGTATATTTTATACAAGAAAACAATAGAAACATGGATTAGAAACAAGGGCATTATATACTGCGGAAACATGATCAAGCTACAATAGTTTATATTTTATTTTTATAATAGGTATATTTTATACAAGAAAACAATAGAAACATGGATTAGAAACAAGGGCATTATATACTGCGGAAACATGATCAAGCTACAATAGTTTATATTTTATTTTTATAATAGGTATATTTTATACAAGAAAACAATAGAAACATGGATTAGAAACAAGGGCATTATATACTGCGGAAACATGATCAAGCTACAATAGTTTATATTTTATTTTTATAATAGGTATATTTTATACAAGAAAACAATAGAAACATGGATTAGAAACAAGGGCATTATATACTGCGGAAACATGATCAAGCTACAATAGTTTATATTTTATTTTTATAATAGGTATATTTTATACAAGAAAACAATAGAAACATGGATTAGAAACAAGGGCATTATATACTGCGGAAACATGATCAAGCTACAATAGTTTATATTTTATTTTTATAATAGGTATATTTTATACAAGAAAACAATAGAAACATGGATTAGAAACAAGGGCATTATATACTGCGGAAACATGATCAAGCTACAATAGTTTATATTTTATTTTTATAATAGGTATATTTTATACAAGAAAACAATAGAAACATGGATTAGAAACAAGGGCATTATATACTGCGGAAACATGATCAAGCTACAATAGTTTATATTTTATTTTTATAATAGGTATATTTTATACAAGAAAACAATAGAAACATGGATTAGAAACAAGGGCATTATATACTGCGGAAACATGATCAAGCTACAATAGTTTATATTTTATTTTTATAATAGGTATATTTTATACAAGAAAACAATAGAAACATGGATTAGAAACAAGGGCATTATATACTGCGGAAACATGATCAAGCTACAATAGTTTATATTTTATTTTTATAATAGGTATATTTTATACAAGAAAACAATAGAAACATGGATTAGAAACAAGGGCATTATATACTGCGGAAACATGATCAAGCTACAATAGTTTATATTTTATTTTTATAATAGGTATATTTTATACAAGAAAACAATAGAAACATGGATTAGAAACAAGGGCATTATATACTGCGGAAACATGATCAAGCTACAATAGTTTATATTTTATTTTTATAATAGGTATATTTTATACAAGAAAACAATAGAAACATGGATTAGAAACAAGGGCATTATATACTGCGGAAACATGATCAAGCTACAATAGTTTATATTTTATTTTTATAATAGGTATATTTTATACAAGAAAACAATAGAAACATGGATTAGAAACAAGGGCATTATATACTGCGGAAACATGATCAAGCTACAATAGTTTATATTTTATTTTTATAATAGGTATATTTTATACAAGAAAACAATAGAAACATGGATTAGAAACAAGGGCATTATATACTGCGGAAACATGATCAAGCTACAATAGTTTATATTTTATTTTTATAATAGGTATATTTTATACAAGAAAACAATAGAAACATGGATTAGAAACAAGGGCATTATATACTGCGGAAACATGATCAAGCTACAATAGTTTATATTTTATTTTTATAATAGGTATATTTTATACAAGAAAACAATAGAAACATGGATTAGAAACAAGGGCATTATATACTGCGGAAACATGATCAAGCTACAATAGTTTATATTTTATTTTTATAATAGGTATATTTTATACAAGAAAACAATAGAAACATGGATTAGAAACAAGGGCATTATATACTGCGGAAACATGATCAAGCTACAATAGTTTATATTTTATTTTTATAATAGGTATATTTTATACAAGAAAACAATAGAAACATGGATTAGAAACAAGGGCATTATATACTGCGGAAACATGATCAAGCTACAATAGTTTATATTTTATTTTTATAATAGGTATATTTTATACAAGAAAACAATAGAAACATGGATTAGAAACAAGGGCATTATATACTGCGGAAACATGATCAAGCTACAATAGTTTATATTTTATTTTTATAATAGGTATATTTTATACAAGAAAACAATAGAAACATGGATTAGAAACAAGGGCATTATATACTGCGGAAACATGATCAAGCTACAATAGTTTATATTTTATTTTTATAATAGGTATATTTTATACAAGAAAACAATAGAAACATGGATTAGAAACAAGGGCATTATATACTGCGGAAACATGATCAAGCTACAATAGTTTATATTTTATTTTTATAATAGGTATATTTTATACAAGAAAACAATAGAAACATGGATTAGAAACAAGGGCATTATATACTGCGGAAACATGATCAAGCTACAATAGTTTATATTTTATTTTTATAATAGGTATATTTTATACAAGAAAACAATAGAAACATGGATTAGAAACAAGGGCATTATATACTGCGGAAACATGATCAAGCTACAATAGTTTATATTTTATTTTTATAATAGGTATATTTTATACAAGAAAACAATAGAAACATGGATTAGAAACAAGGGCATTATATACTGCGGAAACATGATCAAGCTACAATAGTTTATATTTTATTTTTATAATAGGTATATTTTATACAAGAAAACAATAGAAACATGGATTAGAAACAAGGGCATTATATACTGCGGAAACATGATCAAGCTACAATAGTTTATATTTTATTTTTATAATAGGTATATTTTATACAAGAAAACAATAGAAACATGGATTAGAAACAAGGGCATTATATACTGCGGAAACATGATCAAGCTACAATAGTTTATATTTTATTTTTATAATAGGTATATTTTATACAAGAAAACAATAGAAACATGGATTAGAAACAAGGGCATTATATACTGCGGAAACATGATCAAGCTACAATAGTTTATATTTTATTTTTATAATAGGTATATTTTATACAAGAAAACAATAGAAACATGGATTAGAAACAAGGGCATTATATACTGCGGAAACATGATCAAGCTACAATAGTTTATATTTTATTTTTATAATAGGTATATTTTATACAAGAAAACAATAGAAACATGGATTAGAAACAAGGGCATTATATACTGCGGAAACATGATCAAGCTACAATAGTTTATATTTTATTTTTATAATAGGTATATTTTATACAAGAAAACAATAGAAACATGGATTAGAAACAAGGGCATTATATACTGCGGAAACATGATCAAGCTACAATAGTTTATATTTTATTTTTATAATAGGTATATTTTATACAAGAAAACAATAGAAACATGGATTAGAAACAAGGGCATTATATACTGCGGAAACATGATCAAGCTACAATAGTTTATATTTTATTTTTATAATAGGTATATTTTATACAAGAAAACAATAGAAACATGGATTAGAAACAAGGGCATTATATACTGCGGAAACATGATCAAGCTACAATAGTTTATATTTTATTTTTATAATAGGTATATTTTATACAAGAAAACAATAGAAACATGGATTAGAAACAAGGGCATTATATACTGCGGAAACATGATCAAGCTACAATAGTTTATATTTTATTTTTATAATAGGTATATTTTATACAAGAAAACAATAGAAACATGGATTAGAAACAAGGGCATTATATACTGCGGAAACATGATCAAGCTACAATAGTTTATATTTTATTTTTATAATAGGTATATTTTATACAAGAAAACAATAGAAACATGGATTAGAAACAAGGGCATTATATACTGCGGAAACATGATCAAGCTACAATAGTTTATATTTTATTTTTATAATAGGTATATTTTATACAAGAAAACAATAGAAACATGGATTAGAAACAAGGGCATTATATACTGCGGAAACATGATCAAGCTACAATAGTTTATATTTTATTTTTATAATAGGTATATTTTATACAAGAAAACAATAGAAACATGGATTAGAAACAAGGGCATTATATACTGCGGAAACATGATCAAGCTACAATAGTTTATATTTTATTTTTATAATAGGTATATTTTATACAAGAAAACAATAGAAACATGGATTAGAAACAAGGGCATTATATACTGCGGAAACATGATCAAGCTACAATAGTTTATATTTTATTTTTATAATAGGTATATTTTATACAAGAAAACAATAGAAACATGGATTAGAAACAAGGGCATTATATACTGCGGAAACATGATCAAGCTACAATAGTTTATATTTTATTTTTATAATAGGTATATTTTATACAAGAAAACAATAGAAACATGGATTAGAAACAAGGGCATTATATACTGCGGAAACATGATCAAGCTACAATAGTTTATATTTTATTTTTATAATAGGTATATTTTATACAAGAAAACAATAGAAACATGGATTAGAAACAAGGGCATTATATACTGCGGAAACATGATCAAGCTACAATAGTTTATATTTTATTTTTATAATAGGTATATTTTATACAAGAAAACAATAGAAACATGGATTAGAAACAAGGGCATTATATACTGCGGAAACATGATCAAGCTACAATAGTTTATATTTTATTTTTATAATAGGTATATTTTATACAAGAAAACAATAGAAACATGGATTAGAAACAAGGGCATTATATACTGCGGAAACATGATCAAGCTACAATAGTTTATATTTTATTTTTATAATAGGTATATTTTATACAAGAAAACAATAGAAACATGGATTAGAAACAAGGGCATTATATACTGCGGAAACATGATCAAGCTACAATAGTTTATATTTTATTTTTATAATAGGTATATTTTATACAAGAAAACAATAGAAACATGGATTAGAAACAAGGGCATTATATACTGCGGAAACATGATCAAGCTACAATAGTTTATATTTTATTTTTATAATAGGTATATTTTATACAAGAAAACAATAGAAACATGGATTAGAAACAAGGGCATTATATACTGCGGAAACATGATCAAGCTACAATAGTTTATATTTTATTTTTATAATAGGTATATTTTATACAAGAAAACAATAGAAACATGGATTAGAAACAAGGGCATTATATACTGCGGAAACATGATCAAGCTACAATAGTTTATATTTTATTTTTATAATAGGTATATTTTATACAAGAAAACAATAGAAACATGGATTAGAAACAAGGGCATTATATACTGCGGAAACATGATCAAGCTACAATAGTTTATATTTTATTTTTATAATAGGTATATTTTATACAAGAAAACAATAGAAACATGGATTAGAAACAAGGGCATTATATACTGCGGAAACATGATCAAGCTACAATAGTTTATATTTTATTTTTATAATAGGTATATTTTATACAAGAAAACAATAGAAACATGGATTAGAAACAAGGGCATTATATACTGCGGAAACATGATCAAGCTACAATAGTTTATATTTTATTTTTATAATAGGTATATTTTATACAAGAAAACAATAGAAACATGGATTAGAAACAAGGGCATTATATACTGCGGAAACATGATCAAGCTACAATAGTTTATATTTTATTTTTATAATAGGTATATTTTATACAAGAAAACAATAGAAACATGGATTAGAAACAAGGGCATTATATACTGCGGAAACATGATCAAGCTACAATAGTTTATATTTTATTTTTATAATAGGTATATTTTATACAAGAAAACAATAGAAACATGGATTAGAAACAAGGGCATTATATACTGCGGAAACATGATCAAGCTACAATAGTTTATATTTTTATTTTATAATAGGTATATTTTATAACAAGTCTTAGTTAAATACAAGTTTAATATTTTTCTGTCAGATATAACGCAAAAAAAAAAATTCTGCCACCTCGGTACAGGCTCAGCCTAGTGAGGTGGTGTAGGTATACCTAAAATACTATAAAAAAACGTTTCATATAACTTATTTAAATTGTACTTTTTCTTTTTAATATTTTTATTGCTTGTATATTGTTGTATTTTGTTTGGTTTCAATAATAAAAAAAAATAAAAAAATTCAAAGTTGCTCAATTTTTAATCATATTAATTTGTTCTTTAATTAGCGTGAAAGTTTATATTGGGATACACACATTTATTTTATTATTAATTGTAAGTATTAGTGTAAGTATTAGCGACAGGCTATATTGGTTAATATGAGCTGGAGTAAGTTGTTCGTTTTGATATATCCTATGATAAATTTAGAGCACTGTCCCCGAACTATGAAGTGAGTTACATCTGTAAATAATACATTTTTCCAGTCTGCTGTAATCTAGTTGGAGTTTTTTTGGCACAATTACAGCCTCTGTTTCTTCATGCGGTCAGTGAGTTGTTTTTTTTTGTGGTCGAATAACTTTCCAAGCAGATTCCAAAAGTCTTCTACGGACAGTTGATTCATGTACCTATTGTTACGCCTGATGCTGCTAAGTCTTGTTGCAGCTCATGACTTGTTTTTCTTGGGTTCAAAGAAACTATCACCTCTCGGTGTCGTCTTTCTATTTCTTTCACACTAAAAAGATTTTTAAATAAGATAACATATATAAAATTTAATGATCTTAATGATTGGATTAAAAAATATTTTATTATTCTTTCTGAAGTTAAAGAATTAGCTCCATCTCTTCACTTCATCTTATCCCGTATTCCTTTTATACTTCAAAATCTTTCTGTCCTCTGACATAGGTACGTCACACCCTATCGCAATGTTTCTTTGTGACATAGACATGTGATGTGTTAATTCAAAGTAACAATCTTTTCTCACTTTCTGGGCCATCATGAAAGTAAGACTACACAAACTCACGAATTACTGAACATAATACAGCTTTGAATGATAAAACACCAAAAATTTAGTGTAAAATTACCGAATAACAATTTCTACAACAGGGAATTAAAGGTTTTCTTTTTAATAATTTGATCGCTGTCACGTGACATTACAGTGTTGTAATATACAAAATCAGAATGATTATATTAATTTGCACAACACTGTATGTATTTAAAAAAAATACGATACATTTAAGTTAACATCTGGGGTAATAAGTATGTATTAATTCATTTTTATCAGTAATTATTAATAACAACAAGAGTTGTGTCAGAAAAAAGAGCTATCTGGTAGTCATCTCACACTCAGATCTTCTGGATCATAGAGTAAATTATTTATATTATTACTAGTTGCATGTAACACATTAGATCCAACTGTCGATGGCGATAGTATGTATAATTGAAGAATACGTACCACACTATAAACACTTTAACGCAAATTTATAAATATTTTAAAATATTTTGTTTTCTATATATATCTAGGTATGTATGTCAGGATAGAAAATTGTGGAGGTCAGTCTTTTTTCCTACCCAGAATATGAATACAGCATGATGGTATGTATGTATGTTTGGAGATTAAGTATCAAACAATTAAGTCCCCGTAGATATTGTGTATAGGCGACTGCCATACAAATTGTATAAAACATAAAACGATGTCTTCACTACATTCAATTATTATAAAAATTGTTAGAAAAAGTTTGAAATGAACTACTGTAATGTTGATATTATTTATAGAAAATTAAATTATCAAGTTGAGGTGTTTCGGCTTTTTGCGATATATTTAAAAACTTTGGAAATATAGGTAGATAAACGCATAAATTTATCACAAAATTTTTTATTCTAAATAAAAAATGTTTGAGAAACTGGAACTTTTTTAATAAAGCATATTTGATATTTTATATTTATACCAATTTTCAGTGTTCTGGCAATGGCTTATAGTTTTTGAGATTTTGGGCTGTGTGAATTGAGCGGATGAAAAGTTTTAAGGGGTAGACACACAGACACACACATAGACACTAAATGTTTTACTACGAATTCTGAGTAAATCCATATATGGAACATATATGCTGCGAAGCCTCTTAGTGTTTTTTTACTTCAATGTTGGAAAAACCGTGAAAAATATACACCTGGCATAAAAATCTCGCGTATCTTGGCTTCAAACTTTGTCGATATGAACAAACTGACAGTTGGATTAGTGAATATTTCACTACAAAAGCTCTATAGGTACAAGTTAGTAGGAGTAGGTACCTACATAGTGTATATTCTGTAAAATAACCTAATTTTGATGTATTTTGTGAATAAAATGGATCGACGTTGAATTGGAACCCGGGTCCATTTATATAGGTACCTACTAGTCCTATGTATATGTAGGTACCTACATATTTCACCCATAGAGGTTTTTCATAGGTACCTACTTAATTTATGACAACTTTTCATAATTTTACTTTACAAAATCAAAGTACAAATCACTTCAAATGTATGTTGTTATTTTAGTGAACGGTGTAGTGTATAATAAGGTTTACAAATCGCGTGCAATTGGTAAACTTTTTTTTTAACATGTCTACGTAGGGGACGCCAGCTATTAGGATTTGGGTCCATTTTACTCTTCCGGAGAAGCGCACTACGTAGCGTTGGGAGGGGTTTGCAATCTAGAAAAGAGTTTATTAATTCGGATTTTAAAAAGACCCGGGTTGTACGAAGATGGAAACACAGAATTCGGAAGATCGTTCCACAGTCGGGCTGCTGTGTTAATAAAGGAGTTCGAGAAGCGACTTGTTCGTATATGTTGAAGGTCCACTGTGAATGGATGCTGCGATTGAGTGAAGCGAGTGACTCTGTTGCGAGTGGGTGGAGGAAGGACCAAAGATGCAAGTTCTTCTGAGCAATTCCCGTGGTAGTATCTATAGAATAAACTTAAAATACCGACTCTGCGTCTGTGTTCTAGTGATTGCAATCCATCAGTCAGTGATGGATCATCAATCAGACGTATAGCACGCCTTTGGACAGCGTCGAGGGTATTCAGTAGGTATTGGGGGGCGCCACTCCAGAGGTGACTGCCATATTCAATAATTGGGCGTATTTGCGCTTTGTAGAGTATAAACTGCACGTATCTTGCTAATATGCTCGATATCATAATATATTTATATTTATATTTTATGTTGTGAATAAAATAAATATTCTTGTGGTGAATACATCACCTGTCGATGTACCTACTTACTACATATACCTACATATATCTACCTAACTAGTTAGTAATTTAACTTTACCTTCCATTCTATAGCTAGGTATTATTATGTAGGTATATAGGTAGGTATAATACTCAACCAGTTTCAGATTCTTTTATATGTCATTATCTTGCATCACATGACCAACATCTTCATAACTTTAAACATATAGGTACATTCCTTCAATAATTGCTAAGTTATTTGCCGGAAAGTATACGTTCCTTAAAATGAACAAATAATATGTTGGTAGGTAGGTAGGTAGGTACTTGTTCTTGCGGTGAAAGAGATCAGCGAGGCAAGTCTGGTCAACAGGCTCATGATAACCCATATCATGGATATAATAATGTTATGCATGGAGTTCTATAACATGTTAAGATATTATAAAAGCCAGACTTGCCACCAGATATATCTATCTATCTATAGGTAGGTAGGTAGGTGTATATTGGTAGATAGTGTAGATACACTACCTAGGTACTTGTATGTTTCGGTACGGCTAAGTATGTTTATACGAAACTAAATTGAATTAAGGTTCAAAATACAATACATTTTTATCTATAAATATAAATTTCGCCAAACATCTTGAATGAGCTTCCGGTTGCGCACAGCGCAAATTTGTGTCTTTTCGTTTCGTTGGTTTACGTGCAAATCGCCCCAGTTCTCGGCTAAAAGTTCAAGATTTCTCCTCTGTTGGGTTCGATCCCCAGCAGAGGAGAAATTTATTTAAATTAATTTCTCATGCAAATATTGCTTCTCTGGAAGAAATGGCCATTTGGCAATAATCACGCCACTTCCACAGGGTGCAAGGAAGTGTTTATTATTATTTATTATTTAAGATGTTTGGCTACAACTTTACCTCATAGGTACGTACATTTGTATATAGATTATTTATACATATTTAACTTTAAAGATAGACTGAAATTTATAATTATTATTAAAATTGAATTTACTTTTGAAATGAGGAATTAATATTGAAAATCTCGTTTGTGTTATTTACAGAAATGGTTTACCGTTACCAAAATGCAAGTAAGTAAGTAGGTATACTTACCTCCTATAGATGTACCTACCTATAGTGTATAGTGTATAGTTGAGGTCCAGTACAGATCTTCCTACATACAAACACAACATGATCTTGAGATAATATATACTTACCTAACTGTACAATACAATAAATAATGTACCTGCAGATTCTCAAACTATTGTCATTTTACTTCTCTATTAATAATATAAATGTTATGGCACCTTAAAGGAAAGAGAATTAAACCGATCAAATAAATATTTTGAAATATTTACAAATATTTATTATGGCGTGCTTATTTCTTCCAAGAAAGATTATTTTTTAGGTAGGTAAAAAATAGCTTTCGAGAAAATCAAAAAATTTCACGTGAACAATGTAACCTTGTTTATACACATTGTTAGTTCACGAAACATGTAATATTTTCCAACTGTCGATTTGTTCAAAAGAATTTATTTCCCTAAACATGTCGACATAGTTTCAAACCATGATACGAGTGATTTTGTAAGGCCAGGTCTACATTTTTCATATTAACTTTGAAGTCAAAAAATACCAACTTTGCAGCATATATTAGGTCCTTACATATGAAATTGGCGTTTTGCCGTACTGGCTACTTTGATCTCAAATATCTTCTCTTTGGTTAGGAATTTCAAATTCAAATTTATACAGCTATTTACTCGTGCATTTGTGTTTCGAAAATTATAATTCATTTGTTTTTTCCACAATTGTTTTATTCTTTGCGTCGCTCAGTTTACTAAATGGAAAACTTGAAATATCGCGTTATTTACGAGTACGAGTTCCACCGTGGCACCAGTGTTGCAGAAACGACTCGAAGGATTAATGATGTGTATGGCGACGGTGCCGCAAAAGAAAACACAGTGCGTTTTTGGTTCCAACGTTTTCGTTCTGGAAATTTCGACCTGCAGGCAAGCCCCTTGGACGGCCGGAGACCAAAGTTGATATTGAAGAATTGGCTATTGTGGAAGCGGATCCATCGCAAACCCCAGATCCAAGATAGCTGCAGGATGCGGTGTTAGTGATAAAACTGTTTTAATCCACATGAAGCAAATTGGGAAGGTGAAAAAGCTTGAAAGGTGGGTACCTCACGAATTGAGTGAAGCAAATCAACAAACGCGCGTTGACTGCTGCGTTGCATTACTCAACCGGCACAATAATGAAGGGATTTTAAATCGAATCATTACCTGTGATGAAAAGTGGATCCTGTACGATAAGCGGAAGCGCTCATCAATGTCTGAACCCTGCCGAACCAGCCAAACCATGCCCCAAGCGAAAATTGACTCTAAAAAAGTTACTTGTGAGCGTTTGGTGGACTAGTGCTGGTGTCGGTGGTGGTTTGGTGGACTACAGCTTTCTTAAATCTGGCCAGACGATTACGGCAGATGTCTATTGTCAGCAACTGCAAACCATGATGGAAAAGCTAGCTGCTAAACAAGCGAGGCTGGTTAATCGCTCTAGGCCACTGCTGCTTCATGATAACGCTAGACCACACACTGCATAACAGACGGCTACCAAATTAGAGGAGCTTCAATTGGAATGTCTAAGACATCCACCGTACTCTCCGGACCTTGCTCCGACAGATTACAATTTTTTTCGAAATTTGGATAACTTCTTGCAAGGGAAAAAATTCAACTCCGACGGGGCAGTCCAAACCGCCTTCAAAGATTTTATTGATTCCCGTCCGAATGGTATTTTTAGTAAAGAGATCGATGAACTACCTATGAGATGGCAAAAGTGCATAGATAGCAATGGTACATAGTTTGATTAAATAAATATATTATATTTAAAAAAAATCGACATTATGTTCCTCCCATAAAAAACGCCAATTTCATATGTAAGGACCTAATATTATGTGTGTGTGTGTATGTGTCTGTGTATCCGTCCCAACTTATATGTAACTTTGATCCGCTTGATAAACAGCTCAAAATTTCAGAAAATATTAGACCTACATACATTACTTTATTTAAATTCTTTCTACAGTCATTTGAATTTTTATTTCATATTTCCATAATATCTCAAAAACCATAAAAGCTAGAACATTGAATATTTGCACAAAAACAATATCTCAAGCTTGTTTTTATGATTTGTCAATTTTTTTATAAAGAAAAACATTTTTTGTCAAATATAATTTTTTTCAAATGTCGAAAAACGCCGAAAATTCCAAATCATAACTTCTTCTTCTTCTGGGTCACATTCCTAAGATTGGTCTGCACCAAACACTCGATCTTTCCACTTAACTCTATCGTCCGCCAGTCTCTTCATCTGTTTGTAGCTGCTACAGCGCACGTCACCGATTATCTGGTCTATATAATTATTTCTGGGGCGACCTCTACAGTTGCCCCCATCAATCATTCCTTCAATCCCAACTATATAACTTAATTTTATATAAAAAATGTACCTACATTATATCTCAAACTTTTCTAATAAAAAATCGTAAAATTTAAATTTAGTGACGACATTGTTTCATAATATACTTTAGTATATATGGTCTTTGGTTTCATACAATTTGTTTAGTATAATATAGAATTATAGATGAATACTAAATATTCATGCATACAAACATACCATCAAGCTGTTTACGTATTCGGGGTAGAAAAAAATGACTGATCTCCACACGATCCTATCATGACATACGTGTTATGTAAAGAAAACAAAATATATTAAAATAGTTACTTATTTGGAAATAAGGATTTATTTTTTTGTACGTATCCTTCAACTATATATATAGGTAAGTAGGTACTTACGCCACCGACAATTGTATCTCAGGTGGTACATGCATATAGCAATACATTAATACATATCTCATGTGGTACATGCATCTTAGCAATAAATTAATATCTCATGTGGTACATGCATCTAGCAATAAATTAATATCTCATGTGGTACATGCATCTAGCAATAAATTAATATCTCATGTGGTACATGCATCTAGCAATAAATTAATATCTCATGTGGTACATGCATCTAGCAATAAATTAATATCTCATGTGGTACATGCATCTAGCAATAAATTAATATCTCATGTGGTACATGCATCTAGCAATAAATTAATATCTCATGTGGTACATGCATCTAGCAATAAATTAATATCTCATGTGGTACATGCATTTAGCAATAGGTACATTAATTACACGTCAGCGTCTTGATGTTTTGACATTCCTAACTACAGACGGATATATCATAAGTAATATGTTCTAACTATAGTTAAGTTAAACGTTTTAACGAACAAATTAGATTGTTATTTATTTCATATTGCTATGATTACCTAATTTTACTAATAACATTTTCGTTTTAAGACGCGTTTATATCAACAAAACCACGTCCTACATACCTACATATGTAGAGAACTATAAGTAGTGTTATTGTTATTGGAATTGTTTTATAGTCACATCACTGTCTTCTGTATTATAGGTAAGTAGGTACCTACCTACATATGTAGAGAACTATAAGTAGTGTTATTGTTATTGGAATTGTTTTATAGTCACATCACTGTCTTCTGTATTATAGGTAAGTAGGTACCTACCTACATATGTAGAGAACTATAAGTAGTGTTATTGTTATTGGAATTGTTTTATAGTCACATCACTGTCTTCTGTATTATAGGTAAGTAGGTACCTACCTACATATGTAGAGAACTATAAGTAGTGTTATTGTTATTGGAATTGTTTTATAGTCACATCACTGTCTTCTGTATTATAGGTAAGTAGGTACCTACCTACATATGTAGAGAACTATAAGTAGTGTTATTGTTATTGGAATTGTTTTATAGTCACATCACTGTCTTCTGTATTATAGGTAAGTAGGTACCTACCTACATATGTAGAGAACTATAAGTAGTGTTATTGTTATTGGAATTGTTTTATAGTCACATCACTGTCTTCTGTATTATAGGTAAGTAGGTACCTACCTACATATGTAGAGAACTATAAGTAGTGTTATTGTTATTGGAATTGTTTTATAGTCACATCACTGTCTTCTGTATTATAGGTAAGTAGGTACCTACCTACATATTTTACATTTGAGCAAACTTCGCTTTTTCGTTATTATAGATTCTGAATATTATGTTTAGAATAACTGGTTTATCCACGTTTAAACCTATACTTCAGATAATATCAATGATTAGTACCTACTTGAGTAGAGATACAACGGCATAAGTAAATTGTATGAAATTCTCAATGTCAATATTTTGGTAGACTTAAGTTATTGGTTGCAATTTTCTCCAATAATCTGTTTGACCTAAAGTGAAACCTTTCACCAGAAACCTACCTAATTACCTACTTTACATATTATTTGTCTTCAGAGGGAACTTAAGTACTGAATGTCACACTTATCTTGACATACATTTAAGTCTCGTGAATCCATTTTTTTCATTGCATATAGGTATGCAAACATTGGATTTTTTCCTGTCGGGAGTCGAATGATATTTTTTTGACAATCTTTTCAATATTTCAATAGAGACGAAGTTGGAATATTGTAGAAGAACCAGGAACTCAAGGCACCTATGCGGCTTACGACCTGTCATCGGCTGGTTTACGTGATCACTTTATGCGCTTGCGATTGGTGAACGTTGCGCAAGCGCATAAAGTGATCACGTAAACCAGCCGATGACAGGTCGTAAGCCCTGTAGGTGCCTTGATTTCCCGGTTCTCCTACAATAAATATTCCAACTTCGTCTCTATTGAGATAATTAAAAATTTGATTTCTTATTTCCTTATTTTGGAATATTATGTTTAGTGACAATTATTGCTTAATATTTGGATATTTTCCTTTGTCATTCGTTCGTTCTTTCAATGTGACCAAACCATTGCAGGGATTTCCATTCAAATATATAGGCTAGGCATACTTGCTTATCTTAATTTTATCTTTCTCAGTTAAGAGCAAATTGTTAATCACTGTCCTATTGCACAACATTCTAAGCGATCTAATATTGTCACTTGAGTATGTCAAAGTTGGTCATAAAAATGCGTTATGTTAAGTTTACCTTCTTTGTGATAACCCTAAAACAATGATAATATGTGATATTACATCATTATTATAATGACCTAATTTTTTATCTTATTTTTTAATTATGAACAGTATTTTAACGAATTTATTTGTTATTACAAATAATGATAACAATAATATGAATGAACTTGATTAAAAAGTTTCACAATATAGGTATTGTGGTGCCTTTCATTTATTATTTGATTTATCATGTTATAGGTATACTATTACTCAAGTAGATATTTGATTTTTTACTGACTTCATGTAAATTATATAAAATTACTTAAAAATAAGTAAAAACACAACTTTTTTCAACAACTGACTTCATATGATTATTTGTATCAAAATCATGTTGTTTTTCTGTTCTTGTAATGTTATTCATCTACAAGTAGGTACTTACTAATAAAATAAAATTTAAGAATTTTGATATCATTTTTTAAATAGGTACCTACACTTTTTTTAAATACCTATATATTTTCTCAATTCTCAAGATATCAATTATTCACGGTAAGCTAAGAACAAGTAGGTATTTATTGGTTGTGTAAATAATATTTTATCAGTTTTGAAATAATGCATCTTGTCAGATATGTGTATTTAGTGGTTTTGCATTATTTTAATCACATAAAGTTACTATGTTATGTTATTATTACTTTTGAAGTTTTATCTAAAATGACGCATTGTCATAATTTGTAGTATAATCATTTTTTAATTGTGGTTTCTCTGCGAGAGATGAATAACCAAAAAATGATATAATAATATACCTACCTAAGTAATTCCATATCAAGCTACATCATCTGATTGTTTAGTTATAATTTATCATCATTCATCACGAACGGTTGGTTTCCTGTTGATTCAGAGTTAGGTTAGCTTTTTGAAGTTTATTGTTACCCTAAAAATAAAACAATTTGTTTTAAATTCTACGTATATTTGTTAGTTCGTCGATAGCTATTTCGCCTTGCTAGGGCATCTTCAAGACTATCTTGAAGTCTTGAAGATGCCCTAGCAAGGCGAAATAGCTATCGACGAACTAACAAATATAGGTACGTAGAATTTAAAACAAATTGTTTTATTTTTAATATAATTTAAAATGGAATTCTACTACGTAAAATATCCACAAGTACTTTATTGTTACCCGTTCAGTGCAGTTTAAAATGGATGTAAAAGGGATGTAAGAATGTTTCCAAGGATAGAAGTATCACTCCATCACATTTTAATTCTCTACCTAAATTATTTAATTCAACTGATTCTGGAATTACAGTCTAAAGATTTTTGATGACCTCACATTATCCAATATTCATTTTTATAAAATTCTCTCTACAATATTATGAAAGCTGCTAAAGGTTCCATAATATAATATTTAATAATAATAATAAATGGATAATTTATATAGCGCCATTTTTGTGTTTTCACCTCAAGGGCGCTTAACAATTATACCTGAAGAAAAAATAATAAATAAAAATGAACCTAGATAATAATCCTTAATCACTATATGAGTTTTTAAAAAAATAAGTTTTTAACTGTTTTTTGAACACACTTTCATTGTCTATTTGTTTGAAATCATCTCTGATTACCGTTTAATATTCAATATTATTCATTTCATTTATTAACATTCGCTTTAATCAATCTCCCGATTAAATTATATATTATGGTCATGTACCTACGTTCTGTGTATAATTACATTTGGCTGTGAATGATTTATTGTTGATAATTAAATATGCAGATTAACTTTATGTATGTCTTGTGTCTAGCAGAAGACTCTACCAGTGTAGGGCTGTCAGATTCTACCTAGTTATGTACCTTTATACGAAGACTTTCAATGATTACTTTGTGCCTTCAAGTGAGATTATTATGTGGTTTAAATTCTGCTTGTTTTGATAAATCATCTCATTCGCTATTAAGTGTATTAAAATTGAAAAATTTGTCTGGACATTGCGATCTTGTATGACTTTTAATACATATTTTAATGGGTGATACATGAAGCACACCAATATTGGGTTTGTGACCCATGCAGAAGAAGACGCATTGCTAATATTACTATTACTTAACACATTTTTGCTTGTATCTTCAGATTTTAACAAAAGTAAACAATTGGGCTTTACAGAATTATTTATTTATTTTTATTTTATCAGATTTAAGTAGATTACTGCTGCCCAACTAGAAAATCCTGTTCTAGGGCTAGCAGTTTACAATTTATAATGGCAATTATATGCAATTATGAACCAGGTGATTGTTCCCACATTCTGCACTCACACTCATTAATTACCTCAGCAAACATATGGGCTCACACAAAGTAGATTAACCAGGTCCTAATATCCGCCATAGTACCTGTCAATCCTGTCATAAATCCAATCTCTGACTTATACCTACATATCAAATAACCACTCACACGAAACAAAATTATGTTGTTTGATGAAACGTATTCTATAATAGGTACGTACAAAATTTTTCTGTTAAACATGTTATAGTTAAATGTAAATTTTGTTTCTTATAATAAAATTTGTACACAAAAGAATCGCTTTATGATTTATTTTCAATTGTTTACGATTCTTTCCATAGTAGAAGTTCAATGATCTTCATTCTTTGACCAAACAATGGACAAAGGATAGGTTTGATATGTATTTTGTGCTTTATATTAACGCCCATACTTTTGTGTTTAATAACTATAAATTTTATGAAGTGCAATACGTATTTTAATAATTATCAAAGGTTTAATTGTTTGGTTTTTAATGGCTTTAAGTATAAAATTTTATTGATTTTATTACTCGACATTTCTAGATAGAAGTAATAAATATCCGAGATCAAACAATCAATAATTTAGCTTTATGTTTTAGAATAAGTAGATAATTCAATAATAAAACTGTTTTAAGTTGTGAATGACTAGCAGCAGTAAAACTTATAACTAGTCTAGAGTGAAGTTTCTGTTGATGTTCTTCAGAAAATATAATATGTAGGTATCCATTTCTTCTTCCGCCTTCAAGTTCTTTGAATCATCATACTTTATTATTAGGTACTAGGAGCTATTTCATATCCAATACACGGAAGCTTTTATTTGATCCATTAATGTTTGTTCTTTTGTTTCTTACCTACTCATATAAGTATTATTATTAATTATTGATTCACAATCATTATTCTAAAAGCAGATAGGAATAAGAGTTTCAATTAAAACAGAGAAATTAAAGTTATTAAAACATTTATAAAATCGTATTCGATGTCTTAGTCATATGAATTCATAAATATTTTCCCGAAATAGGAATCTTAGAAAAGCTTCAAGCAATAAGTAGTAAGATAATTATTCGAGCAATGAGTACCTAATAAGATAATTCTTCGAGCAATGAGTGATAAAAGAATTCTTCGAGCAATAAATAGTAAGATATTTCTTCGAGCAATGAGTTATAAAAGAATTCTTCAAGCAATAAGTAAGTAGTAAGATAATTCTTCGAGCAATGAGTAATTAGATGACTCTTCGAGCAATGAGAAATAAGAGAATCTTCGAGCAATAAGTGATAATAGAATTCTTCGAGTAATGAGTGATAAGAGAATTCTTCGAGCAATTAGTGTTGGAAAGATATATGGTGACAATGATTAATATGAACACATATATAATTTCACAATTTATTTTATTTTTCTCCCGACGACCGTTTCGGCTTATAAGGCCATAATCAACTGGCTAATCAACCAGTTGATTATGGCCTTATAAGCCGAAACGGTCGTCGGGAGAAAAATAAAATAAATTGTGGAATTATATATGTGTTCATATTAATCATTGTCATAATGGAATTCTACAAATTAGAAGCCGTCACAATCGAAAGATTGAAAAGTGCGTAAGATATATGGTGTCTGAGAAATGAGATAATTAGTAAGATTAATAAGTTATGTGTGAAATATACCTACATTCGTAATATGAGAACTTGCAATAGACTTCTAGGCACATATATTCATAATATCTTTCATATAAAATAAAAGATTTTAACTAGGTACATACTATTTAATCTTCTGGTATCTAAATATTTCAAGGGACTCCCCTGAGACCTCCATAGATCCCTAGGTCGCCATTTTAGCACTTTCTTAGCCCATCTGGAGTCTGTGGTTCGGGCGACATGCCCTGCCCAGCTCTACTTCTGCTTGGCAACCTTTCTTACATAGTACCTACCAATATTAAATTTGTTCCTCCAAACTCAAGCGATATAACGAGACATTCCTCTCTGCGCACATCGACAAGACCTACATACTATTTCTACCAACATACTATTTCTACTGTGTATTGGAGCTAAATTTGAACATGTAAATGTCAAACTAAATTTATTGTTCGATACCCGAGTTTTAGTTGGCCGAGAAGCAATATTAGGTAAATAAATATATACAATTTGTTCTCAAGAGTTTGTCAATGTACCTAAATCATTGTTTAGTTGTAAAAAACACGTTTTTCGTGTGATGTTATTATTTTTATATAGAGATAGTAGGTACCTACTATAAATGTTTTAATCACCTGTCAGATGGCGTTTTGTATAGGCATTGTGAGAAATTGCGTAAAAATATTATAGCTACTTTTTAAATGATAAAATATACAAATCTTAAATATCATAAGTCTCCATAATATGGCTACCTATGTACTTGTTGTTATGTAACATACATACATACATACATACATACATACATACATACATATATTGCGAAGTCCATTTTAGTTCCAAAACTCCACGTCGTGTCTCCCCTGAGAAATAAAATAAAAATATTTTATAGAAAGTAGGCATTTTTAGCAATTTGGTATGTATACCTAGTAACTACCTACATGTATTCAAAATTATATAAATTGGTGAATACGATCAAATTTATACACGTTTCGCCTGATATATTAAATATTGGACAGTTTTTAAAATCCTTTTTTTTAAGTGGCAAACAGGTTTCTACCTGTAAATTTCGCTTTCACAGATAGCGTCTGTATTCTGCCCTTAGGGCAGCGGGTTGTTGGTGTAGGTAGGTATGGGTAGGTAATGAATGATATAGTCTGATACCGAGAAGGACGATACTCAATCAATCCTTTGCTAGAAACAGTTCTGTATCTTAGGTAGGTAGTAAGTACCCCATCTCGTCTTTAGACTTTAACTTCATACACCCATAATATTACATAGATATTAATTCAAACAAACTGAGTTAAATAGAACCTACATATATAATATAATTGTGCCGACCGCCGAGGCACAGTTAGTAAGCCGATTGTCTTATGTGCGAGCGTCTTGAGTCGATTCCCAGCAGCTGAGAAATTTATTTAAATTCATTTTACACCCAAATATTCCTTCTCTGAACTGAAAACACTCTTGATTTTCTGGAAGAAATTTCCATAATATGGCAATAAAAGTGTTTGTTATTTTTTTCAATAAAATATTTTGTAATACTTAATACAATGGATAATATAAAAATAAATTCATATTAATTTTTAGTTTATTTATTTAATCAAATATATAAATTGGTAAATTAATTTATCTTAATTATATATTTTAATAATGTGTCACAATTTACTTGAAAATAAGACATTATTACTATTGCCATCTATGAAGTACCTACCTAACGAAGAAACCATTTTGTAACGCCATCTATTGAGAAATTGTTTTATTTGTAAACAATGAAAGCAACAGTCGGACAGTCATAAATGAGGTGACGGTGTCTCGCACATATGTCACCTCTGAACTGCGCCAGAAATATTTCATTTTTTGCTTGTTTACCTACTTGTACCAATGTGTATGTAAATCGAATATTTTTTTATTGCATATTCGCGAATAATGTTTGCGTATATACAATTAAAAAAATATTCGATTTCCACCAATTATTATATGGTTCCAATAGCAAAATTCACCAATTAGTGTACCTATGGTTTCAATAACACAATCAATCAAATTATTGTATGGTTTCAATAGCAAAATTCACCATTTAGTGTACATATGGTTTCAATAGCACAATTAACCAAATTATTGTATGGTTTTAATAGCAAAATTCACCAATTAGTGTAGGTACCTATGGTTTCAATAGCACCATTAACCAAATTATTCTTGAGACTTTTTCAATTGAAAAAAAAATGTTAAGATTGTTTGCTAATTGAGTTGTTTGAATAATAATTAATAATGTTATTGTAATCCTGATTGTTACTCCTTGTGAGTATATCATAATATAATATGCAATATTAGGTAGGTACATACAACAGTTATGGTCATCGATAAATCCTCATACAATTTACTTCCATTCCATACCAAGCTTCGTCCATACCTTTTCTGATTTCCATATTATAACGACTGTTAATTGGATTGTTGCTTGGGTGGTTGTACATATATGTATCTGGTACATAGTTGCTAATAGAATATATGTATGTACAAGAGGCTGATATAAGATATGTAATTTTAAATTATAACTATTTTGGCGGCTCCTTATTTAGATGTTGGATGTTCCAATGTCGGGTCGGTTCAATGATTGATTTTTATTGTTAAATATATCGCTTAGTAATTTTCTCTTCGTTATTTAATACCTACATACATCGTAGTTCCATCATGCCTACCTATCATATGTACATCTCTTATATTTATTACATTTTTAGATGTACCTAGACCAATAATCTACACACTACCATCAACATTTGATATACCTAATGTATTTGAATGAAAATTGAATCTGTTCTCAACACTAATATCAAAAAGGACATGTTGTTAACAAAGGTATTCAAATTTCGAAAAGCAAATACTTGTACTGCTATACTTATAATATTGTTATATTTAAACATTGAATGTGTTTAGGATACCCCGTTCCACCTCTCTTTGTACCAACCCCTTGATCTAAACTCGTAGGTAGGTACCTACCTATCTTTACTCTGCGATCATTATGTTTTTATGTAGGCATGTGTGTGTTATTTTTTTATTATTTTTACTAAGAATGAATATGTTCTTGTAACAAGTAGGTACATATACACCCTCATACATTCCCTAAATTAAGCATAAATGCTTGTGCTATAGGTGAATGAAATCGGTCGTGGGAGGATTCGAACTCGCGACCACTGGATTACAAAACTAGCGCGCTATCCCATCTTTATGTTATAAATTGAGTGCCTGTAGGACTGTAATGTTGACTGTAACTAATTTAATAATACCTATTTTTTTATTATGAATTACTCTTACTATCAATTATTTGATAAAGACATTAATAGCTAGTTGTAATCTATCCTGAGTATGAAACTTTCACTTCAAAACCGATCTATAAAATAAATTATTTTTTTGAAATGTGTCACAGAATATAATAATAATAATAACTATTATTATTATCCTTTATTACATATCGACATTTTCTTAGGGAATCTATGGGTATTTCTTTTGTAGGTTCATATACTTACTTATTAATATTATTAAATTAATCGAAAATAGTAATACCTATGTATACTTAATAGTTTCTGTGTTGTAAATTGATATGAGATAATATCTATAGACAGCCATCTGCAATAACCAGTTAAATTAGGCAATCTTCTTTATCAATTTGCAAAATATTTAACGTTAACCAATCTGGGTATAATATACATACCTACATATATATGTACATATGTAATTTACCATCTGAATATCGATGTAGATTCATTCGATTATCGAAATTGGTCCGCCTCCGTGTAATTGTCTGTAGGTATCTCTACCGACACTATGTAGGTACATACCACGATATCGAGTAATTATTTTAATAGATACAAAGTTGTAGCCAAACATCATGAACTTTTAGCCGAGAAAGGGAGCGATTTGCACGTAAACCATCCAAGCAAAAAGACACAAATTTACCGGATACTCGTTCAAGATGTTTCGCGAAAATGATACCAACATCTACATACAAGATGTTTCGCGAAAATGATACGTTTTTTTTATTTATTTGAAAAAATGGGCAGCGTACTATATTTTTTTTAAACAAATATAATAAAAAAGAATAGCAACATAAGTAATTGTACCTTAATCAGCCCACCTTTGATTTCATATTGCATTGTACTCACTGCTGGTAACAAAACAATGAATTATTCCTGTCTAACGTGGCTCCTGAAAAGGTTCCTGGACATACAGACTTACATAATATATGTCCACAGACCTGATCTGATGTTTGTTTTATTGGTAATTCCTAACTCAACTCTTGGTATAGTTTTTACAATTTCGTGTTTCGATAGGTGAATATTTTATATTAATTTATTGTAGGGTAAAGTTAGCAGTTGGGAGAAAATATTATAGTCTGGAAATTACAGCATTGTCGGTACCTTACAATATATATCTCGCTATATATTACCTATATATGTAATATGTATGTATATTGTTGTGAGGAACAATCCTGCTTGGACCCAATTAGCGATGTCCTTTTGTGGTGCTACCAGTTCCATCCACAGCAGGCTGTTGTCATCAGGACATTGTATTCACTCTCTGCTTCACTTTAATTTAGGAGGATTATATATTATTTATACTAGGTATACACCATGGCATGTCTTCTTTATTATTTTTCTTTGTTCCTCCTCGTTGAATACCAAGTCCAATAAAAGGATAACACTGTAATATTATCAGGCATATCGTTAAATATATAATAAAATATGTCATTGGCCCTGAGTCAAATTGAAAACGCTGTTCGTTATCGCCAAGCGCTATTTTTTTTGTATGTGATTTGACATTTGTTGTAGAAATTTTTTCTACAATAACAAACAACAAACGTCAAATCCCATACAAAAAAAAATTAGCGCTTGGCGATAACGAACAGCGTTTTCAATTTGACTTGGGGGCATTGTACGTATACGGTACTTGTAGAAGCATATTTCCTTTAAATCCTTTCCATGCCATTGTCCCCTCACCGATGTATGAGAATTGTCACTTGTCAAAATAATTTTGGGTGACAATAAGTGTCAAGGAAGAAATTAATCAGTACAAGTTTGAAGACCACTGCGTGTGGATGTGTGCACAGAAAAAATAATCAGTGAACCAGGAATATAGAAGCATCGGTGAGATAGTTTATAATACAGTCCACTACCTACCATCTAATACCCATCACCTGATGTTTTCTACATAATATTTTGGCCATTCTAACCGAATTTGAAGTGTTTTTTTTTGTGTTATTTGTTGCGAATTCTGCATGTTGCGGTGGTTTCAAATAGTAATTTGTAGGTACTCAATTTTGTTACAATATTATGGTGATTAATTATCACATAATATTATTTTGTGATTATTGTGAGGTATAATAAGGTACCATATTAATGTTAATAACATTATTGTGAATGCAGTCGGGTAGAATAAAATACCACATTATTATTGATACAGTGAATTTGTGTTTGCATGCAATTATAGTTTATAAGTATAAGTTTAAAGCTTTAAAATGGCTGATAACATTAAAGCAAGGATGTTAAATGCTATTTCTAGAATTAGGAATACATATGAATTAAGAGATCTGTGTGAAAAAGGCAATATTGAACGAGATGAAATATTTTTAGCTAGGTGTCAGAGAGTTGACGAATGGTATAATTTGGTCAATGAATTAAGTGACAGCTTGATTGGAATATATACTGATACCAAATGTGATACAGCATTAAAGGAATTGAGTGAAATAATTCAGAAATGTGACATTATGTATTTTGAAATAATGAGAATTAAAAATCGTTTATCTAATGGTGTGAAAATAAATGCAACTGATGTATGTAATAAAATTCAGAGAGCTCCTATAATAAATTTACCTGTTTTTGATTCCAATGTCGAAAATTGGAATTCGTTTCATGACATGTTTGTGTCATTGATTCATGATAATATTGGATATACAGACATAGAAAAATTTCATTATTTGCGAACGTCCATAAAGGGATTTGCAACAACATTTGTTAATTTACCACTGATTAGTGATAATCCAACTGTCGATTTGTTCAGGAGAACTTTGTTCTCTTAACATATCGACAATGTATCAAGCCAGAATACGCGAGAATTGTATGGAGAGGTCTACTTTTTTCACGGCTTTTCCAACTTTGAAGTCAAAAAACACCAACTTAGAGGCTTCGCAGCATATATGTTCCATACACGGATTTACTCAGAATTCGGAGTAGAACATTTCGTGTGTCTGTGTGTGTGTGTGTGTGTGTCTGTGTGTCTGTGTGTGTGTATGTCTGTGTGTGTGTGTCCGTCCCCCCTTATAACTTTTGATCCGCTCAATTTACAGAGCCTAAAATTTCAGAATATATAAACAGTTACAGGCCTACAAAACTTTTATACTCGGAATTTTGAATTTTTGTTTCAGTCAGGGGTTATCAACTTTTGAATTTTTATTTTATTTTTCCCTATATCTCAGAAACCATAAAAGCTAGAACGCTGAAAATTGGTATAAACATAGACAAATACAAAATCTCAAATAAATTTTTTCAAAAAAATTCCAGGGTTTCTCAAACATTTTTTATTAAGAAAAGTATTTTTTTTATGATAAATTTATGAGTTTAACTGCCTATATTTCCATTTTTTTTTTAAATATCGAAAAAAGCCGAAACAACCCAACTAGATAATTTAATTTTATATAAAAAATATTAACATTGTAGCAGTACATCTCAAATTTTTTTTAACAATTTTTATAAAAATTGAATTTAGTGACGACATCGCATCATACAATTTGTATGGTAGTCACCTATACACAATATCAAAGAAGACTTAATAGTTTGATACTTCATCTCTAAACATACAATATACATATACCATCATGCTGTTTTCATATTCCGGGTAGGAAAAAAAGACTGACCTCCATACTATCCCATCTTGACTACCTAGGTACATGTGTTGTATAGAAAACTAAATATCATAAAATAATAAATAATTTGTATTTATGGGTTTGGTACTTATTCTTCAACTATACCTACATACTATCGCTGTCGACAGTTGGATCCCATGTGTTACATGCAACTAGTTATAATATTGCTTGGAGTACATTGTGTGGACATTATACTAATACAAGATTACAATTTGAATATTACATGAATAAAATGTTTCAATGCAAATCTTTATTTGGTGAAAATGTTGGGCAATTAAGCGAATTATATCATACATTTAATGAAAATATATTAGCTCTGTCAAATATGAAATGTGAAAAAATGTTAGATCAGGTATGGGGATTTATATTTATTAATAAATTGGATGAATCTACACGTCGAATAGTGGAAAGTAGATTAGATATTCAGGAAATTCCTTCAATAAATAGAATATTTGAAATAATTCGAAGTCAATTGCAAGTATTAAAATTTTCACGTCAGAGTAATTCACAAGTAAAGCGTAATAATTATAATCATAAATCAGACAAAGGGTTTGTAGGTAATATTCGCCAACTTGAATGCTATATGTGTAAGGGTAGTCATACGATACACAATTGTGACACATTTATTAATAAAACTGTATCAGAGAGAAAGGATATTGTCTCTAAATTGAAATTATGTTTTTGTTGTTTTGGAAAACATCTGATAAAGGATTGTAAGTATAACAAAAAGTGTCAAACTTGTGATAGGAAACATAATGTTTTATTGCATACTGATAATTCATCGGTAGTAGGTATCTGCCATAAAGGGATTCGGGGTAATGAATCTATTGGTCAAGTGATATTAGGAACAATTATAGGATATGTCCAGGGAAAAGATGGGCAATTTTATAAGGCCAAGTGTTTAGTTGATTCTGGAAGTCAGGTTACTTTGATGTCTGGAAAGTTTTCCAACTGTCGATTTGTTCAGGAGAACTTTGTTCTCTTAACATATCGACAATGTATCAAGCCAGAATACGCGAGAATTGTATGGAGAGGTCTACTTTTTTCACGGCTTTTCCATCTTTGAAGTCAAAAAACACCAACTTAGAGGCTTCGCAGCATATATGTTCCATACACGGATTTACTCAGAATTCGGAGTAGAACATTTCGTGTGTCTGTGTGTGTGTGTGTCTGTGTGTCTGTGTGTCCCCCCCCCCCTTATAACTTTTGATCCGCTCAAATTACAGAGCCTAAAATTTCAGAATATATAAACAGTTACAGGCCTACAAAACTTTTATACTCGGAATTTTGAATTTTTGTTTCAGTCAGGGGTTATCAACTTTTGAATTTTTATTTTATTTTTCCATATATCTCAGAAACCATAAACGCTAGAACGCTGAAAATTGGTACAAACATAGACAAATACAAAATCTTAAAAATTAGTTTTTTCAAAAAAATTCCAGGGTCTCTCAAACATTTTTTATTAAGAAAAATATTTTTTTTATGATAAATTTATGAGTTTAATTGCCTATATTTCCAAAACTTTTACAATTATCGAAAAAAGCCGAAACACCCCAACTAGATAATTTAATTTTCTATAAAAAATATTAACATTGTAGTAGAAGATCTCAATTTTTTTTTAACAATTTTTTTAAAAATTGAATTTAGTGACGACTTCGCTTCATACATTTTGTATGGCAGTCGCCTATACACAATATGTAAGAAGACTTAATAGTTTGATACTTCATCTCCAAACATACATACATACCATCATGCTATTTGCATATTCTGGGTAGGAAAAAGGATCTTCCTCCATACTATCCTATCTTGACATACATACCTACATATGTTGTATAGAAAACAAAATATCTGAAAATATTCAATAATTTGTATCTATGGGTAGTTTGTAGTTTGTAGTTTGTAATAATTTGTAGTTTGGTACATATTCTTCAACTATACATACTATCGCTATCGACAGTTGGATCTCATGTGTTACATGCAACTAGTTAATAATAAATATAACAAGTCGCTATTTGTAAAGAGTTTAGTGGTGGATGCGCTTCCATCAAACTTGCCTAGGCGAGATTTATCTCATCAGTGTAGAGTTTTGACTCAAGATTTAGAATTGGCAGATAATGAATTTTGGAAAAGCAGTAATATTGATATATTATTAGGTGCTGACATGTATGGAAAATTGTTTACAGGAAATTGTAAAAAATTATCAGAAGATTTATATGCATTTGAGACCATATTTGGGTTTGTAATTTTAGGTCAAGATTTTGTACATGATAACAATGAGTTGTTAACATGTTTTGTATCATCTGATGTGTTAGATGAAAAATTAAAAGGGTTTTGGGAAATAGAAGAGGTAAACACAGTATCAAGTAGTAGGAAAATGTCACATTCGGATGAGGAATGTGTTCAGTTATACAATGATTTACATTATCGTAATGACGATGGTAGATTTGTAGTACCGCTCTTATTAAAAAAAGATATTCACGTACCATGTGTTGGTACTTTTGGTTTTGCTCTTAAAAGATTAACTAATATGGAAAGAAAATTTTGTAATAATTTGGAAATTAAACTTGAATATACAAAGTTCATGAAGGAATATGAGATGTTAGGACACATGAAAGAAGTTCCTTTACAAGGCGATCCAAATGTATATTATATTCCTCATCACTGTGTTTTGAAACCTGATAGTTTATCTACTAAATTGAGAGTTGTTTTTGATGGCAGTTCTAATACGAACGCAACTGGTGCATTAAACAAATATTTACATGTAGGTCCAAAGTTGCAAAAGGATATAATCGAATTATTGTTAAAGTTTAGAATCTATAAAATCGGGTTTTCTGCTGACATAACTAAAATGTATAGAAAAATATCTATCAGGCATGAAGATAGAAGATATCAGCATGTATTGTGGCGAGAAGATCCGTCACAACCTGTCAAAGAATATGAGTTATGCACTGTGACATATGGTTTAGGAAGCTCACCCTATAATGCAATTCAAACAATAAATCAGTTAGCTTTGGATGAAAGTGATAAATACCCATTAGGTGCTCTTCGTAATAGTACATATGTAGATGATATTATATGCGGTGATCATAATATTGAAGATGCTATTATTTTACGAGATCAGTTGATTTCTATTTTACGAAGTGGTTGTTTTGAATTGTCAAAATGGGCAACTAACTGTCCTGAATTTATTCAAGATTTTAATAAATCTGATAGCAGTGTGATCTGTTTTGCTGAAGACAGTAATCATATTAAATTATTAGGAATTAAATGGGATTTTGTGAATGATGTTTTTAGTTATCAGGTTAAAAAATTGATATTAAATATACAAAGCGTATGATTCTATCGGTCGTTTCATCTATATATGACCCTGTAGGATGGATCACTCCATTTACATTTTTATTGAAAAGTTTCATTCAAAATTTGTGGAAAATGAAATTGGGATGGGATGATATTATTCCAGAATCCACGAAAGTGCAGTGGAATAAAATAGTTGATCAAATGTCTTTATTAGAGGAATTTAAATTGAGTAGGTTTTTTGGAACAAGCGTTGATAGTCAGTGTTATTTAGTTGGCTTTTCTGACGCCTCTAATGACGGATATAGCGCTGTTCGTTATTTGGTTACTGAGGATAGTAAACAAATATCTCTGGTGACTGCCAAGTCTAAGGTTGCTCCAATTAAGATGCAAACGATACCACGCTTGGAGCTCTGTGGTGCATTATTATTATCAAAATTAATTAAATATACTTTATTTGTATTTCAAGATGCAATTATTATAAAGGATGTATATATGTACACAGATTCTAGTATTGTTTTGTCGTGGCTTAAAACACCATCATATCTATTAAAATTATTTGTTGCAAATCGAATAGAACGTATTTGGGAAAACGTGCCTCATGGAAAATAGTTTCATGTGAGATCTCAATGTAATCCAGCAGATTGTGCATCTAGAGGATTATATCCAGAAGAATTAGTTGGTCATACGTTGTGGATAAACGGTCCAGAGTGGCTGTTAGAACCTGTTGACAGATGGCCACGGTGCGATGATTATATTGTACCTGCACAATTGCCAGACTATAAAGGGTTAGTTAATCAATCTAATGCTATAATTTTAGAAGATAAAGATAGATTAGGATTGTATAACATAACTAATAAATATACAAAGTTAACACGTGTAGTAGCTTGGATTTTAAGGTTTAAAAATAATTGTCTGTTGAATGTTAATAATCGCACAAGCAATTATAAAATATGATCAGAGTTTACATTTTATGAAGGATATTAATATGTTAAAATACAAAAATCAATGCGATAATCCTCAAATGCAGAAGTTGAATTGTTTTATAGATAAACAGGGACTTGTCAGAGTGGGCGGAAGAATTAGATATTCTGCACTACCTGATAAAATGAAATTTCCAATATTATTGCATAAGTATAGTGAGTTTGGAAAATTATTGATAAATTATTTTCATATATCATATTTGCACGTGGGTCCCAGATCACTGCAACATCTGATACAACGGAAATATTGGATTTTTTCAGCGAGAAATAGAATTAAGTCTATTTTATCAAAGTGTCTTGTGTGTAAGCGATTTAGTGCTTTACCGTTACAGCCAATGATGGCAGACTTGCCAGCTATTCGGGTTACTCGTCATCGACCATTCATAAACTTATCAATTGACTTAGGCGGGCCGTTTATTTTGAAGGAAAATAAACGTCGCAATTCGAAAACGTATAAGGCATACTTTTGTGTTTTCGTATGTATGACTACAAAGGCCATACATATTGAAATTGTCAATGAATTATCTACTAGTGCATTTATTGCTTGCTTAGAGAGATTTGTATCTCGACGTGGTTTATGTACTACAGTATATAGCGATTGCGGAACAAATTTGGTTGGCACACATAAATATTTGACTGGAGTTTTTAAATTTTATAGTGACTGTTTCCAGGAAAAATGCATCGATTGGCATTTGAATCCTCCTAAAGGTCCACATTTTGGTGGCTTACATGAGATCAATGTAAGATCTATAAAGTATCACTTAAAGCGAGCATATTTCCTTTAAATCCTTTCCATGCCATTGTCCCCTCACCGATGTATGAGAATTGTCACTTGTCAAAATAATTTTGGGTGACAAAAAGTGTCAAGGAAGAAATTAATCAGTACAAGTTTGAAGACCACTGCGTGTGGATGTGTGCACAGAAAAAATAATCAGTGAACCAGGAATATAGAAGCATCGGTGAGATCGTTTATAATACAGTCCACTACCTACCATCTAATACCCATCACCTGATGTTTTCTACAGTACTAGAGCAAGTTTAACTTATAAGTGCACTTCATTTTAACGTTGGTACGACTGTCAGTCAGTCAAATAAACTGAATAATGTTGCCATATCTCCAAAATAACTTCCTCTAATCTCGTATTTAAAACTAAATAATAAAATAAATCTATATAAATAAAACAATCTGTATTTTATATAATAGAATGAAACATGTCTCCTAAATTATTTTAAACAAAACACGCTTTTAACATTTTGAACAGATTTATCAGAAAAAAAAATTCAAAAATTACAAAAGAAGTAAAATTCCGTAATTGTAGGGAACATCCTGATTTGAACGCATAAAATACCAAGTGCAATCATATCTACCAACATACATAGCTACGAAGTGAAATTTTAAATGAAACGCACCATAGCGTCTTGTTGTAAAGGATCAAGTTTATTATATATCTACATACATGTAATTGACTCACTATGGATGATTGAATTCCATCATTCCTAGGTATAAAATCTTAAAAATATATCATGACTAAGACATGAGATTTGTGACAGAATAGTTGCTTGCGGTTTCAGAACTGTCATTAATCTAAATAATTGGTACTCTAGTCAAATGTTCTGAAAACCTTTTTTATGTAAAAAGTTATACATATAAATCACCAGTTTTGGAGAATCATACAATATACTATATGTATTATGTAACATTGATTCCAGATATAAATAAAATATACATATTTGGAGAATCATACAATATACATATGTATTATGTAACATTGATTCCAGATATAAATAAAATATACATATTTGGAGAATCATACAATATACATATGTATTATGTAACATTGATTCCAGATATAAATGAAATAGTACAGGGGCATGCACGTGCAACGCATTAACGCACTAATTATTCATAATCTTGTATAATAGTTGTATAATTAACGCACTAATTATTCATAATCTTGTATAATAGTTGGATGCACAGACCAATAATCTTTAGACATGACAAGCAAAATTTCATGGTACACAAATAATTGAAATAGTACTAAACACTAATATCAAAAAGTACTTCCATGTTGTTAACAAAGGAATTAAAATTTCGGAAAGCAAATACTTTTCCTGCTATGTAAATGTCATCAATATCCGATTTATATTTAAACATTGAATGTTATCCATCTCACTTAAACCAATCTCCTGGCCTAAAGTCGTAACTTGTAGCTTGTGTCAGCTCTGTATATTCTTTACTCTGTGATTGGATTTTTTTCGTTTTTTTTATACTTTCTTTAAAACATACAAACATTATGAACACCCACCATCTTAACTACCTAGGTATAATTTTTGAAGTCGTTCTTGAAATATTAATTAAATTTTATTAAGTGACATTAACGCCAGTAAAACTTGTCATCGTTTGTTTTTTCGTAATTAAAATTCCATGTTGGCTAATGTACGCTAATTGGTAGCTGTGTCGTCTTGTTCCTTTGGGTAAGAATATTTTTCTCTGCATCATTAAAACTTTAACAATAGTGTTGGTTTAGTGTTGCTGGAGATTGGAGACTTACAACAGGAATTAGCTTATCTCAGTCGACTTGACCGAGACATTGTGTTTATTTTGAGTACACAAATACTCAAACAACAAATTCCTGAACAGGTTTTTCTTTTACAAACTTGTTTCGTTTTTTGCAAATTCTTGTGTTCATGACCGTTACCAACTATGTTGGTTTAACTAAATATATAGGTATTCATGAATTGTCTATGATATGGTACGTTCATGTTTTTATGCATTTACAACAGGTAGGTAGGTATATACCTCAATTTGTGGTAAATGAATGAGATCATTAACAAAATGATCTCTAACTAATGATTTGAGAACATCTTTTTGGAGACAGTGCTGATGATTTGCCAACCCCCGGAGAGGAGACGGCACTTGAAGGACAATAGATAATAGTAAGTGTTGATTGATTAATTAATTCATACCATGACGGCATATCCCTCAATCTGGGGTCACCAACAACAGGTGTACATAACCTTATTAAAAAAACACGACGCATGCTTTTATTTTTTGATTTTTTAAATTGAATAAAGAGTTGGTTTAGAAACAGCAAATTACATATTTTATTACATAATGTAATAATAAATATTCCCAACAATTTCATTGCCCGACATAAACTGGTAGTTTTATCAGCTGCACGTCCGTTAGAACTAAATTAACTAACTAATTGTTACTCTGACCCAAAAAAATACACAATGCATTACAATTATACCTACTTACCAATAAATGGCTATCGTTTTTACATTATGTTTTAGTTCCATAACATTTGCCCGTATTTTGGAAAACTGCAAATAATATAAAGTTGGTAATAACTAGAATCAATCAGAACTAGGGTTGCCAGATGGAAATTTGAAAAAGGAGGACAAATAGCACAAAAAAGGAGGATTTTCCTTAAAAAGGAGGACTATGACAAAAAAAAACCGCCATACCTACAGACGCATATCGAAGAATTTTCATCGTCTCATAATTACTTTATTTCTTCATTTTTTTTATATCTTCAATGCAGTCGCTATAAAACTTACATACCTAATATACTTTAGTCACTACAAACTATAAACAATGAAACAAGATTTTTTTAATGAATTCACTTCATTTTAAACATCATGTTTCATAGAAACACAATTTTTTTGTAATAAGTTCTTGGTGCTCTTTTATGAAACATGTATAAAAATATTTAGTAGACATGTTTTTTAAATAATATTGGATAACAACAACGCAAAAGGAGGACATACGGTGGGTAAGGGAGGACAATTTGTCCTAAAGGAGGACATGTCCTCCTTTAGGATACCATCTGGCAACCCTGAGCAGAACTAATACATGCTGTAGAGTTAAAATATATCCTACTGATAAGATTAATGGATTTGACGGTAATTTGTGACAGTTCATGATTACATCAGTAACAATGGTGCAAATGCAAATTGAGTTTCAAACTTAGCTTTAAGTGCTTAGTATATAACTCAATAAGTGGTTTAGAGAAAAGTATTTGCACCATTGTTACCTATTGTAAATTATAATGGTTTGGCCATGTATTCAAATGGTACAAGACTGATCTATGGATCTGTTGAATATAAAATTATATATTCTGTGCGATGTCACATAACATCTCCATTAACGTACTGCATTTATTGAAGTATTCAGAACTAGCAGACTATGTTTAATGGATTCAAGGCTCTGTAAAACTTGACTCCGCACTACATTCCAGAGCTCTGCCATCAGACAGACTTTGAGGTCTTCTGGATCACGAATTCCATACAAGGAAATTATTTAATGTCGGTTTACTGTGATCGCATTCGTATAAAAAAATGGAATTTTGAAATACATACAATAAATAACCCTCTGATATTGAAGTTGGAACTGCAAGAAAAGATGTATCATCAAGTGTGCATTTTTTTTCGAAATACAATGTTTTGGTGATATTTCTTGTACTTGTATTGATGGATTGAATAAGATGTGATGATCAGTTGACCAATGAGACGATTGCTATTGGCCTTGATATTTTAACTGAATATACAGTCATTGACATTGCATGATTTGATTTGAATGTTGTGATTGACCAGTTGCCTATTGTATGTGTATGTGATATTATCGCTACAGTCCGCTGTGTGGGGGGCGTTACAGCTTACCGCCGCCAATCTCTTGGTTTTATTTACACCGATTTGTTGAATTATCAATTAATTATCACTTATTATTTGTAAAAGATTCATGAATATCAGACCTGCTTTGCTTCGATTAGGTACAATATTAGTGTCGTTTCTATTTTCGCTAGTGTTAATAATTGTACAAAATTTTATTTGCAGAGTCGTATAAGAATACAGACAGTGAGCTTTTTTTAGAGTGTGATTCATATTTTAAAAAATAAATAAATTACAAAGTAAATATTGAAATAGTCTGAGTGATTTGATAAAACTAGTACATAACAGAGACTTGGCGGTAGTTGATGTTAAATAAGCGTGAAATTTATTCCAATATGTTCACGGATCTATCACCATAGCTCAACTACATACATATAATTACTGTCCCATCTAATTCAATTGGCCTAAACGTGTTTTCACTTGAAACATTTATCAAGTGTTTGTGTAAAAAGTTGATGGAAGGTATCTTACCTTGTCCGATGTTATATAATATTAATATCTAGGTAGGTACCATTAACTGAATGGATGGATGGATGGTTGATCCATGACAGATGGTTTGGAGCGTCTCGTAGTAACGAACTTGTAAACTTGTTTACTATATTCCGTCGCCCACACTGATTGCAATGTTTTAGAAAACGATATTATATTATTTGTCTTCCTATAACCTGCAATATCCGCCTACAACTAACATCCCGACTATAATAACCTTTCTTGCGAAACCCACAGTTTCAACTGACGGCACTTTCCTGGTGTTATTAAGTTTAATTTCAAACCTTCTATTACCACCCATAAATGATATTCAATGATAGCAATTTTCACTTGATTAGTTCCAAGAGAAATTGGATCCAATCGATTTTTCTTTTATACATATATACCTATCAATCCTTTGATGGATATATGTAGTTTCTTTAGAGTAAACATGAAAGTGCAGCAAATTGAATTTTTAAATTTCTATTTGAAGGTATTTTATCTTATTTTGATTCAATATTTTCGATGGATTTTTATATATGTAGGTACCTACCTCTAATTGTTTTATTTTGAACTAAAAAAAATAAAATATTTATAAATTTTCTTTTTCTTCTTCTTTGTTTAGTAGACCTGTTGGTATGTTATTCAAAACACTGCTTCTTGAGATACGAAGTCTAACTATCCTTCCATCTCTTGGATGGTCAGTGGTGGTAGACGGTATTTCATATACGCAAGTCTATCACTGTACATTCTTTTTCTGGATCTACTCCAAATGTTATAAATGTATATAAAATAATTCAGTTTTAATTTTATCGACACTTAACTATGTATCATCCGGTTATTTCATAATCAAAACTCTTGTAATATGTGAATTTCGGTATTATCTGTAAATTGATATAATGAGAGAATATTTCAAATAAAATCAATAAATATAAATAATTGATTCGATTATATGCTTTTGAATAAGAAATTGTCACTATTATTATTATTATTACTAACAATTACACTTTACAATAGATGATTTATGTCTATGGAATAGAATATTAAATTCGTCTATCATCGGATTGTTTTCTGCCCATAACGTGTCTTGGCATTTCCTCCTATGTAAGTCAATTTGTCAGTATTAATTTATTTAAATCAGAGGTTAGCTGTTTGTTGAAAAGTACTCATCTGCTAATAAATATAAAACAGGTTTTGTAATCTGTATACACCCAATCATCATAATATGTAGATATAATAGCGAAGTATAACAATTTTTGTGTTACATAAATACATACAATGTCACTACTATCTTTTAAGATCCAGAGGGAGACCAAAGCTCAAATGGATAGAAGTAGCGAGGCAGGATATGTTAAGTAACGGAGTTACCACAGAGGATGAGCAGAACCGAGGACATTGGAAGTGTAAGACTCAGAAAGCAGTTGCTTAGGAAAAGAAGAAATCTTTTCTATAAACTAGATTTTTAACTATAGAGTTTATTATAATAATCTATCTGGAATGTACAAGGTGAATTATTTTCCTTGTGGAGCCTTATTGCGTATAAGTGGGTACTTTTAATATTAGGTTTGTCAAAATTCCAACAAATGAATTTTCATATCTTTTCGTCTAAACTTGTAAAATGTCTAAGTAGGCGTAGTAAGTTCCCGAATCCTTAGTTCTATTTCTGAAATCATTCAGGATCCAGGTGACTAGATCTACCAAGACGACGGTCACCGACTGTCACCCAGAATCGTCAATATGAATACAAAGGGTAGGGGGAGCTCCCGTCAGACATCGACTTTTGATCCATGTCCAAGATTGGCGGGCCCCCTCGATTGGTATTGAACTCATATGAAACATCCTTGTGTTGTCCGAAGAGCTGCCGTCTCGGGAAAAATGCGCTACAATTGAGTCTTCGAAATTCCTCTTATGGCACCCATAAAAGTTAGCTGTTGAAAGGAACTCTTAACTTAATAAGGGAAGGGGAAAATTTTAGTTTTACAAAAATATATTATTTGCATGAAATCGAACAATAACTATATTCTGTTGAAGGCTCCACTCGTCTGCAAATGATCCAAGATTCTATCAATAACTAGAGTTACCTACATGCGATTGTCGAAATTTGATATACTGTCAGTATAATATTTTACATAATAATAAAAACTTCTTTGCACCCTGCGCAAGTGGCGAGTTTATTGCCGTATGGCAATTTCTTCCAACTAACCAATGTTTCAGCCCAGAGAAGTAATATTTGCGTGAGAAATGAATTTAAGTCAATTTTTCCTCTGCTGGAGATCATATAAGTAATTGTTTGTTTCATGGTCAACAACTCATTTTTTAATTAAACACTAACGTATTTCGACGTTGATTAGTGTTATCTTCTCTTTGTTTTTCTCAGACAAATCTCACAATCAGTAAGTCAAGTATGTATATCCCATGTCCCATGATGTTATGTCAATGTTTACTTTTTATATTTACTCAATGTATATTATTACACTTTACACAAGTTAAACCGAGGGGATAATTTAACTTGATAAGACCAAAACATATCATTCTCTCTACAAACAATTTGATCATCGTTTCCTCTCATAATTATTATTGAACAATTGTCGAAAAAAAAATCTCTCTATAGATGAGTTTACAAGCGGTAATGAATCACACGTCTAGTGCGTTTGCTGTAGCGGGAACACATGCGCAGAATATGCTACCATATCTCAGTCGCCCTGTTATAAAATATCCAATCATTATAATATGTAGATACCTACTCAAATAAAGGCTTTTATAACTTAGAAAATATGTGAAATCTACAACATTACACCAATTAATTTTCGATACGCAACAATAGCTACAGTTCTTAAATTTATCAATATGATATATTTATGTTCTCAGATGTACCTATAGATAATACAAAATAAAAAAAAATTAAAAATTTGCAGCAGCAATTACCCCAACCAAGTCTTCCTTATTACATTCCTGTACCATATTTCGGCAGACACAAGAAGATCGACCTATACCCCATCTATACAAGTTCCTTTTTCACTTTGTGATACCTATACGGAGTCATTCAGTGTCTAAAAAATAGGGTGACGAGTTTAGTATTTTTTCCACGGTATATAAATTTTCGTACAACGTAATTCGGATTTTACTCTACAATATTAGTTTTTCGTATATCTTTGAGTACATCTTGGAGTACATCTTGGATTTTACGTTGATGTTGTATTTTCTTAAATAAGTAGGTATACCTATTATTTTTTTAATGTTCGTTTTAAATGCTTCCACTGAAAGGAGGTTGATACACAATGTGGGCGTTTAAACGTCTGGTTATTGGTTCTATAGAAATATAGAGTAGGTATCTCATCAGTATGAAACTGGACAATGAACGCCTTCAGCTTTGCCATATCACCTATAGTCTTTAATTATATTTTAATATCAAGAAGTTGAGTACATTTTCATTGTGATCTTTGAAATTGATCTCTTGTTGAATGGATAATTTTATTTTACTATCATCTAGTGACTGATGGATTCTGCTGATGAAGTTAAAATATATTTTAGGAGAGATGGTTTAAACAAATTTCTTGTGGAATATCTGAAATATAAACCTGAAAACTACATTAGTAGGTATCTTTTGATAAATTTTTAACATTTCAATAGAGACGAAGATGGAATATTATAGGAGAACTAGGAACGTGATCACTTTATACGCTTGCGCAAGGTTCACTAATTATGCCTTATTGAGTTCATTTATTAATGCAATTTTGAAAGTTCTATATATTTTAATTAAAAATTAGCTGTTTTTACCATCGCCATCTATGAAGTAACGAATAAACCTTTTTGTGACGCCATCTATTAAGATATTGTTTTTTTTTTTGAAAAAAAATCCAATGTTTGCGTATATCCAACATTAAAAATATTCGATTTACATATTAGTATAATTTCACTAGCTTTGGTAGGTAAAATGGAATTGATGATGACTGTAAATATTCTAATTATATTATGTTAAACATTTTCGTTCCGATTATTTCTTTTGTATGATAGTTGGTTCTCTGTCTGCAGACATATATTATTGTCTTAAGCGTTGTTGTAATGGTGCATATTATTATAGTCTATAGTTAATTCCATCAAAGTATAGGTACAGTACCTATGTTTGTTCATTCATCGTGGGTTATATTTTAATAAAGGGGTCATTAATATCTTGTTCTTATGTTGTTTATTATTAGATTATATCGCACGATGCACACATACATACATACATCATTATCAACTATACAATGTGTGCTCCGTGACTAATATTGCACGCAGTGGTTTTTTTTAACAAAAAATATCAACGCCCATTTAAAAGTAGGTAAAAATAGAATATCGATAAAATTCTCGACATAATGTTCTATTGTAGTTGAAAAAATGATTTAAAATTAAAACACGCATATCTGAACTGCAGTTTAGTTGAACTCGATTTTGAGCTCTATTTCATACGTAAATTTAGTTTGTAGTTGGTTGTCATGACCACAGAACTGTATACGTGGCATGGAACAAGTGTGCACCACGCGATAGTTCTACAAAAATCTAGCTATTGCACTCTATGACATTCGATATTTTTGTTTGAATTCAACGTACCTAAATCAATAATTCTAACGGATATCGTTAAATAACACTGTATCTGGGCAAATATGAAGCAATATTTTTCATTATTTCCACGTGTAATTTTCTATCAACACTTCTATTCCACTCTTTATTTTAATTTAAGATTTAATTTATTTAATCTGTGGACAATGGAAAAATGGACTTCCGCAGGGTCGTGTTCTTGCACCAATCCTCTACAGTAAATATACTACGACCAACCCATAAACCCTCCAACAAGGCAATTCATATTATGCAAATGATACTACCTACTGTAGCATCACAAGCAAAAGCGTTTGCCGAAGTGGAAGGAAAACTGTCAAATACTCTCCAGGATTTGTCTACTACATGCAAGGATAATCGGACACAGAAAGTGAGTAATTTAAGATTACCTATGACGTGTGTTTGTTAGAATCTGTGTGTGGAAATTGTTCGCGAATACTTTAATTTCTCAACATCGAAACAAAACTGTATTGAATATGTTAAGTTATGCAAATAAAATGCTTTTCGCCAAAAAATGAATGATGGTTTATTTGCGAAGTGTTCAGTTCAATAATCAAACGAGAATTTTGTATAATTATATTATTTGAATTTGACCATTTATGTTTCATGTTGTATCTGTCACTGTTGTATAAAGATTATACATATATGATTTGTCACATTACATACATAGCTCGAGGCTAACACGAAATTCTAGTTTCGTATTGTTAATATTTTGATATTATTCAATTTTATGGCCTTCAGTTTTTTACATTTCATAATAACAATAATTTCAAAGGTTAGCAAATTCGTTGACCGAGTGTTTATATTTCGATGACACACAAAATGCAAATTTTAAATTTTTATTTCTTTATCTATGTTATGTACCAACTAACCAAACTGGAACAAAACTTCAAAGTTAACTAATTTGATGCTGTCAGATTTAAATTGATTCGTGTATTCCAACTGTCGATTCGTTCATGAGAATGCAATTCTCTGAATGAATCGAAATTAACAAGCCAAGATGCGTGTACAAAGGAAAATTTTGTATGGCGTAGTGGACTTTTTGCATGCTAATAACACCAATTAGAGGCCTCGCAGCATATATGTTCCCATACATGGATTTACTCAGAATTCGGAGTAGAACATTTTTTGTGAGTTTTGTGTGTGTGTGTGTGGGTGTGTGTGGTGTGTGTGTGTGTGTGTGTGTGTGTCCCCCCCTTATAACTTTTGATCCGCTCAATTTACAGAGCCCAAATTTTCAGAATATATAAACAATTATAGGCCTACAAAACTTTTATACTCAGAATAGTGAATTTTTGTTTCAGACAGGGGTTACCAACTTTTGATATTTGGTTTATTTTTCCATATATCTCAGAAACCATAAAAGCTAGAACGCAGAAATTGGTATAAACATAGACAAATACAAAATCTCAAATTAGTTTTTTTTTGAAAAAATCCGGGGTTTCTCAAACATTTTTTATGAAGAAAAATATTTTTTTTATGATAAATTTATGAATTTAACTGCCTATATTTCCAAATTTTTTAAAAAAATCGAAAAAAGCCGAAACACCTAAACTAGATAACTTAATTTTCTATAAAAAAATATCAACATTGTATTAGCACATCTCAAATTTTTTTTAACAATTTTTATAAAAATTGAATTTAGTGACGACATTGCTTCAGACAATTTGTATGGTAGTAGCCTACACACAATATCTAAGAAGACTTAATTGTTTGATACTAATCTCCAAACATACATACATACATACCATCATGCTGTTTTCATATTCTGGGTAGGAAAAAAGGACTGACCTCCATACTATCATGTCTTGACATACATACCTAGGTACATGTGTTTTATAGAAAACCAAATATCTTAAAATATTTTGGATCTCATGTGTTACATGCAACTAGTTTTAATATGATTGTATAGCACAATACTATGTGAGTAGTTATTACTGGATATGTGGCGTCCATCAAAATAGTTATATAGTGAATTTCGTGTATTTTTAATGCGATTGTATAGCACAATAATATGTGAGTACTTATTACTGGATATGTGGCGTCCATCAAAATAGTTATTTAGTGATTTTTTTATTTCGACTGTTTACAAGAAATTTTCGTCGATGTATTTAAGCGTTTTGTTTCTATATATCTGTGGGGCACCGGCTTAGAATAGTGCATCCTTACTATAGCAAAATAACATCTCACAAAATAACATCTTACAATGAGGTTCATCACCCATTCTGAATGTAGTGCCTTTTTAGTTTAGATTTGATTGGTATTTTGTATATAGGTATGAATGAACTAGGGTCCATTATTTAAAAAAAATCAATTAAGATAATCTAAGCAATATAAAAAAATACTCCTCTCTCCCCCAAGGGGAGTTATGAATTCGCAAGGTTATTTTTTTATTGTAGATTATCAACTAGTATCATGCTGAGATTGTATTTTGAAAGTTTCACTACAATAAATCTGTGTTTGTGTGTGCTGTGTACAGCGGGCTTATTCTAATTTATCGATTATAGACTAAAGTACTGATTAGATTCTTTTAAAATTTTGTTAATTTGTATATCTAATACTCGCTTAGACCCCATTAGATTTTGAGGGATATGTGAATAGTGCTTCTCAATTTTTTTAACTGTCAAATATTTCAAAGTGACCCCAAGCTCAGGATACTCGAAATTCATCATTTTTATTTTCAAATTGGTAAAATGACACATCATTTTCTTAAAATGGCATTGAAGAATTATCACGTTTTCATAACAAAATAATTTAACAAACTCATTTCATGAATATGCTGAAAATTTTTGGTAGTGAGGAGCAAAACGTTGATCACAACCCACTCGTTTAGTAAAGAAATTAATTCAAAATTATTACTTTTAAAGTTTTAACACATCTAAAATAGAAACACCCTATTTTTCACAAAATTTCAAAATCGCTGTGACTCACATAATTGGCAACATTGTACCTATATATTTAAGTATTGTTGGATTAGTATTGTCAAATTTAGTTTGATTTAGACCTTGATAATGCCGAGTCAGCACGGCGAAAATGTTTGGTCATAATAAATAGAACGTGGAAAAATAGTGTTTATATTTTATTTGTAAAATCTAATTTGTATTTCAATTAAAATCATTTAACAATTCGATACATTCTTCTTGTTCTGTTTTGTTATCTAGTTCTTTTTTATCTAGTTACATCTCCGCGTGTACCTACCGTAAAATGAGCATCAGTCTATAAGTATATATATATATGTAGGTAGGTACCTAAAGATGATAGGAGCTATAAAAGCAACAGAGGCACGAGTGATATATTTGTTTGTTTACGTTTCTCCCCTATTCTTAAATTATATTATTCCCTCTTCCTACTTGAAGTTATTCATTGAATTAAGTCGCGTGAAGGGGCTGGATGGATGATAGGTACTTCCAGCTATAGTGGTTGGTCCAACACTTGAAAGGTGGCTGTGTCTTGTGTCCCTCGAAGCAGATGATAATTGCCCCAATGACAGTCTAGTGTAGGAACTGTATCCCCAAGACTCTCCACAATGAATGCCCCACATTTCTGTGAAAATAATATTATATTTTAATGTCAATGCAAAGTTATTGTCACAAGTTTCTTCTGGGTTAGGTACTCAACTTCATTGTATTGTCAAATTATCGAAAGATTTGATTTATTTTGGGGAAGTACCTATTGTATGTATAACGATAACAATAGATACTTTTAGTTAGAGGATATTCCTTCATATTTGACTTCCTGTGTTGTTAGATATACCTATATGTGAAATTGTGAATTACTGTGTAGGTATCAACTGGTATCATTTCTATGATCAAATTAAAATTAATTTGATCATAGAAATGATTTTTTTTAGTTTCAAATACGCTGCAACAAAATGTTGGAATGACTTTCCTCCACCTTTAAAAGCAGTGGAAAAAATCTATTTTTTAAGAAAATTGTCGAGCGATGCTTCTGGCCTCGTAATCATGATGTGAAGTATGTAAGAATTTATGTGTATTTATGTGTGTGGGTGTGTATATAAGTATGTGCGTGTATATTTATATATGTGTATTTATGGAGCATTTTTTGTATTTTTTTGTATTATTATTTTTCTGCATATAAATAAAGTAGACCCTATATTATAATACATAAGAAATAGGATCATGGTGAAAATCAGCTGCTGGTGGGGGGCTTGTCTTCCTGCAACATAGCTGAGCATGGTCCTTTTGAGTCAGAAATGTTGTTTTTCTTTTCATATGTTGATATATGTCTATGTATTTGTATGTAAATTTCTTTTCGTCTCAATAAATGTATATTTATTTTATTTATATATTCCAAAATTTATATTGTATACAAAAATCCTGCCCTATTTAAACGGTTAGTTTATGTAAAGGAGAGTATTGTGTTGACCACTGCCAGCTCTTTTTCCACATACATTGATGAATATTTTGTTTCGTTATGAGAATTGATTTATGTAATTACCAGTTCGTGTTTTATTCTCACATCTCTGAAACAACCCCTGTTTGAATGTTATTATAATGTGAATTTAATATTTCTGTGAATATCGAATTTTGTTATTTTTCACAACAAACTAACCCAGCGCCCTTTATAACATAAATAACAAATTTGTGGTCTCGTGAATAAGTTTTTTTTTTCATCTCCTTGTCTGTTATTGCCATGGGGGTCCATATATTCCACATACACATAAATCCATCAGGGGTTTTATTTTGTTTTCTTTGCGATAATAATATTCTTTGAAAAAATACGAATCCAAAAAGTTTTGTAATCATATTTCATCGGTAAAGTAGAGTTTAAGACACGTTAACGTATTGATGACATGATGATAAATGAATGAATCTGACAATTTGTAGATATTAAATTTCAAGACTTCAATATCGTAATAACATTAATTTGGCCTTCAACGTTTTTATTTTATATTTTATTTTTATTTGCTTCTATGAGATTATATCAATATTATGCTATTTCATAATTATATTTATTTTCATAAGACTAACATATACACATCTTTTAACTTATTGCATTAAGATAATTACTTAATGTAAAAGTTTTTCCATTTAGAGATGTCTAATGGTAATTTATAACTATACCTACTCATGTTTATCTACCTACATATGTAGGTACATATCTCTAACAAAAGTTTTTAAACAATAATTATATTTAGGTAGTTATAATTGTTTGAAATTTTGTCATTCATTTGGTATTTGTTCTATTTGAATTTAATTGATTATAGACGCGTTTCGTGCAAGGCACATCGTCAGAATAATTTGTAATATATTAAATATACCTACATCTACATATTATTTAAGTAACTTTGTTTATTATTGTTTTTATTGCTTCTCGGTTAACTAACAAGTACTATGTCAAATATTTTTTTTACCACGCACCCAATAACAAGTTGCCACATTCTGAAGACTTAAACATAGCTCCAGATCCAGACTGAAAACATAGACTAAAAACTTACTAAAAAGTATCTCTCCACCGGGAATCGAACCCGGGACCCTTGGATCAGCAGTCAGATACCTAATCAACTGAGCCACAACGGCCGAACAATGAACGTTTTAATATACTTTATTTATTTATTTATTTTATAAAACTATCATTGTTGTATGATTCCCATTTTATCATTAGCCGTAAAGAGTTGTCATTTTAAAAATGATAATGACAATATTTTTCTGTCACCCAAAATTTATGGTGTTCTAGGGAACTTAACCTCAATCGGCTTCAAAAGTTATTTATTTGTTTATTTAATATTGCTTCTCGGGCAACTAATTGGTACTATGTCAAATATTAATTCAACACGAACTCCATAACAAATTGCCACATTTGTTTACGATATTGCAAACTGAAAACACAATAAATTAAAAACTGTGTCTACACCGGGAATTGAACTCGGGACCTGTGGATCACCAATCAGATACCAATATAAGATTAGTGATTTGAGAGAGAAGTGTATTATAGAAGAAAGTAGGTGGAAGATTATTGTTGCATTGTTAGCGGTTCCCTTTGTTGTATCAGCATACATGGATAATAATATGTAGGTAGGTACCTCCACAATATTTTGTACAGTTCTTCTCCCTTCCTTGGCGCCATCCAGACTTCAGGTATATCAACCAACCAACCAACCAACCAACCTATCTATGTATTGTGAAACTGTAATAATACCTATCAATGAATATTTATCTTCTTGTTAAACTTTATAACTTTCATCCAGGAAGTAACAAACTAACAAAAACGAATTCCACGGAAATATAGGGAACCTGCACTATTTTTTTATATAACTACAGTTGGTCATTCCTGCTAGGAATGACCAACTAGACCCCCTTTGCGCAGGTACTTTTGGTTCTATATTTCAATAAAATAAATTGTTTTATATTATATACAGATGGGTGGTGGTTGAGCGGTTAGCGTGCTGGATTAGTAATACAGTGATTGCGAGTTCCAATCCTGCCATGACCGATTTTCTTCGCCTGTATCACAAGCATTAATTTATGTACAATTTAAGGAATGTATGAGAATGTAATAATATCTCAACTTCATCTCTATTGAGATATTAAAAGTTTGTCAGTAAAAATATTATATGTACTTGTTTCAAGGACATATTCTTAAAAAAATACATATTGTGCATCATTTTTATTAGGTATTCAAATAAAAAAAAATGTTATGGATGAAGTCGCGCCTGCGATAACTTTGGATATATTAAAAAGAAAAATATTGTTTAAAATAAATACACTTTATAAAATTGAGTTTTGTTTGTTAACCCCATTTATTTACGCCGTTTGCTTAAAGTTTGAATAGAAATGGTGGTAATGCGGGGATAAGTACGCCTAATGGGCGGAGATATGCGCAAATTCCTGGTCATTCTTAGGAGAAATAGAGAATATGTATCTTTTATTTATCTATGGCTTTAACTATTCGTTCGTTTACCTGTTCACATACATCATGTTAATTTACCTGTTCACATACATCATGTTAATTTACCTGTTCACATACATCATGTTAATTTACCTGTTCACATACATCATGTTAATTTACCTGTTCACATACATCATGTTAATTTACCTGTTCACATACATCATGTTAATTTACCTGTTCACATACATCATGTTAATTTACCTGTTCACATACATCATGTTAATTTACCTGTTCACATACATCATGTTAATTTACCTGTTCACATACATCATGTTAATTTACCTGTTCACATACATCATGTTAATTTACCTGTTCACATACATCATGTTAATTTACCTGTTCACATACATCATGTTAATTTACCTGTTCACATACATCATGTTAATTTACCTGTTCACATACATCATGTTAATTTACCTGTTCACATACATCATGTTAATTTACCTGTTCACATACATCATGTTAATTTACCTGTTCACATACATCATGTTAATTTTCGTGACGGTAGCACAGTGGTTAGTCTTTTTTGTATCAATCTATTTTGTGGAATTAATTAACATCTGACCTAATTCATGAAGTTGTTTCAGTGAGGTGAAAGTGTTGGCTATGGATAAAAAGTATCAGCTATCTAAGTGTTCTCTGGAATAGCTCCTGAAGATGGAGCATGAGACTGGTCGCTCATGATGCTCTTATAATAATAATTAATGCATAATTTATATAGCGCCATTTTCGCGTATTCACCTCAAGAGCGCTTGAGTTCATTTAAACCTGAACACCCCAATTTGTAATCAAATTAAAAATAAATACCATTAGTATTTCCAACATGATTTATCTAATGAATGTTCGTCACACAATATTAAAACAATTCATATAATGCCCCTAAAAAAATATACATTTTTTTAAAGTATTAGATACCTATAGGTATATCGTTGAGAAACAAATAATTTTTGTGTTTAAAAAGTGCATAAAATCGAAGTGAATGACCGACATTTTTTTTTCAATTCAAGCCAGGTTTGTTCTTAAAATGCAAAAAATCAACAAATTTAGGGTGTCCGATATTTTGAATTACATATAAACCATTTTAAAGCACGCGATATTTACCCCTACTAACGCGTAACTCCATAATGCATTAGGCGGTTTTAATATTATTATGTTTTCAGTCACTAGGTTAAACGCTATATGCCATCTTAATTGATTGAGACATCAAATAATAAGAAGCGTTATCAACAATTTAAAAATCTATTCCGATGCTAATGTTGTTTTAAAATTCGCTTTATTTTTACTTTCTTTAATGACTGAATATCAAAATGAAATGGCCTCATAATAATATTCCAGTTTCAATACATATCTACCAATATGTCGCTCGACTTGTCCCCGCCTTTCATCTTTTCTCAATATGTTTTTTTTTTATGTAATTAATCGAAGTTAGATCGGCTCATTACTACCTGTTAGGTCGGTACCTCATCAGGTCTGTAGATTGTACCTACCTAGTCTTAATTACTTGTATTAAGTATTTAATTAAAGAGGTTGGCATCTCCTTTCATCAGCCGATGAGGCATTTAAATTGCTGGACTATGGTACCTACCTAACTATCTTTTACTATCGATTCGGACATACGTTAACACCTTATTAGATCAAAATATATTACGTGGATCTCAGTTTTATATAGTCATCGTTGGAAATTGGGAACATTGAATGTTGGTATGTATCTTGACCAACAGGTTTCATATTATAGTTAACTGATTTTAATAATTATTATTAACAAAGTGCTGTTTAATAATAAAAGAACATTATAAGGGCGCTATTATTCTGTTTTTGACTCTATAATTCTGAGATCGACGTATGTCAGAGGGTAATTTATACCATTTCAAAGGTTCGTTTGCTCTGAAACCGAGCTCAGAGCAAAAGGACGCTGTGTAATTGATTTAGAGAATCAGTAATTGATTTAGAGAATCAGTCTCAATGTAACATGTTTTTTTTTGGTAATACATTTTTTGATGCTATCTGTTGTTCGAAAAATAGTCACACAGAGCCATGAAGACTATCAAGCATACCTTCCTTTTGAATATAACGTTATATCATATCTCTATATTATAAGGTAATTCACCCCATGAAGATACAGATAATTCATACCAAATCAAATATTTGTGTTTTAACTCACAGATAAAAAGTTCAATAAACCATAGAAAATATGTATTATTTACAATAACAAAATATAAGTTAACAAATATGACGATAAACTTTTATAGTTGACCAATTAAGTTGTTTATTGAATAAGCATTCAAAAAAGCGTGTGAAAACAAAATATTTAACATTATTTATGTAGGTAGGTACTATAGAAGCCAAATGTGGTTTAAAATTAATAGCAAAGGATATTAATATAACTAGGTAACAAAATGGTCATTCTAAACGGAACAATAAAGAAGAATCCAATTTATTAGCAAATAAACTGTTACGACGTTAGATTCAAAATATGAAAAGGTTGTTGATGTCAAATAAATTCATAAACATGCAAATAAGTGTGCCTGCAATGTACAAGAATGGTCCAATCTGTAAATAAATGAGATAAGAAACCGCCATTGACAACATTGGAACGCGAGTAACAACATCCGGTGACAGACAATACTGAGTTGCTTTAGAATCTGTTTTGTGGATTGTTACAGATATTTAGGTATAGTTGTTAGAAACCGCTGCCTCTGTACCTGGTAACATAATACTTACTTCCTGAGGTGTTTCTATCTGTACTTTGGAAGCACGGAGAACTATGTAGATGTTCACGGATATCATATTCCATCGGATTGTGTTTGCATCTTTTGTAGGATATAACGAGATCACAGCCGTTGAGATTATGTGAATTTATTTTCAATTTAATTAAAATTCAGAAAGATTCTTTATAAATGTGGAATTATTCAAACATCCTCATCCATCTTTGAAGCTGTACCATATTTTGTTGAACTTCTTAATGAACAATTTATTCTTGATTACATTCATAGCAAATAAATAAAAAAAAATGTAAATAAAACGATTCGTTTTTAGTTTCACTATTAGGTATATTTTAAGGAACTCTGAATATTATGGTCAGGTAGTGACCGTCACTAGTCAGTGTCAAAAAGTAAGTATGATAACTTAGACTAAAAATTTGTTTTATTTTTATTAAACAAATTTTGTTTAATTTGTAATGCTCCTATCACAATGAGTTCAAGTATTAAAGAAAATTATATTGATAAACTTAAAGCTGAACGTTCTGATTTCCGATAGTATTAATATGCAAAGAGAATTTGTATTTACCTAGCAAGAATATGCACGAAAATTAGATATTATCATTTTAGTATCAGGGTACAAGGAAAATAGGAAGTGTAGGATGTATGTAGATATTGCAGGTGACGATGTAAAGGGCAGTTTGGTATTTATACAGTGAAGGGACAGACGGGCAGAGGCGATGAACACCACCGCGGCTCTCCTTTGTGTTGCCACAATTTGAATGCCTATATTATACATAATAGGTGCTTCGGTGCCTTAATGCGACATTCAAAACATCGGTCCGCTATTGTTGGGTGGCATTTACAAAAAATATTTTAAAGGTTATTTATCATAATATTATATTCTCATTTTATTCTGTGTTCCTGATACTTTTCGACACCACATAATCATGAAACTGAAAACTTTATTTTGTATCGATTCTGGGACAACTAACAGCTACTATAACTGGAATAACTGTTTCTTTAGGATTCAGATATCTAACTTATTTAATTTATTGTGAAAGAAATTGTAATATTATTTAGTAGTCATCATTATTTTTTTTCTCATTCGTTTGTGTAATTTGTTGTACTTGATATGGTTAAGTAATTGTTAATTATTTTCATGATCCAAAAGCTTTGTACATTAGTAAGAATAAGGTGAGGTAGCAATATTTAGATATTCCCAAGTAAATTGTATGTTAGTTTGTGTCTAGTGGTCTAGTCTATCGGTATCTACCAGTATCTACTTACATTAGTAAACTTTCTTGTTTTGAGAAATTTCAAATTCATACCTACCTACCTAGCAATTTCCTGTTTTTGAATAAAAAATTCAAATAAAATATTTTGTTAAAAATAGTTGCAACATTTATATTTCAATAGGTACATCATTCTGCCGTGTATCAATATGTGGCAACAATTATGTAAGTCGGTATAAAAGGTGATTATTTTGACTTGTTTGTTGACCGTGTGACAATATTGTTCCTCTATTTCGGTCTGGTTCTCGAAAATTACACCTGGCATTTTTACCTGAAAAGAATACACATATTGTAAGTACCTAAGTTAGTAACGGTGAAGCTAGGCACGCTTTAGTCAATTCACAATCCAACAAAGAATACTCCGTGATTGTAACTTGTGACGTTGGATGAATTTGTATCCATTGTTCATTATTATCAAAACTGGAAAATTTGAGGTGCGCCGCAGGGATCAGTTTAGGGTCCAATTTCTTAGGTCGATCTCAATTGGAGATTTAAAGAATCCGTAAAAAGGTTACTTTTCAATGGGTTAGTTTTAATGTTATTGATGATGCTGTTGTCGTATATAACTAACTGCCAGTGTCCTGGGCCAGAGCAGAGGATAAATTGATTAAAATTTGTTTAAAATATTACGAGATTAATAATTTAACGTTTTTATTCTTAATATAGGACAATCGTTTCGTCTTTCAAGGGCCTTTTCAATGAATTTTGTTTTTATTTGTTACAAAGTCCCTTACAATTCGAAACGATTGTCCTATATAGAATAAAGATCCTAGAATCTCGTTTGATGTTTATATTCTTCATTAATATAAATCGCTGTCCCAGTCTCTAAAGTCAAAAGTTTTCTCAAGTATTTCAAATTGTACATTCCATTATTTCAACGTGTTCATTCAATATTGAGGTTTGAATCCACTTTATCTCATTTAATTCATAGTTCATAGTATAAAGTATAATACTTAACACATAATTTACATATGAATAATTTATTTATTCATAATATCTCGTTGAAGGCTGTTGTTGTGTTTTCACGTATGTATTTGTTTTTATCGCTGTTGCAACACTTAATGTAGGTAGGTACAATATAATATATGTACCTATTATGAAGTATAATATAGTTAATGCTTGTACTAGTGGTATGTGTCGATATAATATTGAGAGAGTAAGTACCATGCATCGCCAGGTAGTTGTATGTATTGTAGGTACACATAACCGTTGAGTTCTGTCCGGCATTCCACCGCCCACAGACAAACCTGGGACTTGAGATGTCGCCCACACCGCCACCGCAAGTCCCAACAACGCAGACACTCGAGGGCCTATAGACCGGTCTGCTTTCCAAACCAAACTCTCTTCAGTTAACATAAAACTAACCACTACATGTCGCAGTTCAAATTTTAAAACAAATAACGCGATGTACATATCTTCCTTCCACTAAATGGGGAGTTTTATATTGTCGTGAGAATAGTCAATGTTATCCATATTTATTCCTGGAATCCTGAGTGCTTCTTCTATTGATTTAGGATCATCCGATTTGTTCTGCCCGTTAGGCCTTAACATTTTATTACAATAATAGTAATTACAGGTATTTGATCTGCTTTCATTCTACTATTTAATTTAAATTTTCGTCTTAATTCTTAAGTTTGAAAGCAGAATTAATGTTGTTGAAACGAGAATACTCAATACGAATCCGTAATAATATCATATCACGTAGTATGTGCATTGTTTGGATGTAGTTATTGAATATGAATGAACCATTACTGACCACAAGAATATAAAGGACATAAAGGCTGAGATGAATTGAAAGACAAGTATAAATCATAATATCTTCTCATTAGTTAAAATAAGAAAAATACAAGAATAGGTCAACTTTCAAGATACATAGGACATCTTCTTATCAGAAACCACTAAAGTATGTTAAGACGAGGTTCTCTCTCTGTACCCCATAATCATTTTACCTGTCCATTAAGATATATACATTTTTTTGCAAGACAGCTAGTCCCTATACATTACTATTTGTGCCAAAGACGTTGATCAATGTGTACCTATATGCAGTCAACAGCGCTCTAAACTGTGTGCAGCCCAACGCGTTGACTGCGAAATTTTTCAGCTGTGAGATCTTATTATCTTAATTGGTGATTTTTTTCTGGTTAAAATATTAAATTACTAATTGATTTTTTTTGTTTTGTTTCAGGTAAGCAACCATAATATGTTCTATAACATTTAAAACTTTACCTTTCACAACGTGAGTGATACTTCTATTTTATTGAGAAATACTTTTATTGCATTCGTTGAAATCATAACTAGAATTATTGTATTGAAAATATGTAAATGATAATTTGACTAAAGAAGTTGTTTTGGTGACATTTTTTTCCAATTGGATTGTTGGATTAGTTCGCTATAGATCTAATGAAAAGAGATATTCAACACTGATATAATACTAGTTGCATGTAACACATGAGATCCAACTGTCGATAGCGATAGTATGTATAGTTGAAGAATAAGAATAAAACTATAAACCCATAAATCCAAATTATTGAAAATTTTAACACATGTTGGTATGTATGTCAAGATAGGACAGTATGTATGTCAAGATAGGACAGTATGTATGTCAAGATAGGACAGTATGTATGTCAAGATAGGACAGTATGTATGTCAAGATAGGACAGTATGTATGTCAAGATAGGACAGTATGTATGTCAAGATAGGACAGTATGTATGTCAAGATAGGACAGTATGTATGTCAAGATAGGACAGTATGTATGTCAAGATAGGACAGTATGTATGTCAAGATAGGACAGTATGTATGTCAAGATAGGACAGTATGTATGTCAAGATAGGACAGTATGTATGTCAAGATAGGACAGTATGTATGTCAAGATAGGACAGTATGTATGTCAAGATAGGACAGTATGTATGTCAAGATAGGACAGTATGTATGTCAAGATAGGACAGTATGTATGTCAAGATAGGACAGTATGTATGTCAAGATAGGACAGTATGTATGTCAAGATAGGACAGTATGTATGTCAAGATAGGACAGTATGTATGTCAAGATAGGACAGTATGTATGTCAAGATAGGACAGTATGTATGTCAAGATAGGACAGTATGTATGTCAAGATAGGACAGTATGTATGTCAAGATAGGACAGTATGTATGTCAAGATAGGACAGTATGTATGTCAAGATAGGACAGTATGTATGTCAAGATAGGACAGTATGTATGTCAAGATAGGACAGTATGTATGTCAAGATAGGACAGTATGTATGTCAAGATAGGACAGTATGTATGTCAAGATAGGACAGTATGTATGTCAAGATAGGACAGTATGTATGTCAAGATAGGACAGTATGTATGTCAAGATAGGACAGTATGTATGTCAAGATAGGACAGTATGGAGGTCAGTCCTCTTTTCTTACCCGGAATATGAAAACAGCATGATGGTTCTGTATGTATGTTTGGATATTAAGATCCTATCAAACTATTAAGTCTTCTTACATATTGTGTGTAGGCTACTACCATACAAATTGTATGAAGCAATGTCGTCAATAAATTCAATTTTTATAAAAATTGTTAAAAAAAAATTGAGATGTGCTATCACAATTATGATATTTTTTATAGAAAATTAAATTATCTAGTTGGGGTGTTTCGGCTTTTTTCTATATTTTTAAAAAAATTGGAAATATAGGCAGTTAAACTCATAAATTTATCTTGTTAATTTTGTCGACGGATAATTCGTGGTGAAACTCCATTATACTAGGTATAAATGAAAACACTAATTAGTTTTAGTTTCACTATTTAATTTTAACACTGGCACTGACCGGTATCGATCTGAAGATCATCGTCAGAGTGACTCTCTGAGTTGCACTCTGACGATGATCTTCAGATCGATACCGGTCAGTGCCAGTGTTAAAATTAAATAGTGAAACTAAAACTAATTAGTGTTTTCATTTATACCTATCATAAATTTATCATAAAAAAAATATTTTTCTTAATAAAAAATGTTTGAGAAACCCTGGAATTTTTTTGAATAAATCAATTTGAGATTTTGTATTTGTCTATATTTGTACCAATTTTCAGCGTTCTAGCTTTTATGGATTCTGAGATATATGGAAAAATAAAGTAAAAATTCAAAAGTTGATACCCCTGACTGAAACAAAAATTCAAAATTCTGAGTATAAAAGTTTTGTAGGCCTATAACTGTTTATATATTCTGAAATTTTGGGCTCTGTAAATTGAGCGGATCTAAAGTTATAAGGGACACACACACACACACACACACACACACACACACACACACACACACACACCCTCACACACACACACACACCCTCACACACAAACACCCTCACACACAAACACACACACACACACACAGACACACGAAATGTTCTACTCCGAATTCTGAATTAATCCGTGTATGGAACATATATGCTGCGAATCCTCTAAGTTGGTGTTTTTTTACTTCAAAGTTGGATAAGCCGTGAAAAAAGTAGACCTCTGCATACAATTCTCGCGTATCCTGGCTTGAAACATTATCGATATGTTAAGAGAACAAAGTTCTCCTGAACAAATCGACAGTTGGATTATTGTGTAATGAAACGGGAATTTAATAGTTCCTAACAAACTGTACAAATGCGCTAAAAAATAACTAACGATATGTTTTGCTGTGGCTTTAGTTAACTGCAGTTATATCACAATAATTGTCTTAGTAAATACACACCAGAGACCAGAGATCGAGGATCTGAGGTTATCTACCGTCTCCGTTTCTCATCACATTCTTTTTATACATTCAATTAATTGATATTTGATGTCAACTGCTGGTAGAAAATGTCTTTATTGATATTTGATTGCATCTCAATACATAAATATAAATCTGACATCTAAATGGTATATTCATTGACATTTAATGTATATATTTTGAATTCGATTACAGTTTTTATTAACAAAGTAATATCTACGTTATGGATGTCGAAAATCCTAGGTTCAGTTTTAATGTTCAATACATTTCACGTTTTCTTTCCCTCCAAATTTTATCGTTTAGGTATATAACATGGATGCTGTATCTTATTGTATCAATTGTACATACCTACTTACCTATCATAAATTCAAGCATTTGCATATCAAAGTATGAACATTAGATTTATTAACATCAACATGCGTTATTTTTTTTGGGCTAGGAGAAGAAAAACGAACGTTAATCGATTTTATGTAGACTTTCAGCATTATTTTACTTTATTTATTCAGCCTCATTCTCGTATATAATACATATTTCTTAAAATGAACATGCTCGTATGCATATTGTAAATATTTCTTAAATGAACATGCTCGTATATTGTAGGTACATATTTTATAAAATGAACATGCTCGAATATTGCCATATTTCATAAAATGAACATGCTCGCATATTGTTCATATTTCATAAAATGAACATGCTCATATATTGTACATATTTCTTAAAATGATCATGCTCGTATATTAAACATATTTTTTAAAAATGAACATGCTCGTATATTGTACATATTTCTTAAAATGAACATGCTCGTATATTGTACATATTTCTTGAAATGAGTCCGACGAGCATTCGATCCGGGAATGAACAGGACCCAGTCCCATACAGTTTCCAATGGAGGGAGGTAGGAGACCTCTCAATGTACATATTTCTTATGTTATCCTCTCAAATACATCATTTATGTAAATATGGTAATATCAGCTTTTATGTGGTCGATCTCAAATCGACTTTATCAACATAAAATGTATAAAATAAAATCAATACATTTAACGAGGGAGTGTTTTGATACGAAACCGGTTGCGAGTTTTCCAAAACCAATTTGGTTCCGAAGGGAATGGAAAGAGGATAAGGGAATTCTTTCATAATCCCATATTCAATAATATTGTTAAAATTGCTTAACATTTATATTAATTTAGTTCACTGTTATAGTTCTACGACTATATTATAGTTCTAAAATAATATTTTTTTTCAGTTATTTTTATTGTTTTAAATAAATGTATGTATTGTCACATTGAAATAAATTTGGTATATATCAAAATTGTCTTTACTTCTGTGTTTGTGTATTTTAGTATAAAAGTAGATGTTGACCTTATAAGGTGATCATAGCAAATGCCTAAGTGGAAAATTAATGTGAAAATTGTTTCCATCTCATCAGGTTCCGCTAGATTATTCTAAGCAAATCTTATTGGCCAGTTCATCGACTTTCAACAGAGATCATTAATTTTTAGACATTTTTGTCAATAGCGAAGACCTGCAATATATGTTATCATAAGATAATTTGAACACCCACCTGAGTCACCTAAAAACTCACCTCTTCCGCGAGTCTAACAAAAACCTGAAGTAACAATTTATTCAAAGCACCCTTAAAGGTATATTATAACAAAAATGGTACTTAACAAGTAATCCTCGTTTATTATTTTTACTACTGAGTAGGTACTGATTATCAGATCACTTTGAACAATGTGGTATTTCATTTATAGTTCAGTTATATATGTACATATGTAACGAATTCACAAATTGATATTGAAATAGTAAATAGTGTTCTATAGTAAACACAAATGTTGTATCTGGCTTCAGCTAGTCAATACAAAATATATGTAGGTACCTACCTACCACCTTTATATACTAAATGTTTATTTACTAGAGGTGCACGATTCGGCAATAGCCAAATACATCCCACCACATAACTACATAATATACATACCTACATAGAGTAGGTTGTGTAAACTAGGTCGAAGTATCGGAACTGTGCGTCTGTCTTCTGCGGGTATAACAGATCCAACAGAGGCAAGTAAACAATTCATTGGTTGGTAGATGGTACCTTCTGCAGTAATTGGGACATCAACATCAACAACAGATATATCTACCAGCATTGGCTGCCTATTTGTCTATTTGATAGTTGCATCCGACATGGCTTAAAAGATTATTTTAGGAATTGGAAAGTTTCAATTGAAAAAATTAATAATACTTTTGTTAAGTTTGTAGTATTTTGTAATATATATTCACTGATTTCATTAACACTGTCGAATACGTTAGGAAAACTATATTTCTTCCTTCTGGTCCATCCCAGTTTCTTATTTGTTTATATTAGGTATATTATGGTTTAGTAATTAAGTGAAATACTATAAAAGGCTTTTTATTTTTATTTATAAACAAAATATTATCAAATTTAGCTGTTTCTAAACCAAATAAATTTAAAATTAAATATGTTTAGTGAGTAGAATTATTCAAAAATTAAAACACTGATTTCACTGAGTGATGTTCTAGTTTTCTTCAATGAATGATTTAAAAACCGTTTTTCTTATTTTATTTAAAAGCAGGTATAGTTATCGCCAAACATCTAGAAAAATCATGTAGGTGCGCAGAACACAAATTCATGTATTTTCTTGGTTAGTTTGATCACGTGTAAAATTTCAAGATTTTTCATGATGTCGACAACTATAGGAGTTGAATAATTGTGTCACAATTTTAAAGATATATTTTAGTTAGTGGTATATAGGTAGGTATATGTATATAAAATTAAATATAATTTTTTCATAGTTTAAAAAAAAAAAAAAATTAGTGGTATAAATTGAAACGAGTTGAAAAAGTCAGTAACAATCAAAGGATTGTAACATTTGGTACCCAAATTTTAGGAAGTATAAATATTTTTTTCTAAAAGTGATTATAATATCTGTGTATAAATCAAAAACAAAATTTTTGTTTGGTGATTCTGGAAAAGATTTTTTTACCTTGTTGACTAAGAGACAGTGTCAGTGTCAGATTTTATCACAGTGTCGATAAGGACGTCAGACAAAGTTTGTTAAATATTAGGGGCAACTTTTCTCTTTCTTATCTCCCCTCAACCATTTCACTAATCACCGGCGATTTGTTCTTTGTTTCTAAATTAGTTTAGTAATCTTTTTGTAGATTAACATATTTAAACCATTGACTAGTACATATAAATAAATGATTTAAACATGTATGTTCGTAGGTGTAAGTTATCTTGTAAATAAAATTACGTTTCGTTAATAACATCCAAGAACAACATCATAGAATTTGCCATCAGAAAGACATACAAAATTTAGATGTTTTGAATCATTTGGTATCAATTTTGTTAGGACAGCAAAACGGCTTACTTTGATAATAATTTTAGTATTAATGGACCTCTTAAAATATCCTCAAAAATACTTAAGACTATACTGTAATTTCACAGAACCAATAAGCAAACTCGCTTTTGGAATAATCTTGCATCAGCCATAAAATAGTATTTTTATTCTGTGGATTATTTTATATTTTTAATACATTAAGGTGACGGGATAGGCTCCAAGGTACTTTTTGGATGCTCATTACGCCGTATTATTAAATGTTACGTCTTCAACAAAAATATATATTATTCTCACATTATTTGTCTATACATTGGCCCAATACATTTTCTTTCATCTTGTGTACTTTTTTCGTAATATTTATTTTAATAATACCTGTTTTCTCAGTTTTTTTATTCATAACTCAAAACTTATAAGGCTTAGAAACATCAATGTTTTTTTTAAATGATAGGTATTTTATAAATCTAAACATTGGCTAGATACGTTTTCACACAATGTTCTCACTTTTTTGTAAAATCAAATAAAACATAGTATTTTATGTAACGCTCGAATCAAATGTACTAACTTGGGCGCACACGATTGTAATCTTTAAGGACGTACATTCTCATACAATAGTTAACAAAGTTTGCATTTGACATGCCTACATTGCCTTACCCTGCCCCTTAAACGGAAATTTCGGATTCCTTTTTAAGGAAACTGCTTGCATGGAGAAGTGTGATGTTTGGCATAGTTAAAGGTTATAAAGACAAGGAGTGCAGGAGTTTATACATAATATGTGTAACAAATACTTTAATAATAATAATAAAAAACTTCCATGAGTTTATTGTCATATGGCAATATATTACAACCCAGAGAAGCGATATTTGTGTGAGAAAATAATTTGATTAAGTACATTTCTCCTCTCCCTTGAATTTTTTTTTAAATAAAAAATGCAGTTATTTTATACAATATATAAAGATAAATTCAATCACAGAATGTGTCAAAGAAAAATACATAATCTAATGCTTAAGAATATAAATGATACTCAAACTATTACAATTAATTTTATAAATCTCTGCAAAATCTCTGCAAAATCTCTCTATGAAGAAAAAACTTTGTAACCTTTTGATGAATACATACATACGTACATGATGTTTTAATTAAGTTTACTGATATTTCAAAATTAAAATTTTAATTAATTTTGATCGAATTCTGACATCTGCGTGATCACTAGTATTTATTAAAACGATAATTTATTTAAACAATATTATGTATACCCTTGTTAACCATAAAATAGTAAACTAATTGAAGTTATATTCGCTTGACGTTCATCATATTACATAACCTCACTAATTAGTAATTATTAATTCATGTAAAATAAGCACCAAAAGCAGTCATTATAATTGACCACATACCTACTGCATTATGTATAGTTCCTATGGTATAGGATGGGATATAGTACTATGGTTTAGTGGTTTAGATAGATTGTTTCTAGTAATTGATGATTCAGTGGAGATAAAATGGTTATTAAGTTCTGCCTGCCGTATATTAGATACATACTATGCGCTATGACTCGTATACTAGTTGTAGCAATTCTCATATTTCATAAACTACCATAGTTTGCGGTTCAAGGTCCCACTTTTGGCCTCTATTATCCACACAAAATGTTATTTTATGCTAATTAACTTTGTCCAATTTATACGGTTTCGAATTTTCGATTTTTCGCCAGGTGAAAACTCAGTAGAAATATTATTAATGTTTGCTAAAATCAAAAATTTGTAAGTTTTGGCTAAAATACAGACAAAATGCTTGACAAGACCAACTAATTTTATACAATTTTTAACGTCTCACTAAATACAACTCGTCAAATATTCTCAGTATATGTGCAGCCTAAGGAAAATACTTTTGCGATAAGCTAGCGCTTGTCAAGAAGTGAGCAATCTATAATCCCTTGATTATAGAAAGCCCTTGTTGGATGTTTTTCTGTTCCAAGCTGCAATCTAAATTTCCAATGAACGAGAATATAATATTCCAATTGGAATATATGTAGGTAAATATTAAGAGGTGCTTTGGGAAAATTATATAATGCTAAATGAGAATAATGAAGAAAGAGCAAAAGAGAATTATAAAGTATGCAAGAAAGTAGTCAAAGACACAGTAAAAAGGGAAAAAGATGGTATAAAAGAGAAAGAAAGCCTGAAAATAGCCAGCGACTTTCCTGGAAACATGAAAATGTTCTGGAAAGGCGTAGCGAAAAGAAAAAATGGAACTGTGAAAGCTTCGAAAGGAATAAATGATAGAGATGGAAAAATAATTATGGACGAAGATGGCGTGAAAGAGCGATGGAAAGAATATTTCGAGGAACTGTATGATAGCGGAGTTAGAGGGGACGTGAGTCAGAGAACATGGCAAGTAAGTGAAGATGATAAGGATGAAATAACGCAAGAAGAAGTGTTTGAAGCAGTAAAACACGCGAAAGCGGGGAAAGCTGCCGGGTATGACAGTGTATCAGCTGAACTTATAAAATATGGCGGCGAACAGACGTTGGAGTGGTGTCTCTCTCTTTTCAACAAATGTTGGGAAGAAGGACACACTCCCTCAGACTGGAGAAATGCAGTCGTGGTACCTTTGTATAAAGGTAAAGGATCGAAGCTCGACTGCAAAAACTATAGAGCCATAAGTTTGCTAAGCTCAGTTGGTAAGATGTATGCAAGGATCCTGGATCAAAGAGTACGAAAGGTTACAGAGAGCAAGATTTGGGATGCTCAAGGGGCTTTTGTTGGCGGCAGAGGATGTATAGACCAAATTTTTTCTTTACGTATGGTCACAGAAAAGGTTTTGGGTAAAAACCAAAAACTTTTCTGCGCCTTTATAGACCTTGAAAAGGCCTATGATAAAGTTGTAAGAGAAAAACTATGGAATATACTATCGATGTACGGAGTGAAGAGTAAGCTGATACGTGCAATCGCTTCATTATATGAGAACAGCAAAGCATGTGTTCGTGTTAACGACACAACAACAACTTGGTTCTCTATAAATAATGGCGTTAGACAGGGGTGCGTGTTGTCCCCTTGGCTCTTTAATCACTACATTGATTTCTGCACAAGAGCCCTTAAGTATGAAAGTAAGGGTCTGAAACTGAGTACTGTAACAGTACGTGATCTGATGTATGCAGACGACAAAGTATTGTTAGCAGAAAGTATGGAAGAGTTACAGTATCTTGTAAGTATGGTATATGAAGGATGCATAGAAAACGGACTTAAAATGAATGCCAGCAAATCAAAGGTAATGGTCTTTGATAAGAGTGAAAGCAGAACAGTGTGTCAAATAAAAGTAGAGAATGAATGGCTTGAACAAGTCGACGAGTATGTCTATCTGGGTAGTATGTTCCAACGGAATGGACGGCCTGATAAGGATATTGAAAGAAGAGTTATGGCAGGAAACAGAGTGAATGGAGCACTTAGACCAGTTATGAATGATCGCAACATATCAAGAGACGCTAAAGTTGCCATTCATAACGCAATCGTAGTGCCAACCCTGACGTATGCAAGTGAGACCTGGACATGGCAGAAATCGCACGAAAGCAGAATAAATGCAGTTGAAATGAGATCGCTTAGAAGAATTTGTAACAGAACGATGTATGATAGAGTTCGGAATGAAGATACAAGGAAAGAATGTAAGATAAAGAAAGATGTAATTAACAGAATGAAAGTTAACACATTGAGATGGTTTGGCCACTTGGGGAGAATGAACGAAGAACGCCTGACGAAGAAAATATACAAAGCTGACAGGAACGGAATAAGAGGTCGCGGGCGCCCAAGAAAAGGATGGCACGACCATGTAAACGATATTTTGAAAGATGGAAATGTAAGAAGCATGAACAACAGACGAACATGTATAAGACGATGTATGAATGTTGATGAGGCGATGAATGTGTGTCAAGATAGAAAAATGTGGCGTTCGGTTCTCTCTGCCTACCCCGTGAGGGACATGGCGTGATGGTATGTATGTATGTACTAAATGAGATGGAAGTAAGTCACTCTAACACAACTATGTAGCTTAAATGAAGCTGTCAAAGCAAAAGTGAACTAACCCACATGACGGCCAATATTGAATAAACTTTGGGAGTGTGTGTAAAAACTTGCATTTCTTCCGATTCAAAAATGAACGAAATTTGATTATGTTTGAATATTAGAGTTTTAACATATCGATATCGAGAGACGATGTTGGAATATTATAGGAGCACCAGGAACTAGAATCTCAAAATTAATTTCTGTAAACCCACTTTTAATTTGTATAAAAAAACCTGACGTTTATATTGTCGTTCTTTTTACAATAAATTATTTGTTGGATGGTTAATAAAATGGTCAAGAAGTGTAATTTTATCTTTTATAAAGTTTTGTTGCTAATCCATAATTAAGTTTGTTTAAACCCACTCATATGATTGTATATGGTAACAAATCTATTGTATAATGACGTCATCTTGTGAGCAATAATGAAGTAATCTCTATTAGCGCATCTCTTCTAAAGGCAACTAATGACCAGTCCAATTAAGTCACAGATTATATAGTTGGTCATATTGTAATGGTTATTATGAATTTTTATATTAATAAAATCATAAGACATCTACATAAATGTGGTTGTTTCATATATTATGAAGACAAAATCAAATAAGCTCACTCGTTAATTTCCAATCTTAATTTATAGTCAATCATACAAACTATATTATAAAAGCTGGTTGGTAATATTTTTTTTAGATAAAAAAATAAAGGGGTGTTAAAGAAGATTTTTCAGATTTTATTTAACAATCCAGTTTCCTGTCTTATTTAATAAAAATAGTGTTCGGTAAATGTGGCAACACTGTTCAAACTTTTCTTCTCCGCAAAAGCTACCTTCATCAGTCAAAATTGTTTACAACTCGTCGCTGTGTACGTCTTATTGACAGTTGAAGAAGATCAAAGTTTCGATACACTCGAAATATACATATTTCATGTCCTTTAGGGCCGAATTTATAAACAATTCTCAAATGGTGACTCTGAGAATTCTCACGTAAGCACTACTCAAACGAATCTGAGAACTACTAACACTGTCCTATTAATAAACAATACTTTCAGTTTACTCAGTCGAGAACAACGTTTGTCAATGAGTTGTATTTTTTGCTTTATATTACCAACACATTTAAGGGCCGCTGCGTTGGGATTCTGAATACTTATTGCATAGACACGTGTGCACATTTATAATAATAATAACAACTATGTAGATATGGGATGGTGAATTGACAATATAATATAACAATGAATCTCCATTGCCTCTCTAGATAAAAAAAATATAAAGAGAATTACTAATTTTGAATAACCATGAATAAAACCAAAAATATAAGTACATAGTAAAAAAATGTATTAAAAATCTAGCAATAAAACATAAAAATAATAAAAAAAAACTATGGTTATGGATATTTATGTATATTTTTACTATGATGGAAAAAAATACAAATTCTTACATCTATAATAGTATAAATATTAATCAAATATATATGCCAATTTTTATTGGCATATATGTATATTTGATCATATTATAAAAAAACAATCAAGGTAGTTTTACAGAAAACATCACTCTCCCTATTCAATCCCTGAATTCAACACATCATAGGTATTTATGGCAAGTATCAGTCAAATAAAAAACAAATAGATATTATACAAATTGGAGCTCAAGGCGAAAATTTAACGAGATGCAATACACGAAATTGACAACTGTAAATTAATATAATGGCGAAGTTATGTATACGCATATTATCATCTCTTTCACTCGGTATAGCTCTGTCCCGTTCCGTCTCTCTGAGTAGTTCTCCAAGGCAGGTAGCCGGGCGACTTGAGCATTCGATATATTTCTATAGACTGCGCTGCAATGCTTAAGTACGCGTTTACGACATAAGCATTGCATATTGTTTATTAATACGCTTTTGGGGTGCTAAGCATTGAGCACATACTAAGTACGTTTTATAAATTCGGCCCTTAGTGTCGATCAACTAAAAACTACGCGCCGCGCCGTGCACGTATAATACCCAATCCGTGTTTGGAAGGCTAGTAGCATATTACCTATATAGTGTGGTGATATAAAGGTGAGAGTGTGTGCCTTCCCTGAAGACCTGCCAGGCGAAGGAAGAAGTTCGCCACCAGGTAGGTGCAATATTCCCTTCCCTCTACATATATCCAACAGACAGAATTTTGCAATAGCTACTTAATTCAACATTTTATAAATCTTTCTAAAAAATTGTGACAAGAAATGGGTTGCTTAAAACTTTAAAAAAATGTTTTTTCTTTGAAAGTATTGCAGGTACATGTTATTTTTTTTTAATTTACATAAAATAAACGGAAATACAAAAATTCATTTAAGTATCTTTAATTTAATTACACGGATAAAGTGAAAATGCATAATTTGCTTATAGTTTGCTACATTCCATATTACATCATCGCGATCTATGAACTTTCCTTGATTTATTGATAAATATTACATGTTAGATCATTTTGTGTAATCACTACTTTAGTTATGAGTCATTAAAATATTATCTACTTTGTGTGAGTATCCGTCAATTTTCTAACTCTGTAATAAATCTATATTTAGACACCTATCTATAGGACGCTCATTTTATTACTTGGAATAGTAAGTGATTGCAATATGTGTATTAATTTATATAGAAATCTTAGGATTAGTTATTAGTCGTTTATTGGCAGTATTAATTAATTTTAATCACTGAATCTTAATTTTCGCATAAATAAAGATGTAATCGATAAGAGGTATATATGTTTCAATTTTAAATTTACATATGTTGAGAGTTGTATAAATTTATACGTGTAATTTATTTGTTTTTATTGCGAATTAAATAATTATCATATCCTCGGGGTTTATTAGATCAAATTAACTGTGTTGTGTTCTACAAAGCTTTATTTCCCTTTTAACAGGTCAATTATTTTGGCTGACAATAATAAAAAATAAACCTTTGTTAAAAATAAATCAGTAAATTTGATTTTATAAAATCTTAGAATGAAGTTCTATTGTGTCAATGCAGCCAACATTTAAAAATTAAATATAACGAAATATCCTCACAGGTTTTGAAAGCAATAATGAATCTTCGGCATATTTTATTTACATTCAAAAAAATATGTAGGTATATGTATTTTTGTTTTGTAAAGTGAGGATGTCTTATGTCTTTTACACTTTTCATTTCAGATTTAAAATATTATTTGTCAAAAAATAACAAATCAATGTCTACATTTTCAACATTATTTTTTTGTAGATAATCATGTATTATTTATTTATTTTATTTAATCATCTTTTTGTACATAGTACATTGACGGGTTTATTTTCATTTTGCAATTTCTTCCAACTAACGATTCTAACACACAAAAAACCATTTATTGATACTTAAGTTTTGTTTGAAATGTGCTGGTTTTATCTCTAGTAACATATACATAATGTAGGTATGTGTGGTCTGATTCATGTTAGGTAATCAATTTATGTCAGAAAGTATAAAAGCTAAGCAAGTTTCTAATTAGTGAATTGAAAGAATGATTGATGATAAATATATGATAAGATAAATCCAAGAATGTGGTTGTAGATGACCATGAGAGTTTGTTGACAAAAACTTGGCTTACCTACATATATTTTTGTTGTTGTATTATATTTCATCCTCTCTTGTGATACAAATATTATTAACAGAGACTTAGTTAATCAAATTGGAGGACTCAAAATTGAGAATGTCATTATTATTTTTTTCGTAAGAAACTTCCTGAAATAGAGGTTACTTGGTTATTTCTAAGACCCGAGATACACGGACTGCTTGGAGAAGTCAGTTCAACTGCAACACGACTGCTTCAAGCTGCCAGCGTTCATTCAGTTTCAATATGGAGTTGTAGCGGCAGCTTCAAGCAGTCTTGTTGTAGTTGAAACGACTGCTCTAAGCATTCGGTTCAACTGCAACACGACTGCTTGAAGCAGTCCGTGTATTTTAAACGATAATTTTGTATTGGAACTTCAGACCGCCGTGTTGCGATAGCTTGAAGCAGTTGACCTCGACTGCCATAAGCAGTTCGTGTATCTCTGGTATATTTAAACAATCATTCATTACTTATTCTTTGTACATTTATTATTAAGCTCTACGGCGATTGGTTTATCTAACATTATCACGTCTCATATATTTGTTGGTATTATCTTATAATGGTTTACTAGCCTCCCACGTAGGTTTTATAGAGTTTTAAAATATACCTCAAATTTTTTTTTAAGTCTTGTTTATTGATAAGTTTATTGTTGTAAATCTTGATCTGTTATAGCTTGTTGGATTGATCATTGAATGATCTATAAATTTCTAAATCTATCCTAAATGTGTACCATCTCCATATATCATTTTATCAAATATGTTTAAATCAAAGAACATCTGTTTTAGTACCTACAAAGTCTATTGAACTTCATAATCTGTTTTGTGTTTACTCGGCTGCAAAAACGGACAAAGATTTGATGAATTACTTCATAGTCTTCTTAATTATTTGATTTGTGACGTTTCAACATTATTTTTACATTAACTAATGTTAATTAACAATTTTGCACAAATTACCTAAGTACTATATTCTTATTTTTTTGTAATCTCAATGTATCATTATTATTATGTAGTTTTATTCCTCTCGGATCAAGTAGGTGTATAATCTGGTTCTAAAACATGATGTTTAGTTTAAGGAATATTTATTTTCTTTTAACATCTACCAATATTTATTGGATACAGTTTAAATATTTTTATGATAAAGTTAAAAAAATCCAATTTGAAGTGGAACAATTTATAAATTGTTGAAACGAGTAGGTATATTCAAGATATAGTTGATATTAAAATAAGAAAATAAACAATACAGGTAGTATAAACCATTTCAGTTAAAGATATAATGAAAAATTACCTACATATGTGTTTCTTATATCGATATGTTTGTATGTGATAGCTAAATGAATAAGCTATTTTTCGATTCCGAACTTGTGTGTATTACAATCTACAAATTGTTTTATATGAAACATACATAGGTAATGAGTGGTTTACAAAAGAAGATGTATTACATACAATATTAAAAAAAATATTTTAGACATTAAATAAAGCAGACCTTATAATTATTAATATGTTAAATTATTCTTAATTCATTACACTAGGTATCAATGTTCTTTATCAAACTCCCCCTCATTGCATTTCTTATCCCTTTCAATGAAATTTCTTTTCATGTCTACTCTCTTTTATTACCTTTTTATATTTTCAAGTGGTTCATATAATTACATACCCTCAATAGTACTGTGTATGTAATCTTGCCAGTATTTTAAGTTGATGTTTCCTTTCAAATTTAGATCTATTGAATAATCCCCAATCAGAATACACCTATTACGTACTGATAATTAACATTTTTTTTATAATTGCATATACCTACATAAAATATATATTCCCGCTTCGTCTCTGCTGATATATTAAAAGTAATCTGTCAGTAAATAAATAAATAAATAAACATGTATTGAGACGAAAAGAAATTTACATACAAATACATACATAGACATAATCAACAAATGAAAAGAAAAACAACATTTCTGACTCAAAAGGACCATGCTCAGCTAAGTTGCAGGAAGACAAGCCCCCCACCAGCTGATTTTCACCATGATCATAATATTATTGTCTTTTAATTTTGTAGATTTAAAAATTTTCTTTTTTTGAATACTGCAGTTTACTGTACATATCATTGTTTATAATTATAATTGGCTTCTAGCTGTATAGACAAATTAATAAATAAATATTACTAAGTATAATTTATCAGTACCTAGGTACCTACTGTTATGATTCATTGGACCGTTCTCGATATTTCCGCATTGTAAGAAAAAAATATCCAAATACCCACGAATTTAGCGAGAGATAAAATGAATGTATTGCAACACTAAATGAAAGAGAGAGGAGAGATAGCGAGGTAGGGAATGGAAAGGGACAAAGAAGAACTTACTAGGAAGTATGTTTGGTAGACAATCAGGAACCGAAAGAGATCGATATATTCTACCAGCATCCATTACCAGGTCATTGGGACATCACTGACTAATGGACCAAAACTATAACAAATATTAATTTATGACTCATATCGTCATCTTTCACACTGTGATAGAAATAACTCATAAATGTATTTAATATTCCGTTGAATCTACCAGTTAAAGTACCTATGTACAGTACCTACATGTGCATTGTGCAGATTAGGTATCAACCAACCAAATTATCGTATCTACATATGTACGGATGCAAGATACAAGCTGATATTAGATTGCAATATTGAACAAAACTGTTAGCAATTTATATTTTTTCGTAATTCTACTAGGAACGTAACATAATAAGTTTTTTTGTACCTACCTATTATGGAAAACTTATCAGATTTTATATTATGTTATTTACAAATAAGTATTGTGATATCAATATGTAGTTGAATGGAGTTTTGGTTTTACAGAAAAAGCATAATATTTTGATAGTAGGTTAGAATTCTATGGTTAGTACCTACGACAGACGTAAAAAAAACATACTGACGAAACTCGAGATTAGATTCATACACATTCAACATAAAATTACATATTAGTAAGGAACAAGATGATATTTCTACATTGAAGAATCTGAAACAACATCTTTGATAATAGCGAACTCATTAGAAAATAGATGTCTGTATGAAAAATAAGATATTTCCACAATGTAGGTAGGTACATATGTATATTGTGATGCCTAAAGGTCTATAATCCTCAAAGTATCCGTGTAATGACCGTGACCTGGTTGTCATATTATGTGATGGTACAATTCCTAGAGAAATGTTTGGGATAATGACATAGGTACTTTATGGGGATTACGATATATTTATGTGGATATTATCGTAACTGTGGATTGTGACAACATTCAGGTAATATGACATACTCAGTCATTAAATCTTATTACTGTAGAGAATATGCTTCTTGTTATTTTGTGGGTGGATGTATCCAATTCGTTTTTCATTATGAAGAAAATAAACATTTTCATCCAACACCATGTTGAATTTACTGTGTAATATTTTTTATATAGGTACCTGTTCTTACCTTCATACTGATGTCATTATTTGTTTAATTTAATTTTATTCTTACTTTTCTGTTTAACGTTTTGAAGTGTTTATAATTTGTTACTGCTTATTTCATTAAAATTTTGGCCATGGACAGTTATTTTCACTTCATTCTTATAACCTTTTTCTTTCGTCACTAATAATGCTGCATAATTCGTATTTCTATTAATTATATTGAACACTTCATTGCATCCTGTGCAAAACTATAAAATATTTCCGGTTCAGAGATAAATTATTTTAAATTATGATTTTCGTTTACAGATATCAAAATTATTATAGAATGCCGGCACAAATATGTCAAGATGGTACATTTAACTGAATTGTATAAAAAATATGTTTACATTTTTTTTGAATACCTACATAATATTAATTTTCTGATTTTATTTAAATCCATCTCCATATACCTACTCAACATAATGATTTTCTTTAATTATAAAATCTAAATATATTTCTTAGTAAGTATGCGTTACCTGCATAGCATTTTATTAAGTTTTTTTTTGAAGTTTTAATATGTCTTTGTAACAAATACATAAACATACTCATAAATTTATTTATATATATATACGGCTAGAAGCCTTTTACAATAAAAATATGTACAGTAGTTACAACAAAAGTATTTAAAAAAATGATGAAAACGATGAGATACAAAATAACAATTAACTAAAAATTAACACACTAAAATAGCAATTATAATAATAATAGATTCACAAAACAAAGTCAAAAAGCATAATAACTAAAAATCTAGAAATGATGTAAAATCACCAGATATCTACCATACAAAAAATCGAAAATAAGAAAGCAATAAAAAAAATAATAAACAAAAAGACATCATAAACTATTAACCAGAAAGAATAAAACAATTCAACAATCAATGATTGATGCATGATAATGATGAAAAACAGTCAATGTACATAAATAAAGAAAGAAACATTATGTTAGTTATGTATGCATGATGGCGGTAGCGGTAGAAGGGTGTAGAGCTCTAAGCAACGCGCTCTTGTACTGAGACAAACCAGAGTTAAACACATCTACTAAATGTGCATACTTATTACCTAGTCTATGCAGTCTAGGTATAAGGGAACTTATGTGTGTATTTGTTCTGGTATTGTCACAGTAATAAAGCGTTGGTAACCGAGTAGATCGTATTGGCGCATGAAACAATATTAAACACAGAATGTCAGGGATGTCAAAATATGAATTTATAATTTTATAGAGTAAAGTCAAATCAAACACAACTCTCCTGTCGGATAGTGACAAAAGACCCGTAAAAATTAATAATTCTGTATAATTAATATTTTCAATTGGAATATGAAGACGGTAGTTAATGTAGCGTAGAAATTTATTTTGGATACGTTCAAGTGAATTTATATGGACATTATAATGTGGACACCAAACAGATGAATTGTATTCGACCCGACTTCTAACAAGAGAACAGTATAAAAGTTTAATTGTTTGAATATTAGAAAAAGAGTTGCATGTACGTAAAACGAATCCAAGGGTTTTCATAGCCTTGTTTGTTATATTGTTAATATGACTTACAAATGACAATTTCTCATCAAATAACACACCAAGATCATTGATTTCAGTGACAGAATTCAAAAAAATATCCTCGATAGAATAATTAAATATGATAGGATTTTTAATTCTATGAAATCTTATAACTTGGCATTTGTTGATATTTAAAAGAAGTTTGTTGGATTTACACCAATCGTTCAGTCTGTTTAGATTTTGTTGAATAATTTTACAATCCTGGATATTTCTAATCACACTAAATATTTTCATATCGTCTGCGAAAATCAAAATCATCACATCCTGAAATATAGTAACAATGTCATTTATAAAAACCAAAAATAAAATTGGACCTAAATGGGACCCTTGTGGGACACCACTGGTTGTTCTAAATTTAAATGAAGAGAAGGAATTAATTTTGACATATAGCTCCCTATTGCAAATGTATGACTCAATCCAATTTAAAAAATTACCACTAATACCTGATTTGTTAAGTTTGTGTAGCAGTAACTTATGATCAACTTTGTCGAATGCCTTACTGAAATCTGTATATATTGAATCGACTTGTCGTTTGTCAGCCAAAGCATTCACAATATAATTTTGATATACTACAAGGTTCGTCAAAGTTGATCTGCCAGACATAAAACCATGTTGGCTAGTCACAATAATCTTATTTATTTCATTCGAAATATTATCTAGAACAACATTTTCAAATAATTTAGGTATAGCGGATAATATGCAAACCGGTCTATAATTGGAAACATCTCTCTTATCTCCTTTTTTAAAAACAGGCACAAGATGACTTAGTTTCCAAGCTTTGGGAAAAATACCTAATTTAAGGGACTGATTAAATAATTCAAACAAGGGATGAGACAAGGAGAATGAACAATGTTTGATTAAAATAGATGGAATGTTGTCGGGACCAGGAGATTTGTGAATATCCAACATTTTGATTTTCTTTACGATCTGATCTAAACTAATATGAATTGATGAAATATTAAGACAATCAGTGCGTTCAATATTGGGAAAATTATTATCAGCACTAGTGACAGAGTATGCATTCTTAAAAGATTTGGCAAATAAATTTACTATGCCATTAATGTCGTTACAATATTCATTTCCAAAGTGCATTGTACTAGGTAGATTGCAACTATTTTGTTTACTAGAGTTTACATAATTCCAAAAACACTTAGTATTAGATATTATACTATTTTCAGTTTTGACAATGTATTCATTTAGACACTTTTTGGACAAAGTTTTACATTTTTTTCTGAGATCATGAAAAAGTACATAAGAGTTTAAGGTTTTAGATTCTTTGTAACACATATGAGCAATTTTTTTTCTTCGAACCAATGAAATCAGTTCCCTTGTAAACCACCTGGGGTAATTACAATAGTTTTTGTACACAAATTTCGGAACAAAGGAATCAATAGCATTTGCAACGATAGAATTAAATCTTTCAACCTTAGAATCAATAGATATGAGTTCTTTAAGAAATAACCAGTCTTGGCCGTCGAGATATGCAGATACCATTGTATAATCAGCACTTTTAAAATCATAGCCAGTAATAGGATAGTGTAGATTTTCAACAATAACATTCTTAATTGTAAATTCTAGAGGTGGGTGATGTACATCCTGAGGAAGAAAACAATCACTAAATTAATAAATTCTCTAAATTAAGCATACACTTGTGCTTAGGTGAACGATATCGATCGTGGCAAGATTCGGACTCGTGACCACTGGATTACTAACCCAGCGCGTTAACCGCTGTTCGCGCTACAATATTTAAATTTTGTACATCACTGCATTTTGACTTTTTTGAGTGCCTCTGTGTGACATTCGAATAAGTAATGCACAGACTCGGCCAATAGGATGGCCGGATGTTTATCAAGATCGCCGTCAGTTGTCTATGGATGACAATTGGAGGAAGTGTTCGCCCGCTCGCACTGTGAAAAGAAGACTTTCTTTCACTTTTTTAATTCGCTCACGCATCTATCATCTAAGTTTCGCAATCATCTCGCCGCTACAATTTTGCATCTCAACTGTGACATCTCCAGCTGCCGACCCTTTCAGCCCTTCCAGCGTCCTGGTCAAAAGGTAGGTGCATTATTTTATTTTGGTGTCACTGGAGGTGTTAAATTTGTTAATTGCAGTGCTTATCATTCATACCACTTCGCATTCTACCCTCTACAAATCAAATCCTTTAAAAAACCGAACCAGCACCGCATTCTCGCATCAACAACCGCTCTGCCAAATGTTTATGTGTAGACGGCTGTGACTAGGCTAGATTAAATATGAAACACCCATTTTTTATTTTATTTTATTTATTTAAGGTTACAGACAGTTTTAAATATACATATAAATTCAAATTTACCCGCCCTCGCGGTAGACCGCCAAAAAGATGGAGGGATAGCTGGGGGTCCACTTCGCAGGAAAAGCAGGCCTCTTAAAAAACAGACCTGAAGGTCTATTCAAAAGAAGAAGAAGATTCAAATTTAATTATTAAACATAAAAACCAAAATAGTAACACCAATTACTAAATTATTATCCATGTCGATACATCCGAGATAGGTTTAAGAAAATACATTGAGATGGCTACGGACATGTTTGCAGAAGACCACCAGAATATAAAGAAAAATCTCAAATGTGCCGGTAAATGATGCAGAGGGAGACCATAGCGCAGATGGAAAGAATTGGTGAGGGAGGATATTCTAAGTAACGAAGTCACTTCAAATAATCCGCATAACCGTGGAAATGTTTGTTAGCGTTAGACGCAGAAAGCAAACCTACCATCATATGCGATAATTGCCGAGGAAAAGAAGAAGACTAGTATACAGTTATTTTAATGGAATATATTTCTTTGAATAGCGTTTCTTAATTTATGGTAGGAATACACAAGATTGCAGTTTCCACATAGATATTGTGAAACTAAGAAAACCAGACATTTCTAGTGCAGTTATGTTGAGACTTTCATCTTGTAGTAGGTATATAGGTATGTTCCTATCAATAATATAGGTATAGGAAGTTGAATTTATGTTTGAACTGAGCCGACACTCTAACATGTATAGGATATAGGTACTTAGACGATATTATAGACTCTTATTCATACCTCTGCATTATAAGAAGTCAGATCCAATAATAGTCAGTAATGTATATACGTTGGCAATAAAAAAGTTGTACATGTATAAATGTCAAGTGGCGGAAACGTTGTTACATACGCCAGATATTTTTATACGAAATATCATTTCACGGCGAAAAGCTAGCTTTACGCAGTGGTGGAACGTCATTTTTTACTAAATCTAGTATGTTAAATGAAAAAAAATCTTGTGATTCCATTTTAATCGATGTAATTATATATTGTACCTACACATGGGAAATGGACTTACACCATGTTTACTAGGAATTTGTAAATACATTGTACCCTCTGGTACATAGATAGATACAAATTGCTATTAAATTGGCAGGACAATTACCAAAAAGATCTTTTTTTGAAACTGGATTAGCTGGTATTTTGATGTAGGTGTTTATGATATGTTTATATCAAATATTCATGTACCTACTTATTTAAAAACTCCGCATTAATGAAATACAAATGTCATTAGGTACTTCCTTTTCTGAGTTACAATCCAATGATTGGTTTGCACCGCACACTCCATTTCTCCGCACATATTAATTTCTGTTGTCCGCTAGAATCTTCATCTCTTGGTAGCTGCTACAGCGCAAATCACTCATCATATGGTCCATATAACTGTCTTTAGGATGACCTATATGTTTTTTGCCTTCGTCATTCCTTCGGCGATAGTAACAAGCAGACCTGGATGCCTGATGTTGTGGCCTATCCATTTGGATCGTTGATGGGTAACCCTCTTTGGGAGTTGTCTCGTTTCTCCGACTCTGCTCAGTACCACGTCGTTTGATCTGACCAATTGATCCTAGCCATGCGCTTGTACACCACATTTCGCATTGAATAAATAAAATCTCCGTGGGTAAAAATCCCGAAGTAGGAACTAAGGATTTTTTAAAAATACTTACTGTGTGTAGGTACCTATAATATATTTGTCTACCACTGGATGTAGAAATGAGTGAAGCAATGAACTAATAATAATCTGTGTTGTGTCTGAAAATATCCGAATATGATTCCAAGAAGTAAATGTTGGTATAAAATAAACATCATTTGATAGAATTAGGCCGCAATCAGTTATATCAGAACTATAGGTACATACATTTCTACATATCTACCATCAATGTTCATCTTACTTTTCTTACAGATGGGTGTATTAATATCGCAAAACAACTGCGTTTAGTTTCTACCATCCAACGGGAAATAAATTACTGGTCTCTTGATCTCTGATGATCTCGGAACTTCATCATCGTCAGGTCGCATCATCAGACCATCACAGAGTTCATGTTATTTTATTGCAAGCGTGCGTGGCGCGAACACTGATTTAATTAAGATATTCATTATGTCTCCGGACACAAGAGTCGTATTATCTTAAAGCATTTCGTAAACTTATAATGAATCCAAGATTGTTTGATTATGACTCGCAGTAAATATTTTTTATGAACGAGAATTCCGTTGGAAAAGTATTTATTCTTCATTTTGTAAATAGATTTATGGTTTTTAATTAATATATTATTTGTTTTTCAGTGCGGAGAACACACACATGAAATGATGTTGAATCAAAGGTTTACTTTAAAATGTACGGAAAATAATAGATTGGTATTATTTATTGTGACACTATTCTTTTGCAACCCAAATTCCATTTTTTACTCGTAAGAATATTAAATTATATTAAAAATAAAACAATTTGTTTTAAATTCTACGTATATTTGTTAGTTCGTCGATAGCTATTTCGCCTTGCTAGGGCATCTTCAAGACTATGGTCTCAATATACGTAGAATTTAAAACAAATTGTTTTATTTTTAATATAATTTAAAATGGAATTCCACTACGTAAAATATCCACAAGTACGTAAGAATATTATAAAACTTTTACTGCCAATATTGATGATGTAATTATTGTTAAATTTTTATACAAACGGCAAAATTATCATTGCTCATCCCGCACCAACTTCATTATCTTTTCGAACCGCGCCCCATCAACATAAAAATAATCCTCGAACCCGCAACTCAACCATTGTCTTTAACAGTTCCTCCACACGCATCTATCTCGCTAATCGTTAATACACATCGTTACACACTAAAAGTGTGTATTGTGCTAAATTTTGAACCACTGTGAATAGATGAAGCTATTGGAGGGCATCAAGGTAGGTGCGTATTTCCATCATCTGTTTTTCCTTCCGCCGCTTAAGGATAGTGGCTGCAATATATATTTTAAAATCTTATTCTCTCAAATGCAGTCTACTTAAAAATTTATAATCAAAAATTGCGTTAGCAAAAACCTTAATAAACCGTGATTTTTTTTGTAACCATATGATCTGAAATCACTTTCCTTCGAAATTCAAAAAGTTAATTTTCAAGTGAACGCTAAAAATTTAGGTAGGTACCTACTCAAGAGGAGTTAATTTCAGGCAAATATAGTTTATCACGTAAACCAACTAAAACCATATCATTAGCTCTATCAGCATTGTTAGAAGGTTTTTTTTTTCACATAGTAAAATAAATGTAATATATTACGTAGTTTAATATAATACATAGTTTGACAAACACAAGTCGATGTACAAACTGAGCGACAGGCTAACAAACGAGTAAAGATCAAGCCAACTTACTTATATATCCGAGGAAACAAACAATGACAAATGTGTGTAAACCACAAACTATCAGAAGTTTAGTGCTAACCTCACGAAATAATTCAGGATTTGTGATATCTGCTTTGAACTTGTGATTTCGTTAGTATCAAAAGTGGCAGTGTCAAATAATGTACCGTATCAAACTATGCGAAAAAAAATTGTTTCATTTCCACTTAATAACTGCATTTTTTATGACAATGATAAAAATTTCAAACCAAGGAAGTTTTTCATCTTAAGGGGGCGACTGCTGCCAACGTAAGTACATATTTTTCAATTTGATATACCATCATTATTACAATATATTTGTTTATATTATTTACAGAAAGATGAATAAATAAATAAATTAATCATTTATTATTTCTAATCAAATCGTTCGCCAGAAATAATATCTTGAGAAAGCTTGTCGGATCAACTTGGGGAGCATGCCCTGAGCTCTTGCGCACTTGACACAAGCGAGAAGGCGAATATGGCGCACTGCCTGCCATTCCCAATATGGAGGACACTGAACAGGCTGAGGGTGGGTGTGAGTGGCTGCAAGAGCAACCTGCACAGGTGGGGCTTCTCGACGGAGGATGATACCTTCTGTGATTGTGGGGCAGTGCAGGATGACGACCATCTGCTGTCCTGCCCAGAATTGGACGAGGGTTGCCACATGGACGACCTGATTAAACTTACCGACAGGGCGATTTCCGCCGCCACACATTGGAGTGGCAAAATCTGAGTTCCGGACTCGATAAGTAAGTAAGTATCAAATCGTTTTGAAAAAAATAACTTATATATTGGATATTAATACAGAAAAATATACCTTTACTTTTTGATGATGTTTTGATAATTCTTGTAGAAAAATAATGACATATCGGAATTTTCTACGGCGTAGAGCAATTTTTTTTTAATTAAAGAAGATAAAAATATCCGGAAAAATATGTGAGGTTGCATTAATGCTTCAGGTTTAGTAAAGAAACCTATAAAACATTTATTTTCCATTCTGCGCCTTTGCGAAATAAAAGATTTTTTGGTTTTTTAGAAATATAAGATAAATGTCAAAAATCGGGGTATGCCTATTATTTTTCTGCAAGAATATATAAAGAACATAATTAAAAAGTAAAGGTATATTTTTTTATTAATATCCAAACTAACCAAAATATTTTTTTATAATGTCAAATTGAAAAAATAGGTACCTACGTTGGCAGCAGTCGCCCTCTTTGAATTTTTGCTTCTGATTTTAGTGATTATTTATTAGGATATCACATTGTGATTTGATCACGTAAGTAAAGTTACACACTTTACACAATGATAGTGCTAGTGCTCTCGATCCTTTTTCTCCCTCTAAAGTTATTTGTCAGGGGAATGAAATGGAAAGTCGTGTGATATAAAATATATGTCCCACCATCGCATCGCCTTTCCCTAAAATTCTTGACTTGCTCAAACAAACGGATGTTATTGAATATCTTGGACACGTGTACTTCTTCTGTATTCATACTGTACTTCTAAAATAGTTGTATGGAAAATAACTAATTTATAATCAAGTAGGTATTGTAGTTTCCCAGTGAAGTAAACAAAGCATTTCCTCAATTTTCACAGTAAATAGTTCAATCATTTTGATGTAGGTTGGTGTCTTTCATGTGTATGTTTTTATTTTTGGTTTGTTTAGAGTAACTTATACCTACCTAGTTAAATGTACGAAAATCTTCTGAAGTTTCAGAAATCAATTTTTCCTGCAAAGAAATCAAAGAATACAGATTTTTTACTTTGATTTAAAAAAATAACAAAAGAACTGATTGAAAATCAAATTGGCATAAAAAAAAATATTCTTGCATCGTGCAATGGTATTATAATATATCTTATTTTTATTATAAGGAAAATAAACACAGATATTATATATGTATTTATTAATTTTACCATGAAATATCGGTTCAATTGAGTTATTGTGTATTTTTAGTTTTATACCTATCCTTAACCTTAATTACGTCTATCCATTTTAACCTTACCACTTACCAGTCGTCGTGCTCAATGTTGAGGGTCGTGACCATCATGTACCCTGCTGCAGAGTGCAGACCATTGCTCTCCATATTCCTATCAGCTGCCAGATGTACGGCTCTATGGAGTGATGTAGCTGGAATATTTTACTTTATTTGGTCGGACCAACGCATCGGCGATCTGCTTCTCGGTCTTGTAGTAGGCATTTTCCGAAATTATTTATTATGAACACTTGATAATTCTTCAATGCCATTTTGGTGATGTGAAAGTGATGTGCCTTTTTAGCAATTTGATAACAAAAATGTCAAATTTTAAGTTCCTGATTGTTTCGTACAGCCAAGGTCTAATGACATCCTCAATCCTTTGTCCCTTCCAACTTCACGTTTTATGAGAGACGAAGGAAGGGGGAACCATTTCAAGGTTATCTACCAGTCTTCTGATAACCGCCGGACGTTCAGCATTATCTGTCAAGATTAGATTTGTGTGGTACTTGGAGTCCTCGAGTATGAGTACATAAGAACTCGACGTTGAGAAGAGGAAGAGCGACTTCGTCCTCAGGTGAGCCATTTCCTCCTTTCTCCCTCATAATTGTTAAGTCCAACTTTTCGTTGTTCGTAACAACAATTTCCGACGGCTGATCCGCGACAAGCGACACCTGTCACATTGAAATAATTGACAGTTAAAAAAATTAAGAAGCACCGATAAGATATCCTTCAAAATCTAACGTGGTCTAAACGAGTATTCATAGGTTTATAAATTTGAAAAGAATCGGCGTGTAAAATCAACACGCCGTACATAGCACATATCACATAGTACACACACAGATACATTGTGATGAAACTTTCAGAATATCATCAAAAGTCTCAATCCTGTGGATTGGTTTGCAGAAGAAGTCTACATCTCGCTTTCCACTTATCTCTATCCTGTGCAGCCCCCTTCAGCTCAACATATGTGGCGCAGTTCATGTCTTCGCACACCTGGGCCAAATACTCCCGTCGGGGGCGCCCCCTGTGGTTTGTCCCCTCAATCATTCCCTCCATTAGGTCATGTAGGAGACCCTCGTGGCGCAAGATGTGACCAATCCAGCGAGCACGTCTCTCGGAGAGGGTATTGAGTAGGTGCCTCCCTTCTTCAACTCTGTTGAGAACCTCGGCATTCGTGATGTGGTCCCTCCAGGAAATTCCCAGTATTCTTCTGTAACTCCACATCTCGAAAACCTCTAGTCTATCTCTGTCTCTTTCGGTAAGACACCATGTCTCACAGCCATACATCAGTATGCTCCACACATATGTTTTTGTAAGTCTTTTACGGAGCTTCAAGTCTAGGTTGTTGTCTAGGTGGCATAATAACTAGTTGATAATCTACAGTAAAAAAATTACCAATTGAGAATTCATAACTTCTCACTGTATCCCCCTGGGTTAGAGAGGAGTAAAAAGAAAAAATATATTTTCATTACAAAGATAATATAAATATGTAGCTTTATATATTTATACAACTATGAAAATTGCTGGAATGAGTTACATACATATGTGTCTACACGTATTTGTTCTATTTATCCTGAACTTTATGATAAAATATTATACAAAAAACAGTTACGTATCCCCATTTTACTGCACTGTGACTATTTTTGCACAACGAATCTCAAACTACATACAAACTTCATACAATTTACACATTGAATCCGGTCTTTGTTATCATACTTGATATGGAGTATATTATTATCCTCATTACATCGCGTTGATTTCATATCTCCCGTCTATAATTAACTATCAATACTTCCATATCTTGGTGTAGGTACATAATGGTTATTCAGCGCGAACTCTGCCATGTTCCATGTCTTGTGATAGTTCTGTACTGGGGCAGTTGGTTAGCAACTTCCATATTATATGTACATCACGAATGACTGACCAATTTCTCTCCGATGCATCTAATTATGATAATCTGTAATCTGTATGTATGTATTGAAGCTGTGGAATATCTCGTGTAGGTTAAACCAAGTTCAATGGATCTCCTCACTCCATTCCTTATTGAATACGGTCACGAACTTTAACTGTTCTATACTTGTAATCATTATCACCTACCAATTATTAACAGTACATACATTATATCGTATAAATCAACATATTTTAACAGTTTATATTTTATTGTTTATTCAATTTTATAGTCTCCTTATAAAGATGGAGCTTAATAACGATTAAATGATATATGTATTACATATATTCTTGTTTTTCTAAGGTAATTGGTATTAAAATATGCAGTTAAATAAGAATAATAAAAATACCAACGAAAATAAAAACCGTAAAATGATCTACCCATTTGTATTGTATTCACCACACGTTTAATTTTATTGCATTTAATTGCAATGTGTCATTATTTTTTAAATACATTTATAAATAAACCTCATACTTTATATAAATAATTTATAGAAATATTTATTTAATAAATTAATTCCAGTAAATGCATGTTTATTTGATAAATAAATGTCAGTTAAGGTTTTTTAATTAATTTTATCCGAATTCCGAATTTATTTTACTTTGGAAAAAAATACATAAAGTAAGTTATTAATATCCTCATACATTAAAATGAAACATGTTATTATTAAAATAAAAAATAATAAACGTTTCCTTGCACCCTGCGCAAGTGGCGTGTTTATTGCCATATGGCAATTTCTACAAACTAACCATTGTTTCCAGCCCAGAGAAGCAATATTAGCGTGAGAGATGAATTTAAATCAATTTCTCCTCTGCTGCGATTCGAACCCAAGACGCCCGGACAGAAACCAAACGCCTTACCAACTGTGCCACGGCGGTCGGTTTATTGTAATTGTTATGATTGTTTATGGATTTAAACTAGTTTTTATTGAATAACTAGTCCAGATCATTTCTTATTTATTTATTTAATTAATTAATATAAAAAGACACCAACAGAACACTGATCAACTTAAACAAAAAAATCATGAAACAAAAACATAGATTCTTCTAAAATATGCATTGTTATATATTATAATATAGTTTTATTGAGATAACTTTCTAAATAAAACTTATTTAATGTAGCAGTGGGATACAACATCATCTAGCACTGCTACCATTATAATTTAGACAAAAATCATACTAAGATATGTATATGATTTAAATAAGTTTTTTTTATTTATACATGTATAAAAAACTATCCATCTGTCGATTTGTTCATGAGAATTTTATTCTCTTAACATATCGACAAAGTATCAAGCCAAGATACACGAGATTTGTATGCACGGTCTATATACTTTTCACGGTTTTTAATCCATTTTTTTATTAAGAAAATTTATAGTAAATTTATGTGTTTAACTGCCTATATTTCCAAAGTTTTTAAAAATTTCGAAAAAAGCCGAAAAACCCCAACTAAATAATTTAATTTTCTATAAAAAATTAAATAATTGCCGAGTCCTTGGGCATGACACTCAAGGACCAACAAAGACTGCTAACATTTGAAAACAGGATATTGCGTAAAATATTAGGCTCAAGACCAGGAATTGCGGCAGGTATCTGGAGACCACGAAGCAATGTGGAAAGTCGTGCATTGACAGGACAACCTTTAATCACCAGCGAAATCAGGTCCAGAAGATTAACTTGGATTGGACATTGGACATGTTGTCAGATCAGGGGAAGAAAGAGCCACAAAACGTATCCTGCAAAATAACCCTGTGGGCAAGAGACCCCTGGGAGGACCAAGGCAGAGATTGATGGACAATGTTACCCGAGATCTGAACGTGCTGAATGCTTGTGATGACTGGGAGTCCACTGCAGCTGACAGGAAGGCTTGGAAAGCTATTGTGCAAGAGACTAAAGCTCTACCGGATTTGTATGGCCATCGGAAGTAAGTAAGTATAAAAATATGAACATTGTAGTAGTACATCTCAAATTTTTTTAACAATTTTTATAAAAATTGAATTTAATGACTACATCGTTTCATATAATATGAAAGGCAGTAAACACTACACAATATCTTACTCAATAGTTTGATACCTACTTAATCTACAAACATACATCATGCTGTTTTCATATTCTGGGTAGGGAAAACAGACCGACCTCCATACTATCCTATCCTGACATATACACCTTCATTGTTCATACAGAAAACAAAATATCTAAAAATATTTATTAATTTGTGTTTAAGTGTTAATAGTTTGGTACGTATTCTTCAATTATACATACTATCGCCATCGACAGTTGGATCTAGTATAAATAATCCTATAAAGCGCACATCAAGTCAGGACCACAAGGCAGGACCACAAAATGTAACAACACAAACAGAGGGTAGAAGACAACGGGATGTTTGAACTGAATCAATTTAGGGTTGATCTTTATAAATTAAATTATTTATATTTTTTAATATAAAATATTGTGCCTTTTCATAAACTTGAAACTTTTAAATAAGTTAAATAAACTGTCAAATAAAATATAAAAAGTATTTAGATTACACACAGATATGATTTTCGCCAAATATCTTGAACCTGGCCTCCGGGTGCGCAGAGCGCATATTTGTGTCTTTTTGCTTCGTTGCTATACGTGCAAATCCCCCCTCCCTCTTCTCGGCTAAAAGGCTTAAAAGAAATTTGGCGACTACTATACCTATAATTGACACTAAAGTAGTGTTTGTTTTACCTACATTAAGTATATTATATCGAGGAGATTATCAATTCGACGTGAACATTCGAGCGATTTCTTTTACCACGCTGACCGATTTCCACGATTATTTTTTCATTAAAAAGGGAGTATCTTTCGATTGGTCCCATTTCAATTTGGCCAAGGTATGATCATGTGATCCATGATAAATATTGTCTTTAAAATATTGGTGGTTTCATCTAACTATGCCAAGAGGTTTCATTATGGGAATCATGAGAAATATTGTCTTTAAAATATTGGTGGTTTCATCTAACTATGCCAAGAGGTTTCATTATGGGAATCATGAGAAATATTGTCTTTAAAATATTGGTGGTTTCATCTAACTATGCCAAGAGGTTTCATTATGGGAATCATGAGAAATATTGTCTTTAAAATATTGGTGGTTTCATCTAACTATGCCAAGAGGTTTCATTATGGGAATCATGAGAAATATTGTCTTTAAAATATTGGTGGTTTCATCTAACTATGCCAAGAGGTTTCATTATGGGAATCATGAGAAATATTGTCTTTAAAATATTGGTGGTTTCATCTAACTATGCCAAGAGGTTTCATTATGGGAATCATGAGAAATATTGTCTTTAAAATATTGGTGGTTTCATCTAACTTTGCCAAGAGGTTTCATTATGGGAATCATGAGAAATATTGTCTTTAAAATATTGGTGGTTTCATCTAACTATGCCAAGAAGTTTCACTATGGGAATCATGAGAAATCAATCTGCGACAGATATTATTACTACATGCATACTTACCATCACGCCATGTCCCTTATCAGGTTGGCAGAGAGAACCGAACGCCACATTTGTCTTGATCTTAAAAATGCATAAATTAGTACTCGATCATAATCTAATATTATACATTCAATCATAAAAATTCGTCAAGATGAAATATTTTTCTATGAAGTTGTTATAAATTGTTAAATAAATTAATATTATTGATCAATTAATCTTAATCTAAAAGATGTCTTAATTTAAAAGACACGAACAATAATTTATTGGGCTTCAAAATGAAAATGAATGTATTTCGTCTATTATAATATATTTTGCAGTATGAAATACAAAAAACAAAATAACTCAGATTAAGAAAATCTCGCTTCATTAGATAGGTATCTGTCAATCGAAATTTCAAAGCAAAAAATATGCTCTCATATTGATTTTCAGGTATTATAAATATTTAATTGAAAAGGTGTAATGTGGCAACCCTTCCTCAAAGGCTTCGTTAGGATCAGATACAGTAAACCGCTGGTTACCTGCCTACAGCTGAAACAGATCAAAATATTACTCTCAAAACAAACCAATTTATCCAAAAGGATCCAGTTGATGTTGTTTCATAAAATGCCCCAATTGCATATGAGATGGACATTGCGCGCTGTGCCATATCCTTGATTGAGATATTGTTTGCGGTCAGGATCCTTGTGTCTATGGGCAAGATAAGGTCGAAGAACGCGTTGAATATTATTGTATGTAGAGTGATGTAGAGTGATGAAATAGGAGAGAATTGTGGTCATCCATAATGAACCATCAAAAAGGATCTCGTAGCAGACAACACACTATACAGACATTTACAAATAATTATACAGACTCATTTTCTGTAGATGAGTTTTGTAGTTTGTCTATTTTTGTATTAGTTAGCACCCAATAGAAAGATTATGTGGTTAGTTCTTTTTATAACGAGATGCATCTTCTTCTTCGATGGAGCTACAGTCCAAGTCGAGCCTTGGCCTCCTTCAACTTTTGCCTTCAACACCGTGTGTCCTCAGCTGCCGTCCTCTAGTTTGTAACACTTAAGAGCTGCGCTGCATCCCTTCTGCACATCGTCCTCCCATCGCAAGCTGCGTCTTGCTATTTTCCTTCTTCTTCCTGGATGACCAATCATAATAATTCTCTTAGGAATTCGCATATTTGGCATTCTCTGAACATGTCCAGACCATCTCAATATCGATAGTCTTATATGTGTCGATATCTGACGAGATGCATATGGATTCTATATAATTATGGTGCATATACATTGCCATATACACTATATACTTATAGTTTCGGGAGAGAAATCCATCCATTTAGATACACGCATGTATTATTTAGGTATAAGACAAATTTTACTTTTATTAGTAAACAATTAAAATATATAGTTTTCACTGGACGAACTATCACTCTATCTTAACAGTTTTTTTGAAGAATAATGAATATGTTCTTGTTACAAGTGCATATACATCCTCATATGCATATTATATGCTATAGGTGAACGAAATCGATCGTGGCAGGATTCGAACTCATGACTACTGGATTATACTAACCCATCGTGCTAACATAGATTGCATATTTCATATTAATTTTATTATTTTAGATTTTTTTTCAAGATTATCTATATATCGTTTTATATACATACATACCTTTATATTTTTTTGAGTGATTTGATAAAACCATTTATTGCAAATCCGGGCCTGAGAAGCTATTGAATTATATTTATCGAAACTTGCTGAATCTTATTGACCTGGTTATCTTGATTTAATTCTTTTATGTTTGAATCTTTTTCTCTGAACTGAGATTGATATTACCTAACTGTTGATTCTTCTTAGAATGGTCGTTAATTTCTACCATTTTTATACACGAAGGTTTGACAAGAATTATTTTCTTTGTGTTTCGTATTCGAAACGACCATCTTAATTTTATGTGTGTTATTCACAACACGGCTTTAAATAGAAATGAGTATATTTCAGTTGATCATAATATATGTAATAATAATAAATGCGAGTCAACAGACGAGGCTATTGTAGGTATGGTCTACAGATGCCATGGAATGGCCTTTTGAGAACTATAACTGAAAATATTCAATAAACTGGTAGGTATAGCATAAAGCTGGAAGGTATTAATTTAATGTGTGAAACCATTCATTCATTTCAAACAATCACCGTATGTTTTGTATTCTATAATATAATCTTACTTCTAACATTTAAATACATACATATATTATGTACCTATGTAATACTAATCATTACCATTTTATAAGACCGTGAATAATTCTGCTGAACTTATGCCATTAATAACTGCCTTTAATTATTACCCTAACTTATTTTTCAGACATCAACAATTATTTTAGTTTAAATTTAAGTGTTCAACGTTTATAATTATATACCTACTATAGATTTATAAAGGAAGATAATCGAAAATGTGCATCACAATTATAAAGTATGTAGAGTTTAATTATTACTTACCTATAATGTAGGTTATGCTTATATTTGAATGAATTTGTATATAAATTAATGATATTGTACCCAGAACGTAACATAAATATATTGTAGTAAAAATTATAAATATATCTGAATATGGTTTGTACACCTTAAATGAAATAACGATGAACGAGAGCGATCACCCAAGAAATAGATGACTTGATCGTCTTAATGGTTTAGTGTAAAGTAAAAGCAATCGGAAAATGTATTATAAGACGTTGCACGTGAATGACGAATGTGTATGAATATCACCAAGAAAATATCAAGAACAAGATGGATGGCGTTAGGTTCTTTCTGCCATTGCATGATCTGATATTATATGTAGTCCATCGTTCTGTCCGTTGTGATTGACATTTTCAATGTTTCAATATGAAGACAATCATTTTCTCCTTGGCTTTATTATTCCCACATGTGTGGTGTGGTGTGCATCATCTTCCAGTGTGACATCGCTGTCACTCGTGTCTTTCATGGTCACCTGCGTTTGGGTCGACCTCTGGACCTCCTGTCAGAGACACAAAGAGTATGTGCCCTATTACCAACATCCTCCGGTGGGCTTCCACTTACATGTCCATACCATATGAAGATATTGTTTTTAATTATGATAAATATGAACACATATTATATTCTACAAACAATTTATTCGATTTCCGACGACCGTTTCGGCTTATAAGGCCATAATCAACTGGAAATCGAATAAATTGTTTGTAGAATATAATATGTGTTCATATTTATCATAATTATTATGGAATTCTACAGTTTGGAAGCCGCATCAATCGACAGATTGAAAACTGCTGATATTGTTTTTTGTTAGAATCCTCTTCTTTTTTTTGCTCCTCTATCCGACTTATCCATGGTTGGGCCTCCTTGTTGCTGTGGGTTTGCCTCTATCCCTAGGTCTAGTCGGGATGTTGAGCTCTTTCTTTACCGATTACTTTTTATCTGTGACTTATTGGAATCCTCTTATATTACAAATTATTTCACTGTATTGATAAATAAAACTACCACCTGCTTCAATTAATACTAAAGTCGCCGAGGTACTGGAAGGAGACATATGTCCTGGCTGCGTCATATTAGAGAGAGGACGGGCTTTAGAAGTGTGGAGTCGGAGGTTCCTGACTCCTGACAGGGCACCGGAATAGGAAGTTTTGATAATTTTAATATCTATATAAATTTTATGGAAACTGCATCTTGGAAACATGTCACACTGTTAATATTTATTTGCTCGTTATTTCATTTATTTTGTATGTATAGAATTTATCTCTACATATTTAACAATAATTTAATTACAAGAATGGTAGTGATTAATTTTCATAGTAGAAACATTTTTTTTGGATGACTAATCAACTTTGTTTGTTAACTTTGAAAGTCCTTTAGAAATGAACAAACAAAAGTAAAACAAAACCCCCCCCCACGCCTGTGGAGCTAAACACAATGTGTAAAGGTAAAGAAACTTATTTATATCAGAACACGCGATGTTTCTCTTTGTTTTACACAAATTCCTTCACATACCCTCATTAGGTACTTTGTTCTTACATTACTATACTTCACTTTATACAAAGATACAGTACCTACGTTCCTTCAAAACGTTTCGTGTTTTAAATGCTTACTGTAAAACTTTTTAATACAAATATTATGTGATATTTTTTTTAATAATACAAATATCACATAATATTTTTAGCTCAGAAGACAGAGAAAATCGTTCACCACACTTTTCTATTTTAGTATTCGTATTTTTGTTAAATGAATGTGTCCTAGTTAAACAAGTACATATACATCTTCCCACATTCCCTAAATTAAGCATAAATGCTTGTGAAGGTGAACGAAATCGGTCGAGGCAGGATTCGAACTCGCGACTGTTAGATTATTGCCCAGTGCGCTAACCGCTCTGCCATCAACCCATCTTATATTTGGAAACTGTGCTAACTTTAGTATCTAGAATTATCACGTTGGTGCGCAAAAGAAAAATTTGCTACTTTTTTTTATCATTGTGTGTGCCCAAATCACGTCAAAAAATTCCTAGATGTTTTTAGATAACGTTTGTGGCACGCTCTTGGGACAGCTCTTAGTTTGGTAATGTGATGCTTTTAACTAAGTCATGCGAAAATTTACTTTATTCTTATCGTCACTTAATATTGTCTGAATGGTGATTATTTTTTACTGCATAGTTTTCATTGTTAACTGAGGAATGTGTGGTCACCGCAGACAAGATAAGATCTAGGACTGAAGATTGATGTCAGGACCTCCGAGGCTTGGCGCTAAACGGTCCAAGAATGTTATGTGACAACAGGATATAAGATGCACTACATTATATTATATAATATTGGTATCGTCTGCTTGTTTAAAATTCCAACATGGATATTTCTAAATCAATATTGTCCAAGGAGTGTTTTACATTTCATGGAATGCCAATTGTTAAATCAATATGGACAGCAAACTTTGTATCAGACCAATGTGTTAATGTTTATGTAAATGAAATTATCTATGTACATATTTAGGATACAGATAGGCGTGGTAAAAATACTTTTAAGATCTACATCTTGGACGACGAAAAAGTTAAGATAAAACGCTGGGCTATATTTCTTCCATTTGAGACAGATTAAAGGTATCTGCCAAAGTTTGCCCAAAAATGAGATAGACACTTAAACGCATTTGTTGTGTCTAGGTTGGATTATAAATTGCAATGCTATATATGCTGGTTAACCCAAATGTCAACTAAATAGGTTGTAACTAGCGTTTAACACAGCTGCGAGGCTTATCTTTGGGAAGGATAAATGATGCCACATAACGCTTCTCCTAAACGAGCTGCACTGGTTGAGGTATCCAGAGCGAATAGATTACAAAGTGTACATGATGGTTTCCAAGGCTCTGCATAACTTGGCTCCGTACTATATTCGAGAACTGTGTCTCAGGAATGTAAATTCTTTAAAGGAACAGGATAGATCCAATAAAGCGGCTTACTTTGAACGTGGTGTCAGTGTAAACGGACTTATCAAATGGTATTAGGCGTGATAAGGCGGTTTTGATGTATGTATCATGTTTTCAGTCACTACATTTAGCGTTATATTGTGCTCTCTCTTAAGTATTTTTTTTTAATATGGCTACGTAGGGGACCACCAATTAGGATTTGGGTCTATTATACTCTTCCGAAGAAGCGCACTACGTAGCGTTGGGGAGGCTTTGCAATCTGCTCGAGAAAATATTAATTCTGATTTTAAAAATACCCTTGTTGAAAGATTGTGGACACAGAAAAGAGTTCGAGAAGCTATTGGTTCGTGTATATCGAATGTTTACTGTTAAAACGAGTGACTCTATTGTGGATGAGTGGAAGAGGTACCAGGGATGCAAGTTCTTCTGAGCATCTCCCGTGGTAGTATCTATAGAATGAGCTTGGAATACTGACCTTGCGTTTGTGGTCTAGTGATTGCAATCCACCAGTCAATGATGGGTCGTCAATCAGACGTACAGCACATGTTTCACAGCATCGAGGGTATTCAGTAGGTACTGGGGGGCGCCACTCCAGAGGTGACTACCATAATGTAGGTACTCGTTATGAATATTCGTCTATTTTTAAACACTTAATTATTTAAGACGACCATCATATAAATGGCGTCAATACTTCTTTCCACCATTTTCATTTTTGTTTTTATTGTTTGACTTTTCGTGACGCACGAAACCCTTTAATTATTATTTTTTTATAAATGATGGATCTCTATTTCCCATTTTTTGGTTTCGTGTCATCATTAACACGATATCCGACTCGGATTTAGGTACGTTCATTCATTCATTCAGTTCAGACACACAAACCCAACCCAGAAATTTGTCATAACATCTCGATACAACCTCGGCAAACAATAATTCCTGGCTGGCTGGCTATGTGTTTAGGGTTCGTCTGAAATTACTGGCTGCAAAAATATTCACGCGATCGTCATAATCAAGGAGAGAAGAAAAAAACAACAGTGACGTTTCCGAAATGAATTGGCGGCACAGGCAAGTATTTTTTGTAGAAAATAAAACATCCTCCGTACTGTTTTAATTTTGATTATTTCCTTTTGTTTCGACGCTTTCTACTCGAGGTTATTGATTTGTTTGTCTCGCGTCTGTGGAGTCCGTTTATAAATATGCATCATACAGTTGGACGTGTGCGTGGATAAATGAACAGTACCTATTCAGACGCCTTACAAATATCAATTTTGAAAAAAGAACATGTTGTTTGTTTTGTCTTTTTTCCTTTTTAAGGCTGATGGCGTCATCACTGGCACCAGTCGCCAGTATTTTTTATTTTATTTTGTTAATGTCGTTTTGGAATTATATTCACATTGTGTTTGAATCACCTCCGATACCTAACTATTAAATATTCGTCATCATCATCATCATGTATTTATCGTTAGGGTTAGCATAACTCTGTTAAAAAATATGGGACGTATTATTAGCATTTTCATTGCCTAAACGCAGAAACCTACATGTATAATGATAGACACACACCACGCATTTAGTTAACATCAGCATATTTATTCCACATTGATTTTATTCCATCTGTTTTCCATGCTAACAGTTTAAATGTCAAGGTACTTGAATTCCTTGATTACTATTGATTCAGCATCGACAGTCAGAATAATATCAGCGGCTGTTGACATGGTGCTGTGCAGAACATGTGCAGGGCATCATATGTTTTCAATATGTGTTTTCTCATAAAGACCAGAATGCTGTTACACCATCATGAATAATGGTGTATCTGAATCAAAAGGATCTAGGAATGGATTAAAAGGAAAGATTGATAATATTACTACATGCCACCACGATGAGAAATCTATAACGCCATAACGAATTATCATAATATTTTCATATTCACATACATAAGTAAATACATACAAAAGCATACACACACATACATTATAAAGAAATGAGTTTATTGCATTGTTAAATTACTTTGTCTAAGACATCGCTTAAATACCCCGAAGATTCAGAATTATTTCCTCAGTGTATATTAAATTTGGAGCAAGCTCTTACTATAAACATTTTTTTGTGTAATTATTAAATACTGCCGGAATAATGAAGAGATCGTTATTTCTGGTAGATCGCGATTTATTTTTTCCAATAAATATGGGAGGTCAACGCGATTATTTAGAATATTGTGCAGATACACAAAGTCTCTAATTGATCGACATTTCTTGTAGCGAATGGAGCATATATATTGCAGATATTATTGATGATTTGTCGAATGAAGAGACAAAAAAATAGTACTTAATTCGGGACGCGATGTTCAAATATGTACAACGACAGTTCCGTATTTTGCGGGCGGTATTATGGTAACCCTATATATCGCCAATGAATTCACGTGTCCTAGAACTCTACGATAGACGTGTTTCAATAACGCATAAACAGTCAACTGTAATATATTCAAAAAATCGAATCTTGGAATTATATAATACGAATCGAAATTGTTTTCGCTTTAAATATTTTTGACATTACTATTCTGATATACGATAGTTTAGCTAATTTTACCACTAATGTAATCCATTACATATTAACATACTTTTAATCAAACATTATCATGAATAAATTTACTATAATATATATCGGTAGGTACCTGATTAATAGATAGATTATTATGTATTTTCTTATTAATTACCTACCTGTATTCCATTTATATTTTAAATTACTTTAAAAACTTCGTGATTGCCTATTTCTATTATACACTGCTATCTACTCCAGAAAAGGCGTAGTTTTCAAATACGTATTACATTATAATATACCTACTAGATGTCTTAGTTAGCAAATTTTGTATGAATCGAAGTGAGGCTTTTTTCCGCGGGATTTTTGACAACTTGGTTGGCAGACCACATCGTTTTTGTATATGTAGAGAATAACGACTAATGTGAATTGTTTTCGGATGAGCCTTACTCAGCACTGTTTATAATACAACTCGTGAATGAGTTTTTCTCATATCATTTCGTTAAACAATGTTTATGAAGATTTCATGTTAATGTTTTGGAAACATTCAATAAAGTACCTAGATTATTATTTCCTGCCCAACCTATATCTTGTTTAATCGTTCTCCTTTTAGCACAAATATTTATACTTTGAAAAGAGACGAAGATATTGTAAGTACATATATTATTAACTTATAGTCAAGAGATGTGTTAATGCTGGGATATGTAAGGAAGGTACTTGCAAACCAAAATAAAGCTTATCGTTATTTAACTACGTGCAATTATGGCGTTTATACAACGGCTAAAGTTGTTTAGATAATATAAAATATACAGAAATATTAATATTAAATTGTTGAACGTCTGACATAATGTACTACCATGATCTTGTGTTGTGGTTCTTATATTGCATACCAATCTACAATCTCATATTTCATGACAATTTCAACAATTATTTCAACATGTCTAGTGCGACATCTTATTATTTTAAGATATCTTTTACAAAAATAAATTATATATTTAAATATTGACAAATGATGTGTCCATTTTCTTGTTATTTTATCTACCTATGGTCAGGATTTTAGTTATAATTAAGTATTGGAAATATAATAAAAATTGGGAAGATAATTTGTTGGCCATCGTGGCTTAGTTGGTTAAGTATCTGACTGCTGATTCAAGGGTTTCCGGGTTCGATTCCCGATAGAGACACAATTTTTAGTTGTGTTTTCTGTCTGGATCTGTGAGACGATTAATATCGTAAGTCACCAGAATGTGGCAACTTGTTATTGGGTGCGTGTTAAATAATCATTTGGCATACCTAGTACCTGTTAGTTGCCCGAGAAACTGCATAAATAAATAAATTTTTTTTTTTAATATTTGCCTGAAAAGTTGATTGCTGGTCTTTTTTTACTCTCCACTATTATGGAATAGTGAAGATCTACATCTAAATATTATCACGTCGTCTTCCTCACGAGGTAGGTAGAGAGAACGAAACACCACATTCTTCTATCTTGTCACAAATCAATCGCCTTATCATCATTCCTGCATCGTTTCATGCATGCTCGTCTATTATCAAAGTAATTTCCATCAGGCATTATATAGAGAGTGTATTCTATGAATTTTTGTGTTTATGAATCTAATTGAAATGTACTTCATAAAAATGCATTTAGGGATTGTCAACCTTTCAAGAAAAAAATACACTTTGTATGTACCTAGTGTAGTGTTGATAAGTAGTGTTGGCACCTTACTCGTTTATTGAAGAGTTTAAAGCTTGCGCAGTCGATATAATTTTGGATGTCCGTACGTTACAATATGCTGAGAAATTCAATTCGTAATTTACAAAACTGCCAGCGCTATACGAATTATCATATAATAACATAGCAGTCTTAGATTATACATGATACAGATACCTAGTCAGCGCAATGAATGTATGCCAACTAAAACTACGAGGAAACAGACGAATTTCTAGTATACGTACACCGTACACCTACCGCTACGCACACATACATAAAACGTAGACCAACCGATCTACCGCCTCACACACACACATGTAAAAAAAAACTTGGCATACATTTGAATTCGAAATTTGTACTTGGCGCGGCTTCTGTACATTATAATTCTATGATAGCAGTGTTTACAACTCTCTCCTCTCTAGATAACTATATTACCTTTTTCGTAGTTACAATAAATATTGTATAGATACTTTTTCGTTAATTTTAATTTTGGTTCACAAACGCGACTCCCATTTACCGGTATCTATCGTCCTATGACGAGCATCGAAAGAGTGGCGAACAAACATTGAATTATCGAACAAAACAGTTTCGAAGACAATCCATATTACATATATTATATTCAAGACGAATAATAGATAAGGGAGGGGCAACAATAGAAAAATAGAAATCCCAAAAGACATTATTAAGTACCTTCTTTAAATTTTTAATATATATTGTTCATAATGAATGAATTGAGCAACCTCAAGTATGGGTAAAGATATCAAAATAGTTTGTGGATTGTCGTTAACATAAATTTTCTATAATCCTATGAATAACTAAGATGATTGTATTGTGTTTCATACTAATATGTTTTGTTACAACTTGAATACTTGCGGTACGGTACAATAATACGTTATTTGTGACAGAAATATTTATTAAGAGGGTTGTAAATGTATTCATTGAACACATAGGTATAGGAAGCATTCTTTAAATTATAGAAACACACATGTACCTACACATTACACATTCCTTAACACATTGTATTTGAAGTCCAATTTAAGACTAGACATTAGACATTCTTTTTATTAATTAAGCTTGTTTAACTGATTCTGGTGGAAGAATGTTCGTGGGATTAATGTTCGACTTCGGTTTTGGCGTTCTAGGTTCAGTTCCCAGCAGAGGATAATTTTATTTCAAATAACGAATTTATCAGCGAATCATCTAAGTAAGTACCTATGTAGGTAGGTACTATTGCAAAACAAACAAATAAATAAAAAAGAGGCCACACTTTTCAAAGTTTTCTTCGCATATAAAATATATGTAATCGATTTTTCACCAGCACATTAAACCTCAATAATCAAATTTTTCTTAATTTTATTTAATTCACAGCTAAATCATGTTTAGAATTGTATATTTTACACTGAAAACATGCGTTCAAAATGTATTATGGTGAACTTCTTTGCTGAACTATGTGCAATAAAAAAATAACCTTAAAAATAGCGAATCCATAACTCCCCACTATATCCCCTTGGGATAGTAAGGAGTAAAAATGTATGGAATTGAAAAGTTCCTAAACTTTTTAAGGTCTTTATTAAGGATATGTATGTATATAGGTAGATACTACTGTGTTATTGAGATGTATCTGTCAGTTGTATTTAGATCCAGTGCATATATTCTGGATGTATGGAAGGTACCTACATATATACAAACATACATATGTAGGCACCGATATAGTTTAGGTATGCCACGAAAGAAACGTGTGAGAATTCTCCATGACTAATGTAGCGTAACATTCCCTCAACGTTCCTTGAACCCAAGGTTTTTTCTTCTTTTTTTTTATTTCCATTGCTTCGTCTGAAATGAAGAACTAACAATTAAACGTCACATAAATTAAAAATCAAATAAAACTTTATTTAGTCCTACACCATCACACCGTGACCCTATTGATGTCATACACTCGTATCCTTATAGAAATATTTAGTTTCGTATACCTTCATGTAACTATTCGTGATAAGAAACCGTTCAGTTAGAATTTCAGAATCGAAGGTTGGTTTGTCATGGATGAAACGTGAATGTTACCATATTTTGAATAATTTTAAGACAAAAAATTCATTATTCGATTAAAATTATCATTTTACTGACATATTTTTTTCTTTTTTGTTTCAGGTAAGAAACTTTAACAAAACCACTTTGTCAACGGAGAAAACCTGAATGTGCAAAGTGAATAGTGAAGCAAAGTTCCTTTATTTGATCTGATAGGGAGACGGCACGATGGTATGTAAATATCCACCTACTTATGGTTTAACTGACTCATCTTAAGTCGCAAATATTTTAGCAAAAGTCAGTAAATCTGTAGATGCCTATGCGATATTAATTATATTTGTCAAGTCGGCAAACGCCATGGCCCTCTGGATAATGTATGAAAAGAAAGGCCATATCCGTCCTTTACAGAGTTTGACAGCTATCATTATATTTGCAAATAATCGCTTTCACGCATTTAAACACACTTTGTATAAAATAAAACTAGATTATAATATAAATGCTCTAAAACAATTCAATTAATTATGTAAATATAATCACAATTATGACAAAAGGGAAAACTTGAACGACAAATTTTAGACCCATAATATGGTTATTGTATTTCGTATCAAACAAAATAAAATAATCATTATGATATCACAATAAATTTATATATATTATGCACAGTGACTTTAATAACTAAAAAAAACAGCGAAAATGTTTCTGATAATGTGTTTCAAGGTATTTACATTGATATCAAATAACTTAACAAAATAATATCACAATGGGTTAATATTAAAAAAAATAATTAAAAAAAAACGATGATGTTCGTACTAACTGTGATTTTATAAAGTATATGTACAACTAGACGACATTAACGGAATTCTAATTTATATGTAAAAATTACAGTACAGATGCGATATCATTAGATTGAAACGTCGGCCATGTTGGAAATTATACCCTTATACATTACTGCATGATCTATCTATCTAACAGAAAATCACAGCAAATCCTGCGGACGCTGGTAACGCCTAGATCTATACATTGAGTATGACGAATTACAATTATGTAGGACTTGCGACATATGCAATGTTAGGATTTCTGCGGTTTTATTGTATATTTGACGATCTGTGTTTCTATTAGCAAAGTATTCCAAGGACACGTTTAGGTAATAAATTATAAACACAAGTATTGTTACAACAACATGTCTTCCTTCAATAATAAATACATATTAATATTACATGCACCTACATATATCTACTCGTAGGTATATACCAACCAACAATCTTCCTATTGTTGATTTGACTATTCGTTATGAATAGTTAAGTGTAGAATTACGTAACCATTCTACCGTAATGAAAATTATAATTTTAGCATTTGCAGCTAAGTTACTTTAATACCTTTAATATCTGACTTCTGAACTTAAAGTTCCGGGTGACAGTATTAACTATGCTTCAGTCTACATAATTATATAATATCAAAAGTTTCCAGAATGTGTCAACTTATGAGTAGGTGCGAGTTGAATTACTTAATATTTATTTACTTGAATTACTTAATATTTATTGTTGCTCAAAAACAATAGAAAAATTAAATATTGTTTATTGTTTTTCATCGTCCATAGACCCTAGCTCGGGTACTTGGACTCGTCAATTTTATATTATAATTTGTTGACAATATACCTACATATGTAGGTATATCTTCCCAATATCCCTATATGCATCCGAAACCTGGACAATGAAGTCTCGTGATCGTGTCAGGATTGACGCATTTGAAATGTGGTGTTGCCATCGTTTGCTGAGGATTCCGTGGACTGTAAGAAGAACGAATGACTCGGTCCTTAAAGAGCTCAAAGTTAAAGAAAGATTGTCTACAGACAGTATGCAGCAGCCGGGTATTGAACTTCTTTGGTAGAGACAGAAGAAGAGACAGATCTCCTGCGCGATGGTGTGACCAAATTAAGGAGATGACCGAGAATGACCTTTATTAGGCGGTGCGAGCTGCGGAGGGCAGAGAGGACTGGAGGCGATTAGTTCTGTCCATTGGCGCCCCATAGATCACGACCCTCAGCATTGAGGAGACAAAGAAGAAGAGATATCCCCGGTTTATATTTCCAGTGTGAACACATTTTTCAATAATTAATCTAGTCCTGAGGTTATAAAATATTTGACATTATTTATAGAAGCGATGCAAAATATACCGAATGAAAATTAATTACTTTTTTATGATAATAATGTATCTGATATAGGTTAATTTATTTTGGTGGATGGAAATTGGAAATAAGAAAAGGATAAACCAAAGAAAAAAAAATATTGAAAAGTTCGTACACTTGGCTGCGTTGAAATTACCTTTGCCTTGTGTCATTTTTCCCGCGAAAATAACCATAGATATGCGCGCAGTGAAAAGATAAATGACTCTCGGTGCAATGATAATTATTCATATTATGGTTGTGGTAAAATAGGTACCTACTTATACTCACCACATACATACGAGAAGTAGGTATATATTATATTAAATTGCGTGATGCTATTTACTGACACATTCTTATCTGCGTGCAGTAAATGTATGTATATTATTTGTGTGACATAATTTTTATTATTATTATGATTCTTACGTAATTTATTAACTCTGCCATCTTTGTATATAGTTTGGTACTCTGGACTTTTTTTCTCGCGTGTCTTTTCTAGGATTGGCAACACTGTACAAATATTTTATTACTACAATAAACCTTTCTCATGTAAAAAAGGAAATGCGTGATGTGATATCAACGTTTTATTTGTTTATATTTATTATTCATAACTTATTTATTTTTATTGTTCTATAATAAAAAAAAACATTTCCTTGTAAGCCATTTGGCTAACCAACTGTGCCACGGCGGTCGGCATTGTACATTTTTTTTTTCTTTAAAATGATTTAATAATCACTTTCATTCTCTTTTTTTAAAAGGTATCTACCATATTATATGTGATACCATTTATGATATAGAAAGAGGAACTATGAAAATTGTTAAAGAAGAGAAAGAGGAAAAGTTCAAATGATTTGATTTTCATTATTGATGGTTGTGAACTTACTCAATCGTTTGAATTTGAATTGAATCATTGAATCATTAAGACTATACTGAAAAAAATATTATGACAACCAAACTGGCTACCTGCGTTTTAGCCAAACCTTTGTTATCAGTAATAAAGGTTTATCTATTTATGACTATACTGTTTGTCTGTGTGCACAAAATCAAATGTTTTGTCACTATAGTTCGGTTAATTTTAACCTGAAATTTTGTTACTAATATGTTTAAAAAAAAATTTAGTGTATGTTTTCCATTCAAATTTTCCTTTTTGGCGCCCTTAAACTCTGCACGTTGGACAATTGCACTATTTATCCTAACTTTGTTTGAACTCTGAAATTGTCGTTATAATAGTTGTTATAGTAATGTGTAAAATTAATGATTCATAGGTTCACTCAGCACAGCACGTTACGTCCACAGAGTAATATTAGTCTGTGTTTAGATCAGTAGGTATATCTGTCAATAATATAACTATGTAGGTACTATAGGTAGGTAATATTACTAACAGTTGCATTCATTGTGCATAATAATATTTAGTGTTGGATTGTTTTATGTACCTACCTATATTAACATTGCTTCAGATAAATTAAAACTAACGAAGTGCATAGGAATGTAAAATATGCGCATATTTTTATTTATAATGCTATCTGTTTGTACTTATTCTTGTCAATATTGTTCGTTAGGTTTCGTTACGTTTCTACTCACATAAAGCAAATGGCTGCCAATGTAGATAAATAGGTAGGTAGGTACCTCACAGTAGGTATACTTACTTACATTTAGTATGAGGTGAGGGTAGATAAGTACCTACTAAATATTTGCATTATTTTCACGATAACAAATTAATATTCATAAGGTGACAAGTCATATTAACGTATGCCTCGATTGGCAACACTTCATTACAGATAAATCACATAAGCGTAGACTATAGCTACAAGTACAACACCAACCAACAATATATGTTGTAGGTAGGTACTTACCTACCTGTACAATTTTATATTTTAATCATATTGAGATGGTTTGACCATATGGAAAGAATGAGTGAAGAACAACAACTGGCTATGAAAATAATATGTAGATCTGATTGCTAAGGAAAATTTCACCAATATAGTCTATTCCTCCACGTTTTTGTTTATAATAGTCACAAATTGTATTTTATTTATTTTTTTATTTAATTTATCCAAATATCTACACAATGGCGGGTTTATTCGCATAAAGCAATATCTCCTAACTGACGAGACTAAAAACTAAATTCGATGCAATTGCATGTAGGTATGTATAAAGGTAGGTAGGTACTTACATTTGTGATAAGAAATACAATCTTAAAAAAAAACAATTTTTGTTTTTTTTTATTGTCTATTTCTACTTAAGTTTTATACCAGAAAAAAGTAGAAATAATTGATAAGAAATCGGGGAATTATCCAAACTGTTTCGGAATTTTATGGAAAACCATAAGAAATAATTTCTCTTGTATTTCAAAGCGTGGTTAGTAAAACTCCTATTTTCGTTCACACAAAAACCACATCCTTCCAACCAAGAGATAATTGCACAGTTAAATATGTTGTGATTTTATCGTACATACATACCTACCATCAAAATTCATATTGTAAAGATAAATTCAGTATTTCTACTTCTTTCGATTGCATCTTTCAAATAATTATTTATGATAAATATGTAAAATAACAATCGTATAAAGACGGTTATATTGCCATAATAAAATGTCTTACAATCAACATGAATAACGAGGATCCTTTGAACTTTCAGTCCACAACTATCAGCCTTGTTTACTCTCTTTCTCTTCGTCAGACTTTGTCATTTTTCTTTATATGTTTCTAACTATCTTAATGGGCGTCGTTTAATCTTAATTAAAATATTTATTTCATTGTTGAGATCCCTCTTCTGCAACAAAAATCTCAATATGGACCTAAGATATGATATAGGATGATGAGATATTATGTGTGGTCTGTGTTACTCTATGGCTTTGAGACTTTTGGAAACTTTTGAGATGTGGTTGCATCGCAAAATGCTAAAAATCCCTTGGACAGATCTGGTTACAAACTTACAAGTCTTAAGTCGATCGAGAATTATAAGGAGGCAACTCCGGTCCGCAAAAAAAGGTCCGCAAGATCCCATATCTAGGTCACATAATAAGGGGAGAAAAATACCACTTGCTTCAATTAATACTGGAGGGCAAGGGAATGTAAGGAGACAGATGTCCTGGCTACGTAATATCAGGGAATGGACGGGCTTCAGAACTGTGGAGCAGATATTCCGGGCAGCACAGGACAGAGAGGGATTCGCCAGAGCGATCGGGGGTTCCTGACAGAGCACTAGAAGAAGAAGATTTCATTGTGTTTGAATATCCTCGTTTCTCACCCTTCACGTATTGTTCAACCACACGTTTTTATAAGATTAATTCTTCTTCTTATGCCTATTCCCGTCTGTTACTGAACGAAAGGCTCATCCATTTGTCTTCATGTCGTCCTGTCCTGCATGGTGCAGTCTACATTCAGGACGTACCAGCATCGTTTGATATATCATCCCTCCACCTCACCCCAGCTGTGGTCAACCCACACCTCTCGTTGTCGTACGGTCATAAAAAAACATGTTGCTATCCGTAGAGTAGGTACCTACATAATATATATGTAATAGTAACTAGGTATACTGCGTTTCACTTAAAAATGCACTTCGTGTTAAAGTTGGTATGACTGTCATTCAGTCGAATAGACTTAATAATGTTGCCATATCTCCAAATTCAGTTCCTCTAATCTCATACTTATAACTAAATAATAATAAATTGTAAAATAAAATTAAAACTGCCTAATACACTATGAAGTTACGTGTTAGTTAGGGTAACTATTGCGTGCATTAAAAATGGTTTATACGTGATTTAAACTATCTTAAACCTAAAATTTGTTGTTTTTTTTTGCATTTTAAAAACAAACTTGAATTGAAATGAATTTTCACGAATATTCACTTTGATTGTATGCACTCTTTGCACATAAAAACAAACTTGAATTGAAATGAATTTTCACGAATATTCACTTTGATTGTATGCACTCTTTGCACATAAAAAAAATTATTATAATTAAAAATTATATATATGTAAAGTGTATAGACCTAGAGCTGATTAGTTTTTACATAGACAAGTTTTGATTTCTTCTCTATGAATTCATCATATACGTTGTTTTTTTTTCATGTCCTCTCTGCAGCCCAAACTATAAGTCCGATTGACTTCATATTCATATCATATGTGTTAAGTCCATAAACTTAGAGCTGATTAGTTTTCCATAGACAACAGTTCATTTTTTCTCAATGTTTCTTTATGATTTCATCTATTAAAACTGAAAAAATGCTCGCACGACCTGGAAATCAGAGATATTTTAATTTGGTTTCAACTATTTATACAACACCAAGAATCTTCATAAAACTGTATTCAAAGTTGGTCAATGTAAAAGAAAAATATTCAACGGTTTGAAAAATTATATTTTATTTAATGGATTTTTGTATGAAACTTATATATAACAAGAGAATTTTTTTGTTTGTCAATGTTCAGTTCTTTGATTTTATATTGTCATAAGAGTATTAATAGCTTGAACTTAGAACTGATTAGCTTTTCATAGATATCATAAAATTTCTTCATATGATATCACGTGTCAAAATTTTCAAAATGTTCTAACGCTCTATAAAACAAAATTTATCTGCTTTTATTAAAATATTTCATACAACATACCTAAGCATTATTCACCATACTGCATTAATAGTTTGTCTATCTTAACATAAAAATATATTATCGTTAGAAAATTTATATTCCTGGTAGTAACATTTAGAATGAATAAAAATGTATATAATAAGATAAATTTCTTATGTATGGAAAAGTTCAGTAATTTGATTTCATGTTATAATGTAAAGAGCTTGAACATAGAACTGATTAGCTTTCCATGAATAACATAAAATTACTTCATATGATATCACGTGTCAAAATTTTCAAAATGCTCTCGCGTTCTCGGTTCTCTAAAACAAAATTTATCTGCTTTTATTAAAATATATCATACCACATAAAGATTCTTCACCATACTGCATTAATAGTTTGTCTATTTTAGTATAAAAATATACTATCGTTAGAAAATTTGTATTCCTGGTAGTTAAATTTAGAAATCTGGTTGCTTGGAAGAAATTGCCTAGTGGCAATAATCCCGCCAGTGTACAATTATATTTGTTTATATTATGTACAAGAAGATGTATAAATAAATAAATTTAGAATGAATAAAAATATATACATATAATTAGATAAATTTCTAATGTATTGGAAAAGTTCAGCAATTAAATTTCATGTTATAGTGTAAAGAGCTTGAACTTAAAACTGATAAGCTTTCTATAAATAACATAAAATTTCTTCATATGATATCACGTGTCAAAATTTTCAAAATGCTCTAACGCTCTTTAAAACGAAATGTATCAGCTTTTATTAAAATATTTCATACATCATTAGCATTCTTTACCATATTGAGATTGTCAACATTTCAAGAAGAAAATATGAACGCTTACTTTGGTGTGGAGAGTTTAGTGTTGGCCACAACCCACTCGTTTTTATGACAAATTATGATGAATTTTTAAAATTATGTGACGAACACTCACTAGAGAAATCTCGAATTTATTTACGGTATTTTTTTAGTAACACGCTGAAACATATTTTAGAAATTTTTAATAAAAAAGCGTGTTGAGGTTTATATGTCCACGCTTTTAACGATTTTTACAAATATTACAAAAGAAGAAAAAAACCTGTATTGTAGGGAATATCCTGTTTTTAACGTATAACAACACCAAATGCAATCATACCAACAAAACAACGTATTGCACATTTAAGTTAAATGCACTCTAGTTATTGAGTAAGAAGGAACCCTTTAAAGTGTGTGAGTAAAAGAGATTATTGTCAATGTTACTACATCTGATACACAGTCTGCGGTTAACATCATCACATAGATAGGTATCTACCTCATTGAGGCCTTTACATATTATGTTGGTAATATTTATATGCTAATGACACTCACGTACTTCACACACTTCATTCAACCCAATGTTGGTAATATGATCATCACATCAAGCCATAATAATTAATTTGATAGGGATAATAATGCAATTCCTTGCACCCTGAACAAGTGGCAAGTGTGGTTTTCTTCAAACAAACCGGTGTTTCCAGTACTGAGAGAGAAGAATTGCAATTTATATATTTTTCAATAAATTTCTTCAACTAGCCATTATCGGTTACACCAACGGATCCTAACGGTCGGATCATTTTATAAACATTTAAAACAAAACGAGTAAATCGAAAACAAATATATTTAAGAGACACTTATTAAAGCTGTCGTCACGAAGAAATTAAGAATAAAAGAATATTTCACCTCAGTTAGTAGATTGTTTACATTCATACTGCCAATTTCAATAACATAATGTCAAACACAGTTGTTCTATACAGCAAACAAATTCTAATACAGAACATACCTAGATAATCGATAAAATGAACGATATAAATGGTAGGTAGGTACTTGAACATTTTCACTAAGTTTGTATAAAATACAAAATTGTTCAATATTATCAAATGAATCAAGCGAAAAGCGTGCATTGTCATCGGTAATACACAAATTCTGAGTTTCAGAGTTCTAACTGTCGGGAAACTAATTAAAAATCAATTGTAAAACTCCAGATAAGGACAGACATAATATGTGATGTTTAATATTTTTTTTTTTTAACATGTCTACGTAGGAGACGCCAGCTATTAGGATTTGGGTCCATTTTACTCTTCCGAAGAAGCGCACTACGTAGCGTTGGGAGGGGTTTGCAATCTAGAAAAGAGTTTATTAATTCGGATTTTAAAAAGACCCGGGTTGTACGAAGGTGGAAACACAGAATTCGGAAGATCGTTCCACAGTCGGGCTGCTGTATTAATAAAGGAGTTCGAGAAGCGACTTGTTCGTATATGTTGAAGGTCCACTGTGAATGGGTGCTGCGATTGAGTGAAGCGAGTGACTCTGTTGCGAGTGGGTGGAGGAGGGACCAAAGATGCAAGTTCTTCTGAACAATTCCCGTGGTAAAATATAGATTAAGTAGGTATATGAATTGTGTGTTCTAATTAAACACAACATCTGGTTGGTAGAATATTGCTGAACCTCTCTCTGGTTGTTTTTATAAATAAATCCAAAATTATCTCCAATAATTAAATATCCCCCATAGTGTCATATTTTTTTGCCAACCGCGTTGTCAAAAGTACTTTTATAAAATGCTCAGTATTATGAATATTAATTGTTTTGGTATCTTTGTTGTAGTAAATAATTCATTAACTTAATAATTAGTAAGTAAATTAAAATGAACAGTGTTTTTTTCGACAAATAAATCCGAAAAAAATTCACATTAGTCGTTACGATGTGGTCTGCCAACCTTGTTGTCAAAAGATCCCGCGGAAAAAAAGCCTCACTTCGATTCATACAAAATTTGCTAACTGCGACATCTAGTATGTTTTAATCATAGATTTTTATTATAATATACTAGTTGTCGTAGTTAGCAAATTTTGTATGAAACGAAGTGAGTAATTTTTCCGGGGGATTTTTTACGTGTTGGTTTCAGACCACATCGTTTTTCTATAGAGAATAACGACTAATGTGAATTGTTTTCGGATTTATATGTCAAAAAAAAATTTTTTAATTGTTAAGGTTTAGAGAACAGTTATGTATATAGGATGTGTTAAAATGTAAGGAAAACTGAAATATGTTGCCAACCAAAACGTCAAACGCGCGATATTCCATGACTCACTTTTTGCACGGACTACCACACCTAGTATATTATAATAAAAATCTATGATTAAAATAAAAATCTATGGTTATAATGAATATCTATGGTCAATGTCTGTTTATTGAATTTTCTAAATTCAAACATGGAACATTTGTTTCACATCCGTTTTATTAAATACGCTTTAAGAAAGTACCGACTCTGTCTATTCACACTTATCAAGATGATGCACAGAAAAAATAATGTTCAAGTGTCGAACCCTAATAATGAAGGTTTGTTTCCTGTTCTTAGAGAAGTATTCAGTTACAGCTCGTGCCACTTAAGTAAGTATCGAATAATATACACATATATCTGATGCACTTGAGATACACCATATGGTCACAGATTTAGTAATAATAAATGTATATTCAGTGAGTGGATATACATATACCTACCTCCCATACTTTAGTTTATTGATTTGGTACACATTGAGGTTAGGAACCTTCCGCTGATAGAATCATTTAAATTGTTTTGGGATCATAATATACAAGAATTGACAATCATAATAAATTGTCTGTGTCATGTTAAAGATAAAACAGTACAGCTACATAATAAACATTCGTTAGAAACATTTTATCTCTTGTAAGGTGGGTAAGTATTTCTTTGACGTTGATAGAATTCTCTTGCGAAAGTTAAAAAAATATCCTAATTTTAGTTAGTGATGAGAGGAAATAGTTGTCAGAAATGAATTCACTATTGATTGCTTGCAACTTTTACAAAAATATATAGGTATATTTTTTTTAATTATTTATTAATTTATAAAATTTAAATTTGGTTCTATTATTTTTGCACTAAACTGTATAAACAGTTTGTCAGTGCAAGCTCCATTAAAAATTAAACCATTTTACTATGAAAATGAAGTAAATCACAAACAGAACCATTACGATTATGTAAATCGAAAAGAAGAAAAAAATATGCATTAAATCAATTCAAAATAAATTAAATAAAAAACACAGCAATAAAAAACAAGGTTAATTAGAACAAAAATGAAAATATCGGAAGCAATTTTTGGTTTAAATTTAATTTTTCGTTAAATGCCAGAGCCTAATTATTACGATGAAATAAAAAAAACTCCCAAACCTTGTTCTTAGTCTTACCAAGATACAAGACTATCAAGACTTTTTACTCATCATCATATTTTTATTTATTTTTTTTCATATTTATTATTGAATTTTCTTCTGATTCAAGACTGCATACCTACATCTAAGTGGTAATAGATGGGTGGTGACAGAGCGGTTAGCGATCTGGGTTAGTAGTTTCGTTCACCTATAGCACAAGCATTTATGCTTAGTTAAGATAATGTATGAGGATATATATGTACTTGTCACAAGGTCATTTTCATTATTTTTAAAAAATAAAAAAATATATACGTTTTCTTTAGCCACAACCACCTGCTCCCTGAACAAGAAGCAACTATAAAATTATTATTATTATTTGTAGCTTTCTTTGTATATAATATGTAATCTGGAGGGTTTATTGCCAAATGACAATTTCTTCCAACCAACCAGAGTTAATTTTAATATACAATGCAATGTGTAACTATATGCAGTGTGCAGTGCAATATGGTTATCATGTAAAATAGAATGATAAAAAGAAATATAGATTACCTACAAAAGAGAAAAAAATCAAAAAGGTTGAATATTGAAACAGTTTACATTTACAACAATGAACGTAAACAAAAGTAGGTATAAGGAGTGGTATAAGAACAAATTAATCAGGTACCTATTATGAGATAGATATTTTTGCTATAGCCCTTTTTTAATATGTTTCATGAGATGGATACTATAGATAATATCAGGACTGTTCCATAAACTTGCTGAATGTATTTCAAATGAAGAGCTGAAAAATTTATTAGGAATTATGAATTGAAATAGATAGAGTTGTAAGTTCAACAGAACGAGGTGGATGCCCGTATAGCTTGATAAATAAGATACTGAGGTAAGTAAATAAAATATTAATTTATTCCAACAAACTAGTGGTACTAGCCCAGAAAAGCAAGAATTACGCGCCCATGGTAGCAAGAATTGATAAATAATTTTTAATAAAATCCTACTCTAATTCGGATCGAACCCAGGACGTTGGCACAGATGCCAAACGACTTTATCCACTATGCAACGGCGCGGCGTTCTGCATTTAATGTCAGTTCTTACTACAAAAAAAAAATAAAATGAAATTAATAATTAAGTTTCTGTAATGGGACATAATATATCTTAATTATGTTAATTAAACGATAAATAATGATGTTAATAATGTTAATAACCTACCTACATATAATGTAATATGCAGTGCAGACCATCATAGTATTGTGTTGTTATCATATTTGCTGTAAAACATCTCCCCGTTGTACCGGATATCCGGAAAGGACAGAACCTACCTAAATAATGTTGCCATTTGTAATAAATCGCTAGTAATGGCGCACATTCACAACATATCTGTCACATATTTATATATGATATAGGTAGGTACTTAACTTAGTGTGTTTTGGTTTTCTTTCAACACCACCTTTGTTCATTGACCTAACCTAACTTGACTAAATATAATGTATGTATATTATTTTTATAATGTTGCTGTGAGACAAGAATAGTGATTCCATTTTTTTCTATTTTCATCATTTTCGGGTGTCCCGTAAGAGTCGGGTAATCTAAAATACAACAGGCAACAATAACATCTCACATAGTTCACTACCCATTCTGAATGTAGTGCCATTTTAGGTGAGACGAGACGAGACGAGACTAGTGTGGTGTGAGGCATACACGTCTGTGTTGTTCTTCCTTTAATAAGGCGATGCACACCAATCACCAATCGCTGGTTACACCACATGCCAAGATGGTTTTAATGAATGAAAAAAAAAACATAATAAGGCTGTTAATTATTTAAAACTTTGATCTTCTCTTAAATGGCTCTTCTTTTAAAATTTAAATATAAAAAAAACTTTAAAATAAAAGGATATTTTTAGTATTTGTTTTATAGGAATTTATGCTGAATTTTAAAATTGTGTGACAAACATTCACTGGAGAAAAGTTGAAAATACTATGTTTTATTTTAGAAACACACTTTTAAACATATTTAAGAAAATTGGATTCAAATTGGGGTGTTTAGGTTTATAATGATAATAAAAATTTTATTCCAGTCGTGAGCAGAGGGGTGCAATGCTACACAAACCATATTTTTACATTAAATGTTACAGAAGAAGAAAAAATATTTTACAGAAACTAATCGAATATTTTTATTATTGCATATGCGCAAACATTGGATTTTTTTCCCTGTCGGGAGTCTTACTTACTTACACATTGGTACAAGTAGGTAAATAAGACAAAAATGACCTTATAAGTCTGGCGCAATTCAGGGGTGACTTCTATGCGAAAAATGCATTGTCACCTCAGATATAAGAATTGTAGCTTTCATTATTTACAAAAAAAACAATTCTCTCAATAGATGGCGTTACAACAAAATAAATAAAAAAAAATAATAAGATTGTTGTTCATAATTTCACCCATAGATGGCTGTAGTAAAAATTCCTTATTTTCAAGCGAAAAGAATTTCAGTATTACAATATATAGAACTTTCAATTCAAAATTGTCCCTTCAAAAGAACTTTCAATTCAAAATCCCTATCAATTCAAAATTGAATTGATAGGGATCTCATTAAAAAGGCATAATTGGTGAACGTTGCGCAAGCGCATAAAGTGATCACGTAAACCAGCCGATGACAGGTCGTAAGCCCTGTAGGTGCCTTGATTTCCCGGTTCTCCTACAATAAATATTCCAACTTCGTCTCTATTGAGATAATTAAAAATCTGTTAAAAAATATCTTTGACTCCCGACAGGGAAAAAAATCCAATGTTTGCGCATATGCAATAATAAAAATATTCGATAATTTATATTAAATTTAAGAAAATAAATTTAAATTACATGCATCGCTGTCTGATTGACTGACTGTATGTAACGTTATATTTATGCACTTTTTTGTTTGTAGAACAGGAACAACAAGAATCAAGTTTATCGTATGTACATATGTACCTAGTTGTTGCCTGTATCGTATCATACATACATACATAATATTATATAGGAAGGTAGATAGGTAGTATAGTATAGAGCTTACATACAGTGGACGGGTGTGACCATTGAATGTTGCAAAACGTTACTTTATGGTTCAACAAACTGCAGACGTTTACTTAAATTTATATCAATTGTTTAGTCTAGACATTTTTCAGTTGGTTTGACTTTTTTTAGGGTTACCTACCTATATACTTGTTAAGGATAACTCTAGTCTGCAATATGTTTATGACGGCTTTAACTTTGTAGTAAGTATTTCATCGTCATGCCGTAAATTATATAAACACTATTTATTTATGTATTTATATATTTTTGTACACTATTACCAAACGGCAATATCTTCCAACCAACCAGAGTTGATGTTAGTAAACAATACAATGTGTACTATGGCAATAAGCTTATGACATAACAAAAATAAAAATATACATATAGGTTCATATAATAAAGATAATAGAATAGATAAAAAATGAATATGTCCTTGTTAAACAAGTACATATACATCTTCCTACGTTCTCTATAATAAGCAAATAAATGCTTGTGCTATAGGTGAAAGAAATCGGTCGAGGCAGGATTCGAACTCGCTACCACTGGATTAATAGCCCAGCGCTCTAACTGCTCTGCCATCGACCCAGAAGAAAAGTAAAAATAGATGTAATATAATAACAATAATTCATAGCAATAATAGGAAAACAAAAGGATAAGGAGAGGAAGAAGAAATCAAGTATAAGATAGATACCTAGTTCATTGACATACATACATACTCTACTGAAATATTAAACTTATATTTTCAAGTAGATAATTGTATTCAGCTTGAATTTGAACTAGGTAATTGTAAATTAGATAATTGTATTCAGCTTGTATTTTCAAGTAGATAATTGTATTTAGCTTGAATTTGAACTAGGTAATTGTAAATTAGATAATTGTATTCAGCTTGTATTTTCAAGTAGATAATTGTATTTAGCTTGAATTTGAACTAGGTAATTGTAAATTAGATAATTGTATTCAGCTTGTATTTTCAAGTAAGTAATTGTATTAAGCTTGTATTTTCAAGTAGATAATTGTATTTAGCTTGTATTTTAAACTAGGTAATTGTATTAAGCTTGTATTTTCAATTAGGTATTATGCTTGTATTTTCAATTTAGGTAATTGTATTAAGCTTGTATTTTAAAGGGGGTACTTGTACATACATTTACTAAATAAATGTATTGGTAACCCACTATAATATATTAGAAGCAATTGTAACACTTATTTCAAGTTTTAAAATTGAGGCGATTAATTTGATTTTATCAATTTTAAAAATTTTATACCAATCAATTTTGTTTTGTGTGAAATCTTTCCAAGGTGTTTGTCCAAAGTTCAGCTCCTCGTCACACATCTCGTCTAGTTTATTGCTAATTATTCGAATATGCCATCTCATCCAGACATCATTAGATCTTCGAGTGGAATATTATAAGTAGATGACTAGTTGCAAATATTTAGGTATAGATTGGCAATGTGGTCAGTTAATATCGCTGATCTGCCAGAGTACAAACCAGATGACCAGGAAACTAAGTCATTTGAGATAAATCTCGTGGGAAAACCTATGAAGATATGAGACGTGGAACAAAATGTGAGTCATCGACATCATCTGTATATTATAATTATTCTTCGTCATCAACATCACTAGGTATTACGATGTCGCCGATTCAAATTATAGTGGGATCTCTGTTTTTATGACAACCGTTATTCTGTCTATATAATTAATTACTTAAGTTTTTGCTAACAAATGTGCATAAATTGAGTTTCATCTTTCTAAAACATTATCTTATTAATCTTTCGACTGCAATGTCTTATGATTTGTACAATTCCTTAGTATGAGCACATGTCATATTTATTCTACTAAAGTTTTTCGAACTTATAAACAATAGTTTTCTATAACATCAGAGTATTAGTATGTGCATCTCTGTGATTTTATCTTTTTAAAGATACAAAATTATCTTCATAAAATAAAACAAAATATAGGCGTAAAGATGTCATTTTTAAATTTTGTAATCATTGGAAAAATACAACACAAAATTTTATCAAGATGTATTTTTTTACTAATCCGACCGATCGCCGTGGCACACTTGGTAAACCGTTTGGCTTCTGTGCAGGCGTCCTGGGTTCGATCTCCAGCAATTCTAGCTTTTCTAGGCAGAAAACACTGGTTAGTTGGAAGAAATTTTTATTATTTTTATTACTATTACTTTTGAAACGTCAACCTTTTTACATTTATACGTTTAATTAAATAATAATTTTTCATTGTTTTATAATGATATAGAATGTTTTTTGTTGCCTACAATCCACTTCATTGAACCAGATATCTTATTTACAAAAATAATTTCTTATTTTTCAATTTATTTGAATAAACGAGTTTGAAGTTAGTTTTCTTGAGAAAATTTACTTCAATGGATGTTATTGGGATGTACCTACCTATTGTCTATAGGTACACGGTTTAAGTAAGGTATTAATGGTTTAGATATTTATTTACCCATTAGGTAGGTAGGTACTCTTGTGTAGGTAGGTAGGTACTCTTGTAATGTCGGTAATACTTGGGGATATCTTAATTGTAATATCTTCCGCTTCGTATAATAATAATCATTAAACCCACCAGCTGTTAACAAACATCATAACATATCTTTTAGACTATTCATCTCTTGTCTTTACTCATTATTATCTTTAGACTATTCATCTCTTGTCTTTACTCATTATTATCTTTAGACTATTCATCTCTTGTCTTTACTCATTATTATCTTTAGACTATTCATCTCTTGTCTTTACTCATTATTATCTTTAGACTATTCATCTCTTGTCTTTACTCATTATTATCTTTAGACTATTCATCTCTTGTCTTTACTCATTATTATCTTTAGACTATTCATCTCTTGTCTTTACTCATTATTATCTTTAGACTATTCATCTCTTGTCTTTACTCATTATTATCTTTAGACTATTCATCTCTTGTCTTTACTCATTATTATCTTTAGACTATTCATCTCTTGTCTTTACTCATTATTATCTTTAGACTATTCATCTCTTGTCTTTACTCATTATTATCTTTAGACTATTCATCTCTTGTCTTTACTCATTATTATCTTTAGACTATTCATCTCTTGTCTTTACTCATTATTATCTTTAGACTATTCATCTCTTGTCTTTACTCATTATTATCTTTAGACTATTCATCTCTTGTCTTTACTCATTATTATCTTTAGACTATTCATCTCTTGTCTTTACTCATTATTATCTTTAGACTATTCATCTCTTGTCTTTACTCATTATTATCTTTAGACTATTCATCTCTTGTCTTTACTCATTATTATCTTTACTCTCCACTCTATGGAATAGGGGAGAGTCATGATTTCGCAAAATTTAAGCGTATTTTTTTTACATCAATTTCTCAATGGGTATCATGTAGAGAATGCACACTATGAGTTTCGTCGTGATGTGTTTGTGTGTATGGCGTATACGCTGTACGCCGTACGCCGTACGCCGTACCATTTATCTTTTTTGTGTCCTCTCTACAGCCCAAACTATAAGTCTGATCGACTTCATATTAACATCATATGTGTAAAGTGCAAAGACCTAGAGCTGATTAGTTTTCCATAGACAACTTTTGATTTCTTCTCTATGAATTCATCATTTACGTTGTTTTTTTTTTGTGTCCTCTCTGCAGCCCAAACTATAACTTCGATTGACTTCATATTGATATCACATGTGTTAAGTCCATAAACTTAGAGCTGATTAGTTTTCCATAGACAACGGTTCATTTTTTCCAATGTTTCTTTATGATTTCATCTATTAAAACTGAAAAAATGCTTTCACGACCTGGAAATTAGAGATATTTTAATTTGGTTTCAACTATTTATACAACACCAAGAATCTTCATAAAATTGTATTCAAAGTTGGTCAATGTTAAAAGAAAAATATTCAACGGTTTCAAAAATTATATTTTATTTAATGGATATTTGTATGAAACTTATATGTAACAAGAGATTTTTTTTATATTTGGCAATGTTCAGTTCATTGATTTCATATTGATATAAGAATATTAATAGCTTGAACTTAGAACTGATTAGCTTTTCATAGATATCATAAAATTTCTTCATATGATATCACGTGTCAACTTTGTCAAAATGCTCTAACGCTCTTTGAAACAAAATTTATCTGCTTTTTTTAAAATATTTCATACAACATAAGCAGTCTTCACTATACTGCATTAATAGTTTGTCTATCTTAACATAAAAATACACTATCGGAAGAAAATTTATATTCCTGATAGTAACATTTAGTATGAATAAAAATGTAATTAGATAAATTTCTATGTATGGAAACGTTCAGTAATTTGATTTCATGTTATAATGTAAAGAGCTTGAACATAGAACTGATTAGCTTTCCATAAATAACAAAAAAAATCTTCATATGATATCACCTGTCAAAATTTGGAAAATACTCTCGCGTTCTTTAGAACAAAATTTATCTGCTTTTTTAAAAATATTTCATACAACATAAGCATTCTTCACTAAACTGCATTAATAGTTTGTTTATCTTAACATAAAAATATACTATCGTTAGAAAATTTATATTCCTGATAGTAACATTTAGTATGAATAAAAATGTAATTAGATAAATTTCTATGTATGGAAACGTTCAGTAATTTGATTTCATGTTATAATGTAAAGAGCTTGAACATAGAACTGATTAGCTTTCCATAAATAACAAAAAAATTCTTCATATAATATCACGTGTCAAAATTTTGAAAATGCTCTCGCGTTCTTTAAAACAAAATTTATCTGCTTTTTTTAAAATATTTCATACAACATAAGCATTCTTCACTAAACTGCATTAATAGTTTGTTTATCTTAACATAAAAATATACTATCGGAAGAAAATTTATATTCCTGATAGTAACATTTAGTATGAATAAAAATGTAATTAGATAAATTTCTATGTATGGAAAAGTTCAGTAATTTGATTTCATGTTATAATGTAAAGAGCTTGAACATAGAACTGATTAGCTTTCCATAAATAACAAAAAAAATCTTCATATGATATCACCTGTCAAAATTTGGAAAATGCTCTCGCGTTCTTTAGAACAAAATTTATCTGCTTTTATTAAAATATTTCATACAACATTAGAATTCTACACCATACTGCATTAATAGTTTGTCTTTCTTAACATGAAAATATACTATCGTTAGAAAATTTATATTCCTGGTAGTAAAATTTAGAATGAATAAAATATTTCATTGTCAATATTTGTGGTGTGGAGAGTTTAGTGTTGGCCACAACCCACTCGTTTTTATATTGTTCTCACTGTATTTCAACAAATAATATATTATAAGCTGCATGTTACACATTCTGTCTACTAACTTATATACCTACCTACCATTAAATATGTATGTAGTGAGGAATATAGTGTTGGCCACAACCCACTCGTTTTAAATCTGAAAAGTCATTGGAACTGATCTATGATGAAAACATCATGTACCTCTCACTTTCTCTACCTCTCACCTTCCTCCACTTTTCTTTTTCTATTCCTACAGTTCCTCCCCCATCTCCGTCATTATCCTTGTTGCTTTTGTTATGTATATATTTTTTTTAGTTTTTAATAGGTATATAATATTAATATTTTTTCAGAATCGACTGTAAATATGTACTTTGTGGACAGTTTTTTGGCCTTGATTTATTATTCATTGTTTTATATTCATATTAGTTAATGATGCTGTTATTGTCCCAAATTAACCAAATAAATAAATAAATAAATAAATAATTATTTAAGCACAATTTATAATGTTTCACAGTTGGTAGGTACTCAGATAATATGTATTCATTGTACCTATTGGTAGAATAGTGAGCGTTCGCCATAACCTGCACTCGTTTTCAGTAAAAATACTTGTTTACGCGGTCTTCCAGATAATAGAAACATAAAAAGATTTATAAAACAAATTCAGATCATTCATTTGGAAGTTTCAAAAATATTACCGTGTTATGCATGTAGGTATGCATGAGCCTTAGAGATAAGCGAAGAATGGTGTTTAGCTAATAATAATATAACAGAAAGTAATCTTGTTAATGGTAATGTGCACATAAAGACTCCACCAGACATCTAGATAGGTAAGTAAGGTAAGATGTGGTTGAACAATGTTATTGTTGAGATAAGACTAATGAAGCTGTGTCAGACATATTGAATTACATTCCCATGTTGAGCATGATGTGCAACAACTGAACATCTTTCTCAAATTTGTTTAGAATTGCTATCTTAATACGTTTGTTAATAAATAGTTTCATGAATTTCGTCTCAATATTTTTATGTATTAAATATATTAATTTTTGTTCTTAAAAGGCTATAGTAGGCTATATAGTATATTTTGAAAATAATTTCCCCAGTACCCTCAAAAGATACGTCTTTGAAATAAAGAACAATTTGTTTTTACATCATTGTCCTATTGCATGAGTTTATTGAAATTTGAATTTGTTTATTTATTTTTTTATTTATTTATTTAATTAAAACTATTAAAAAAAAATTATATTTAATTTTACGTTCTTCTTAAATTATTCGCAAACGCGACTCCCATTCACCGGTATCGCTCTATGATGAGCATCGTCAGAATGGTGAACAATAATGATGAAGACCATCTATATATAGATTCACAAAGAGGATAACAACAATAGATATGGAAGGGGGCAATTCTAAGAAAAATTAAATACCCGAAAGACATTAAGGTAAATATGTATGCAGGTATAATAAAAATAAAATTGAAGTGAAGGAATGAATATACAAATATTGTATTAAAAGGACAGCAATTATATTGAATAATGGCCAACAGAGCGATACAGGCTCATCATAGAGCGATACCGGTGAATGGGAGTCGCGTTTGCGAAAAATTTAAGTAGAACGTAAAATTAAATATAATTTTTTTTTTCATAGTTTTAATTAATTATGGAGTTCTACCACGAAGTGACAGTGCCTAATATTGAAAAAAAAATATTTATTTATTTGGCAAAGAGAATGCCATGCCTTTACAGGGAAACCTAAACTGGTATGGCATTAAAAAGAACAACAAACATAATTACAAAATAATACAAAATCACAATTTAAAAGATACAGTTTATGCAATACCTACATAATACAATTTAAAAATTAAACATTATAAAATTGAGAAAATTGTTTTCACTGATATTGAAGACGTCAACTTCGCTCGACAAAATGTTGAACATTGAGACGGCTTTGTGTATTGGAGACTTGGCTAGTAAATTTGTCCGACTGTATGGCTGCAGAAACAACGCGTGATTTCTTCCTCTGATGTAATTAATAAGAGCATGTATGCCTATTTCGCAAAGTAAACTAGGATTATATACTAACCCATTTACTAGTTGGAAAAAGTATTTCAATAGACAAAATAATCTTCTGTTTTCCAAGGAGTTGTATCCAATCATACCTAATAAAAAAGCAGATGGATACAACCAAGGATATGTACCATACGTCCGAAGGTAGCAATATCTGAGAAATTTTTTGTGAACTCTTTCGATCATAATACAATATGTAGCCTAATATGGAGACCAAATAATTGAGTTTGTTTCGAGAATACTCAATACAAGTGTATTGTATAAAGTTTTGATAGTGTGAAGGTCTTTGAATTTGTGGCAATGTCTTAATATGAACCCGAGCATTTTGTATCCTTTTGCAACTAATTTAAGGATATGCTCGTGGAATGTAAGTCTAGAGTCGAATACTATACCCAAATCTGTTGTTGTATTGACTCTTTCCAGAATATTGTTGCCTAGTTTATACTTAAAGTGAATAGGATTAATACTTTTCTTCTAAAATAAGTTTTAGTAAAACCATTTTTTATTTTTTTATTGTAAGTAACTAAAAAACTACAAGGCTTATGAAGTAGATTTTTACTTCAATAGAAAGAGAATATGAAAATCTACCGGCTGAGTTTTTTAATATTATAATATATTAATTACTATACTTGCTATTTTAAAAAAAAACTACACATATTAGGTGATTCGTGTTTCATACATTAGAAGGTAATTTAGTGTGCATTTTTGTGTACATCCGTATACCCAGGGTATATACAAGGGCCTTAATTACTTATCTACAATAAACATCATATGTATTATTAATTGTTATATATTAATAAGAAAGTCTATGTTAAGTAAATAAGGTACCTACTTGAGCTTAAAAGCTGATCATTTTGTATTGTTTTTCAGATTGTTCAAAATCAGGGTTTAGATAGCTCGACATTATTTATTGAAATCGATTAAGGTTTAGATAGCTCTACATTATTTGTTGAAATAGATCAGGGTTTAGATAGCTCTACATTATTTGTTGAAATAGATCAGGGTTTAGATAGCTCTACATTATTTGTTGAAATAGATCAGGGTTTAGATAGCTCTACATTATTTGTTGAAATAGATCAGGGTTTAGATAGCTCTACATTATTTGTTGAAATAGATCAGGGTTTAGATAACTCTACATTATTTGTTGAAATAGATCAGGGTTTAGATAGCTCTACATTATTTATTGAAATCGATTAAGGTTTAGATAGCTCTACATTATTTGTTGAAATAGATCAGGGTTTAGATAGCTCTACATTATTTGTTGAAATAGATCAGGGTTTAGATAACTCTACATTATTTGTTGAAATAGATCAAGGTTTAGATAGCTCGACATTATTTATTGAAATCGATTAAGGTTTAGATAGCTCTACATTATTTGTTGAAATAGATCAGGGTTTAGATAGCTCTACATTATTTGTTGAAATAGATCAGGGTTTAGATAGCTCTACATTATTTGTTGAAATAGATCAGGGTTTAGATAGCTCTACATTATTTGTTGAAATAGATCAGGGTTTAGATAGCTCTACATTATTTGTTGAAATAGATCAGGGTTTAGATAACTCTACATTATTTGTTGAAATAGATCAGGGTTTAGATAGCTCTACATTATTTATTGAAATCGATTAAGGTTTAGATAGCTCTACATTATTTGTTGAAATAGATCAGGGTTTAGATAGCTCTAAATTATTTATTGAAATCGATTAAGGTTTAGATAGCTCGACATTATTTGTTGAAATAAGAATTAAGACAAAATCAAGCAGATGAGAAATTGATTTAAATTCATTTCTCATTCAAATATTGCTTCTCTGGACTGGAAACACTGATTATCATAACTCGCAACTTGCGCAAGGTGCAAGGAAGTTATTATTATTATTAAAATACATAGTGATATTAATGAATGGAATAATTGGTGAACATTATACAAGCGCAAAAATTGATCAATAGATAACAGACTGCAAGCCATAAATTAGATTTAGACCCCTTTTGTTTATGTGAGTCCTCTCGGAATTTCGGTTGTGCTTTTTTTTCTTTTTCTTTCCAGCAGTGGGTATATTTGTATCACAATATTTTAATATTGTACCTACAACACAATTACCTACACATTTTTCCGTTTTTTTCTTTAAAAAAATATTTCTGTTTGTCTTTATTTGTATTAGAATAACATAATATGTAATGTTGTTTTAGCTTTTTCTCAATGGTTTTAATGTATTAGATAATTTACGTGTTGACGTGCCGCAAGGTTAAAGTCTTTTAGGTTATTTAATTTTTCCCAAGTAAGCAATATACCTAAGTTATGACTTGGATAGATTGCGTTATGTTAGGTTAGTTTGCTTGGATCGGTTTAAAAAAAGGTTTGATTATATTTTGGTCGATCAGTTTACTCAAGGTTAGGTTAGGTTTTGTTTGCTCTTGTCAACATTGCACACAATACACCAATGTTTTATCGAAAGACGTTTCGTTCGGAGGCTAACCTAATAATTTATCTGCGATCAAAGACTACCTATATCGATTTAATCATTATTTACGATAGTACGATAGGTTTTCTAATTGCAGAATATTTTTTTTCTCAACAGTTAGTAACCTTTTCTATTTTCCGAGTTGACGTAAAAAATGAGTACCTACCCACATACTTAACTCGATGGTAAATTTCTTTTACATATAAACATGTTAAGTTAACGATCGCAGTTCAGTGCAGTTTGAGACAATTGGTCGTAAACCACAATGTACCTATATAATATGAAGGTTCTACATTAAATAAATAAATGTAAAGTACCAGCTGCCATAGCATTATTAAGAGTTACCTCACAGTTGCCATGTTAATACACTTATCATATTAATATCACTTATACTAGAATCAGACCTCCTGTTGCTACAGTAATATTTATTTATTATTTCACTCAATACTTAGTTAAACCTCGTGTGTGTGTTCATTATAACCATATTGAAACGTATTCAAAAATAAATTATGTCACTTCTTATTTATTTTATTTGAAAAGTGTTTTGTCCAAACACAAAATAAAATAAATCAGTTTAATTTTCTATTTCTTGATTGATATAGGTACATTTATTAGGATTAAAAATTTTAATAACTACGAGATATTAATATATATTTTTTTTGTTTACTTTTTCGATCGACAATACTTGATGGAATTCCGTTATAATATATTAAAATAAAGTACATTTATAATTTTCTTCCAATTGGTTTAATTTGACTTACCTACTAGTTTCGCTCGAGACGAGCATCTTAAGCGAAACTAGTAAGTCAAATTAGGTAAACCATACATACATACCATCACGCCATATCCCTTACGGGATAAGCAGAGAGAACCGATCGCCAAACTCCTCTATTTTTGCATATATTCCTAGCTTCCTTTACATGCATGCATCGACTCATACATGCTCGTCGATTATTCAAGCTTCTTATGTTTCCTTCTTTCAAAATATCATTCACATGGTGATGCAATCCCTTTCTGGGAAGGCCCTTGCTATTCACTCCATCTCTTACACCAATGTATATTTTTTTGGTCAGTCGTTCATCATTCATTCTTTCAATATGTCCAAACCACCTCAAGGAATAAACCAAGTGGAAGAAAATTATAAATGCGTTTTATTTTAGTACATTATGGATGTGTTTAATACACAGTAGGTACACATTGTATTGTATATTACATTATTTCTGGTTGGTTGGAAGCAATTACCGTTTGGCAATAAGTCCACTAGTGTACAAATTTATATATACACAAGAAGTTACAAATAAATAGTAATAATGGTGGTGGATTAATATTACAAATACCTAATTTGAAGTAAAATATTCAAAATTTACAAAAAAATTAGCCATTCATGTTCAGAGTTCGAACCCCACACTGCCTTATAGCACAAGCATTTGTTTTAAATTTAGGGAATGTATGATGATGTATTATTATATTGTGTATGTTCTCTTCACATATTCCAAAATCATGCTTGCATAATCCTTACTTCTCTCATTGCTTGATTATGCTGACGTCTGTTATATGGATGCTAACAATCAACTAACTCCTTAATAACTCCTTATTAACATCCTTAGAAAATATTTTTTTAACCGGTGGATATTTTAAAGAATTAATAAAGAAGAGTTGACTTAGACGTATGATTCAGAAGCACACATACTTATCTACGTCATCCAATAACTTCAGAAAGGCACTCAGAAAGTTGTGAATGAATTCTAAGACATTTTCTTGGTAATAATAGAGATACAACTTTTAAATTTGGTTCAAAAATGATTAGCTTGCAACATGTCAATATTATTAGAAGTTAATATATGAAATATAAAATATTCATAATCACTAGGATATTACATAATTGAATAACATTATCGATAACATATTTATGACACTTATAACCATTTGTGGCAAAGGTCAAATTTACCTACCTACATAATATATAGTATATATACATAGATACATTATATCCAATTAGATTTTATATCATTTCGGAGATATTCGGTAGGTAAAAGTACCTGCATACTTACAGGGCCAGATCTTCGAGATTGTAAATGATGTCTTTGCTTTGGGCGTGGATTTTTAAAATCCGTCAAAACAGTTTAATGAATAAAACCTTTGAATATAGGTGAAGGAAAATGTACCAAATAAAATCACCTCTTAATTTGTTTATTTATTTATTCATTTAATTCTTAAGAGTGATTGTTTTAAACATGGTTAATCATTTTTTACCAATTTCATTAAAAGCACTGTTGCTTGTGCTTAGGCTGGGCGAATAAATTAGAAACTAAATATGTAAAAAATCTAAATAATCAATATTTAAAGATAAAACAAACCAAGCACATTCCTGTAGCTGAGTGGAAACATCCAGACAACACTTATTTATTTATTAAATTCTTTATCTGGTCTTTAATGTTTGTATTTTAAATAGTTATAAATTGAAGGTATGTAGGTACCTACCTAATAGATCTTATGAAATAAAATAAATAAAAAAAGCTCGTATACAACCACACTTTAAAATGTAGGTATATATTAATACGTAAAACGAAAACTTCGAACTCCTTTTTAAGCTAACTGCGCGCAAGGAGGAATTTGAGATTTGGCATAGTTAAATCTATTGGTGGCTGTGCCTAATTAAAAAAAAAATGAAGAAGAAGGCATAGTTAAAAGACAAAAATATCTGGAAAATATGTCATGACGATTAATGCTTCAGGTTTGGTAAAGAAACCTAAAAAAATATTTATTTTTCATTCAGCGCCATTGTGAAATAAAAGATTTTTTTGGTTTATATACTTAACCTGATGCATGAATACAACGTTACAACATATTTTTGGTTTATATACTTAACCTGATGCATGAATACAACGTTACAACATATTTTTGGTTTATATACTTAACCTGATGCATGAATACAACGTTACAACATATTTTTGGTTTATATACTTAACCTGATGCATGAATACAACGTTACAACATATTTTTGGTTTATATACTTAACCTGATGCATGAATACAACGTTACAACATATTTTTGGTTTATATACTTAACCTGATGCATGAATACAACGTTACAACATATTTTTGGTTTATATACTTAACCTGATGCATGCATACAACGTTACAACATATTTTTGGTTTATATACTTAACCTGATGCATGAATGCAACGTTACAACATATTTTTGGTTTATATACTTAACCTGATGCATGAATACAACGTTACAACATATTTTTGGTTTATATACTTAACCTGATGCATGAATACAACGTTACAACATATTTTTGGTTTATATACTTAACCTGATGCATGAATACAACGTTACAACATATTTTTGGTTTATATACTTAACCTGATGCATGAATGCAACGTTACAACATATTTTTCCAGATATTTTGTTCTTCTTTAATTTAAAAAAAATATATCGCTCCATACCTAGATAAATGTCAAAAATCAGTATATTAGGTCCTTTATTTATATCCAAACTAAGTACCTAATTTAATAACAGATTTTTAATTATCTCAAAAGAGACGAAGTTGGAATATTTACTGTAGGAGAACCGGGAAATCAAGGCACCTACAGGGCTTACGACCTGTCATCGGCTGGTTTACGAGATCACTTTATGCGCTTGCGCAACGTTCACCAATTATGCCTTTTTGAATGAGATCCCTATCAATTCAATTTTGAAAGTTCTATATATTGTAATACTGAAATTCTGTTAAAAAATACCTTTGACTCCCGACAGGGAAAAAAAATCCAATGTTTGCGCATATGCAATAATAAAAATATTCGATTACTTACACATTGGTACAAGTAGGTAAATAAGACAAAAATGACCTTATAAGTCTGGCGCAATTCAGGGGTGACTTCTATGCGAAAAATGCATTTGTCACCTTAGGTATAAGAATTGTTGCTTTCATTATTTACAAAAAAACAATTCTCTCAATAGATGGCGTTACAACAAAAAATAAATTAAAAAAATAATAAGAATGTTGTTCATAATTTCACAATTTCACCGTAACCGTAACCATAAATAAGTCCAGAACGCCGGAGAGTCATACGATTTTCTTTAAGTCGTTTGTTGATTGAATTAAAATAGCCGGGGCTTTTTCCGATTTCCTCGCATAAATACGGCAATCCTTTACCCAAACGAATTTATAGTTTTTAAGCTTAGATAAGTCTCTAGTTTACCTTAGGAGAGCCTTATTTTCCTTAGTCAGATGATGATTGATGTAAATCAATCCACCATTAGGCAGTCCTAGATCGGCACATGCGAGTCCGCGCCTTTTTCGAGATTCACTCATAAGTTTATTTTTAGTCTGGCGATTTCCGAATTTTTCCCTGTCGGGAGTCAATCCAATGTTTGCACATATGCAATAATAAAAAATATTCGATTACTTACACATAGGTACAAGTAGGTAAATAAGACAAAAATTACCTTATAAGTCTGGCGCAATTCAGGGGTGACTTCTATGCGAATAATGCATTGTCACCTCATTGTCAATTCAGGGGTGACTTCTATGCGAATAATGCATTGTCACCTCAGGTATAAGAATTGTTGCTTTCATTATTTACAAAAAAACAATTCTCTCAATAGATGGCGTTACAAAAAAATAAATAAAAATAATAAGAATGTTGTTCATAATTTCACACATAGATGGCTGTAGTAAAAATCCTTATTTCCTCAAGCGAAAAGAATTTCAGTATAGCAATATATAGAACTTTCAAAAATTTAATTGATAGGGATCTTATTAAAAAGGCATAATTGGTGATAAAAGTAAACCAGCCGATGACAGGTCAATAAGCCCTGTAGGTGCCTTGATTTCCCGGTTTTCCTACAGTAAATATTCCAACTTCGTATCTATTGAGATAATCAAAAATCTGTTAAAAAATACCTTTGAATCCCGACAGGAAAAAAAATCCAATGTTTGCGCATATGCAATAATAAAAATATTCAAACTAAGTAAGTTATTTTTTCAAAATGATTCGTTTTGTAGTAATGATGGTATATCAAATTGAAAAAATAGATACGTTGGCAGCAGTCACCCTTAATTTTTTTTTATGTTAATAATTATTTACTCAACTGTTTTAATAAAGCAGGGAATTGACTAGGCCTGCCACTGTTAACCAAAAAATCCGGGCCTCTGATTATTTACTAAATAAATATTTATTTTATTGGCAACATTATGTTCACAAATGGATGTAACGTGGGATTCAATATAACCTTTTATAATAATTTAATTTATATTTGTGGGAAATTAAAACATATACATGCATACTTAGACATTTCATGTCGTTAATAATTCTAAATCTATTTACGGTTGAGTGGGTTGGAAGCAAGTTTAGTCAGACATTTTTGTCGTTTTAATTCATCCCAAAATAGGTTATTTGTTTATTTTTGTAATGGGCTATGAACCATCTAAAGATATACTTTATGTCATAATTACTTTTTTGTCACTAGAATAAAAATAAACACCAATATTTTCATTGTACCTCAACCAATTTCTCAATAGATGGCGTTAGTAGTAAGTTTCGCCATCATTCGATAAATAGCAATGTTATTCTCAGCTAATATTCAACGATGTAAATTTATCATGTAAAAAACCTATAGGATTTTCGAAATTTGGACTGATAGGGAAGTCAATAAAAAGGTATAATTCGTGGATATTCAAAATACCGAGGTAGTCACACTGCAATAGCCATACTTGCGTATCCTCTAGCTCAGGGATGGCCAACCGGTCGATCGCGACTATTAGTCCAGTCGATCGTGGCAAGGCAAAAAATATAAACATACATAAATACGTAGAACAGACTGCGCAACGTAATCACAAACTGCTGCACCCATCACGTTACTTTATGGATCTAGATTTCTGGGCATTCATTTCCAACGAGAAATATCCCTGTTTGAAGAAATGTTTTGAACATTCGTGTTTTGGTTCAACAAATTTCTGTGAGTCAGCATTTTCCTACTTAAAACAAACAAAAAATAAACACTGTTCTCGCTTGACAGACGTTCATACACTAGATTCTTTAAGGTTGTCAATTTCCAACTACAAACCTGATTTTGTTAATTTTACGGGAGATGCTCAGACGCAGTGCTCACACTAATATACATACATAAGTAGTTACTAAGAATAATTTCAGTTTTATATTTTCCCTCTAAATAAAATAAAAATTACTACTTAATTGTATATAGAAAATTCTCAACATTTTTATGAAATGAGTTTGTTCAATATTTTTTTTCAAGATTTTATTATGAACACTTGATATTTCTTCAATGCCATTTTATGAGTGTTTGAAATATTTGAAGTTAAAAAAAATTGAGAAGCACTGTACAGATACCCTTCAAAATCTAATGGGGTCTAAGCGAGTATTAGATTTTTTTTTAACATGTCCACGTAGGAGACGCCAGCTATTAGGATTTGGGTCCATTTTACTCTTCCGAAGAAGTGCACTACGTAGCGTTGGAAGGGGTTTGCAATCTAGAAAAGAGTTTATTAATTCGGATTCTAAAAAGACCCGGGTTGTACGAAGGCGGAAACACAGAATTCGGAAGATCGTTCCACAGTCGGGCTGCTGTATTAATAAAGGAGTCCGAGAAGCGACTTGTTCGTATATGTTGAAGGTCCACTGTGAATGGGTGCTGCGATTGAGTGAAGCGAGTGACTCTGTTGCGAGTGGGTGGAGGAGGGACCAAAGATGCAAGTTCTTCTGAGCAAATTCCCGTGGTAGTATCTATAGAATAAACTTAAAATACCGACTCTGCGTCTGCTATACATATAAGCAAAATTTGAAAATAATCGAATGAGTACTTTAGTCTATAATTGATAAAGTAAAATAAACACCGCGCCGTACATAACATACCTACAGTACATATCACGCAGCACACAACACACAGCACATAGCACACACACACACCTACATTGTGATGAAACTTTCAGAATACAATCTCAGCATGATACTGGTTGATAATATGAAATATCCGTAAAAATTGCGAAAATATATCTCCCCATTATATCCCCTTGGGTAAGTAAAAATAATGAACTCAGTCGAATTTTGACTTCTGCAAGATCACTAGCATTTAAATAAATGGTTATAAGAGGCAGAGATAGTCTAGTTTCAAAAGATCAATATGTGGTCAGTATGCACATAACATCAATTTTCTGTTTGTTTGTTTGCATGCAATAGTTGATTCGAGTTTAAAATCATTCTGTTATCTCTGGCCACCCCAAACAGTCAACAGACGTGATGGAATGTTCTGCATATTTGCCCACACATATATTATATTGTTGATGTCTTTTATCCTACCCATATTGCATGATGTAATCTGCAAATATTCTCGTTCTGTCAATACCAAGAATTTCATAATACTAAATAATCGCTTAACAATTAGTTACCTACATGCACCACACCATTGTTTTCTCATTATAATCTTCTTCTTATCTCGATTCTTCTTGGAATTTAATATCTCTCGTGTTGTCTTATGTCAAGTTTTGTGATAAATATCATAAGCCTCTAGACTCTAGAATGTGGCAACTTGTTATTGGGTGCGTGTTAAATATTTGACATAGTACCTAACTGTCAGTTGCCCGAGATGCTATATAATAAAACCATTTGCAAATGCAGGACAATACTAAAATAATAATAATATACTGTCTCAAGTATTTTTCCTGTTGATTTATTATGAACACTTTCTTGTACCTTACGCAAATGGCGAGGTCATTGACAAATGACAATTTTTGTTTTTTATTTGAATATATACTTAATAACAATTTCTTCTTCTTCAGTGGCTTTGCAGCCTATATCTCCCCTTGGTCTCCAGCAATTTCCTTCTCCAACCTCTCCTAGCTGTCACTTGCTGCGATCCTCCAATTTGGGAGATACAGAAGCCGGGACGGAATTCACTAATATAGTACAACTTGTATCTTGATCTATTTTAGCAATGAAATGTGATTTTTTTGATTTTGTGACCAAAATCACTGTTTTACAGCTTCGCATAACTTTATTTGTTTATTTTACTTCATGTACAATAGTGTGTACAATGCCGGCTTATAACTTTTCTTTCCTCTTAGCGCTTTTTGTCCCGTTTCTATCGGATTACGCTTTGACAATGCCGGCTTATATCAATTTTAATAAATAATCAAAGGAATGTGCGGTCATAAAAAGTGTATTGAATTTAAACAAACACGTAAAATTATTATAAAATGCAAGTGGGATGTGAGAGATGATGTGGAAGGAGTGTCACTCATGAGTAGGGTTGCCAGATGGAAATTTGAAAAAGGAGGACAAATAGCACAAAAAAGGAGGATTTTCCTTAAAAAGGAGGACAATCACAAAAAAAAAACAGCCATACCTACCTACAGACGCATATCGAAGAATTTTCATAGTCTTATAATTACTTTATTTCTTCATTTTTTTTATATCTTCAATGCAGTCGCTATATAGTTACTTACATATAGTTAAGTCATTACTTAAACTATTAACAATGAAACATGTTTTTTTAATGAATTCACTTCAATTTATACATCATGTTTCACCAAAACACAAATTTTTGTAATAATTTCTTGGTGCTCTTTTATGAAATATGTATAAAAATCTTAAGTAGACATGTTTTTTTAAATTATATTGGATAACAATCAACGCAAAAGGAGGACATACGGTAGGTAAAGGAGGACAATTTGTCGAAAAGGAGGACATGTCCTCCTTTAGGATACCATCTGGCAACCCTACTCATGAGTCATTAGAGAGATATAACAGCTTTAGTCTTTTTTTAAAAAGTCGAATCGATTGAGACTATGTAATATCATCACTTGTCTTGCTGATTGTAGGTACCTACTTCAAAAAATAATGCTTTTGAAGTACAATCAGCATATCATATTAGAAACATAAACAAATTGTAATTTATTACTTTTAAATTTTTAATTTATAATGAAATTCAGCCAAATAACTAATATACAGTAGGTATGTGTGTATAGTATTATCGAGTCTTGCTACGTTCTCATATTTTTATCTATTACAAGTATACATATAGGGCCTTACTTACTATTTGAAATACGAGTTTAAGCCGGTGCTAAGTCAGTTTCAGGCATACAAAAAACTGGGTAAGTATCAGCTTAAACACAAATTGTAAATAGTAAGTAAGGCCCATATAGATTGATGGCTGATGCTGTATTCAATGAATAATTATTTACAGTAGTTAGGTAGTTGATATTTGTATAGGTACCTATAATATTATGAACCACAAATCAATTAAGTTTCTAGACAATATGTCTGGTGCATGTCTAGTTTATAACATAATAATATGTAGGTATAATAGGTACTTTGTATTACCAACTAAACTATTTAATTGTTCCTGCCTGTGGTAGTGTGGTGTACCTATAGGTACAATATTTATATGTTGGCAAACCATTACCTACCTACCTATTATACTTATGTGCATTCTTAATTATTATTATTATTATTATTTATAAACAGCCTTTTGTTTTTTATCGACATTAACCTGCATAGGTACTGTACTATTGGCATGAGGTAGGTACCTATTGTTAATATTAATGACCGGAACGATATTAGTTAGTTATATATTGTAATGCTTGTATGTACCTATGTATCTACATATGTATGTCACCGCTATATTGTGTATGAACGTGTAGCTCGGTACAGGGACCTTATCAATAAATTGGCGGATGTGTCAGTTGATAATCGGGCGAAACGATCCCTCTGAAAAAAAAGGAAAATATACTTTCATCAAGCGTTTTATTTTGAGAAAATAAAATGACCGTTTGAGAACTAGAATTCCATTAAAAAAACTCATCGCATTCCCGATTTTTTAAAAATATAAATGTGTTTAGTTTCATATATTTCCCTCGTTGTATTTTACCACTTGTATATAGCAAGAAAGTGGTTATAGCCCAGCGGTAAGGTCGTCGCCTCACATGTGTGAGGTCGACGGTTCGAATCCGGGCGGGGCACGCACCTCTGGATTTTTAAAAAATCTATGTGCGGATTTATATCACTAGCTATGTGTAGCCATGATCCAATTTGTCTGGTTCCCCTTTCTAAGGGTTACGAAGGTCAGATGGCAGTCGTTTCAATGTAATAACCAGACTCGCCAATTCCAGGATCATGGTCAAAGCCTACCCCGATAGAAACGGGACAAAAGCGCTAAGGGGGAAAAAAATGATATAGCAAGAAAGTGTATGGTAGAGTATTATGAAATGAGGATATTTATATTTCTCTTCTTCTTCTTTACCCAAGTCCTATTCCCATTATTAAAATGAGGATATATTATAGTATGTAGGCCAAATATAGATAAAAGTGTCTGTGATGAATACATAGTAGGTATGTACTAGTGATGTGTCGGATATCCGTGGGAAAAGAAAGATCCGTATCCGTTACTTTTTCGGCGGATCTTTTACCTTATTAATTTTCAAGACATAGATGAAATTCTATATACATACTTATAGATGATTAGGAAGCAATGAAAAACTATTAAACTCCATTCATATTATGTTATATTTCTTAAAATCAAATATTTGGCACCTTTATATTGCAAACATTAATCGTAGTGATTTACCATACCAATATTACCTACATAACTTAAAGGTACTAATTACTAAATATGTATTGTCTTGTAAATAGATTGCAACTGAACACCTCAAAATGTTATAAAATTATTACATTTACACGAAATGGAAAATCCACTATAACTACACTATCGAATATAATACTTACAACTGGTGAAAAAATTAAATATTTAGGAGTTATCTTCGATTTGACCGCACCCACACCGATTGTTAAGATCCGTATCCGCGGATCTTGACACCAAATATCCGTATTCGGATTCGTATCCGCGAATATAAATTTTTAATCCGGCACATCACAAAATTTTTGGCCACAGCAAAAAAAGATAAACATCAACCGACTTATTGAGTTTCAAGAAAGAAAATTAAAAAGTTTTTGGTTCGAGATCAAGGACATAATGATAGATGTGGTCATATTAGAAATGGTTATTAAAACATCAAATATCAAAATGATACATTTGGGATCGATTACCAATAGTGTTGGATAAAATAATACTTAGTTGCATTAGTTACCTACATATGTACCTTGACTGGGGTGACCCTAATTGGATTTGTTCTATGACCACAGCCCCGAATAATTCTGCCCGGCAGATGTATGATATTATTGTTACATACCAACCATACTATAGGCATTACTTTTGATGATTTTATCTGTTCAACACATTATGCAGGCTGCAATATAACATAACCTAACTAATTATTATCTGTAGGTAATTGATATGCCCACCTAATACTATATTGTTTCATCAAAATCTAACACTGTTTCTCAACATTTTCGCAATGTTTACTTCAGGACAACAATTTGTCCTACCGTTATTATTTTATTTAAGAAATTAATACCTACCTATTAAGTATGTCCTTAAACGTTTCGCAAACTAAGTATAAATGTTTGTGATGTACTTATGTGAACGAAATCGATCGCAGTATTCGAACCTGCATTAACTGGATAACTTATCATGCGCACTACCGCTCTGCCACCAACTCCTCTCATACTATGCTATAATTAAATGTTGTGGTTCGTTATTTCTATCAATAATCTTTCATATAAAAAAACCAACTTCAAAATGTATGTGTGGTGATCGGTTCTCTCTGCCTACCCCATGAGAGACAAAACGTAATGTCATGTATGAAAATTGACGAATTTAATTTTTTTCTCTAGAGCTTTGAAAATGCACAGGTCATTTATACCAATGTCGGATGAGCTGACAATGTTTACATTAAACGCGATAATTTTCAACACAAATAATAATAAGTTGTACCTATTAAAAATAGTTCATACAAGTACCTACCTACTTAAATAATTATGTTGAGGAATCGGAAAAATGTAATCAATTGCGAATACATAATAATCTCTTTTCTAACCTCGAGTTGATAAAATTATTCCTGCAACCAATTTCCGTTAAATTTATAAAGCATCTCGCTCACGCGAGTCGCTATTATCATTAAAGACTAACGGAACCTAACCAAAAAATTAACGCGAATGATGATTTACGTATACATCATACTATTATTTCGCTGTCGTATTTTATTACATCCCGTATAATTTTCGGTTTAGTTGGTGTTTAACGACAGTAGCGACTAGCGTGAGCGAGTTGCTTTATAAATTCAATAGAAATTGGTTGCAGAAAAAAATGTATCTATACCTTTACCATTTGAGGTTAGGAATAAGTTTATTATGTAGGTATTCGTATTTGTCAAGCCATTTGATCACAGTTTTCAAATAAATTATATATATGTCAACATAATATGTTACCTACTTTTATGATTTTGATCATTATTTATTTTTTTATATTTAAATAATCGCGTTTATGTCATCTTTGACAGCTCATCCGACATTGGTAAAATGACCTGTGCGTTTTCTAACCTCTAGTAATATAGGTAGGTACTTTTTTTATATCCAGCATGTTTATTTTTGTACTATGTATATAGTCGTAGAGAAAAAAATATTTTTAATTTCAAATCAAAGTGAATGTTATCACTTTGAGTGGCGAAATAGTATTTTTAGTCAGGTTTATTCTGAAAATGGAAAAAATCAACAAATTTTCAAATAATTTATATCATTTGAATGTGTATACTTAAACTATTTTTATGAGCACGCGATAGATACCTACCCTTACTACAACGGAATTTCAAAGTGTATTAGGCGGTTTTGATATAAATATCATGTTTTCACTCACTAGCGTTATATAGAGGAGGTATACCCTCTCCAGAGAGAAAATAGTGTTCTGTTTTACTTATTTTCAAAATAGGGAAAGAAAAATATTAAAATTTTACTCTAGTTTTGTAGTCCCCTTACGAACGGGGTCTGGCGATATCATCAAATTAACAGTTGACAAATCATTATTAAAAATGTGTCATTCAAAAATCATCCTTTATCTAAATGAACGGCTTTTTCAGTGCCTACTTCACAATGTTGGAAGGGACTCACTCATTGTAAATGCATAAAACTAACCCACGCCTTCTCTATCAATAGCGACACAGATTGGGAACAAATTGGTCCAAAGTTTTTATTGTCTAACTTGTATAATAGCTGACACGTCGTCCATTATACTTTTTTTCTATTTTAATTATTGTATTTGTGAGTCCCCTTCGTTTAATAGTACCTACTCGTTTCTTGTCTCCTGTGGTGAATGGTTTACCTCAGTTCTCTTTTATCCCGTGTAGGTATGATCCCTCGCAGCCTCACATTCAAATCCCACTCCACCTGCCTTAGTATTATATACAATATTCTTTTGTCATAGTTTTGTCGTATTTGATGTTTTGTTTAAAATATTTCGTTTTACATAACTAAGTATAATGGCGATATAACTATAGGTAGGTATTGCTCTTGATATTTGAAAGGAAAATCCTGAGAAAGATTTTTGGCCCAGTAAAAAGAGATAATGGAATTTGGAGGATGCGATATAATCACGAACTACAAGCATTATATGACGAACCCAACATTGTACAAGTCTTAAAAGTACGTAGACTGCAGTGGTTGGGACATGTCAGCCGGATGAACGATGATCGTATCCCCAAAAAGGTTCTTAATACGAATCCAGAGGGCAAAAGTAGAGGCAGGCCCAAGCTAAGATTGCTGGACGACACAGAAGACGACATAAGGGCGATCGAAATAACAAACTGGAGGAGAGCGGTGGAGGACAGGGACGGCTGGAGAAGGATTCTGGAGGAGGCTAGGGCAGGGCCCACACAGGGCTGTAGCGCCGATGATGATGATGATTGTTTGTCGGTATTGGACTACATTTCTAAAGCCCTTGTGTACATTGGGCATACAAGTGTACACAAATATGCTCACTAAATTACCTTCCAATACATGAAACACGAAAAAATACTATATGTAGCATATCACTGAATCTGTGATAAACAATATTTTTTCGCGAGAAAAGGTAAAATTTAGTTTTTTTTTTAAATAACAAGAGTTGTAACCCCCCCCCACATCTTTAAAATTGTTGTCTCTTTAAATGTGTTCGTCGGGGGTTTCGACCAACCAAAATATCTGTTAATGAAAGGCGTGATTTGTAATAGTCTTCCGCGGTAAATATAAACAAGTCACGCTTTATACTAAGTACCTATAACGCTTCACAATCTAACTGACGTGTTAAAATAACAATTTTCATCACTATTATTGAGACTATTATCTCCGAAAGCCACACTACTCAGGGTTCATAATATTATCCAATCGTTATTTACCTGCTGTAATGCCCTTTTACATAAAAAATCAGCCTTTAAACTATAACGTCAATTTGGCTGTCGCTGGCTCTTTGTATATTTGTTGATTTTCTATTTTAATTCCGATTGTACCTACGCCCAACGTAGCCCTTATTTTGAGTCACGCTTGTCACTTTTGTTGTGAATTAATGTTGTCACCTTTTTAAATGAGTAAACATTCTTTTATAAGTCAAATTACAATGCAGTCATTAATACAATCTCCCTTAATATCTTTACTTGCGTTTACATCGCATGTTACTTATAATTCAATTATCACAGAAAACAAAATGACCAACAAGTAACTTGACAGATATTAATGTTACACAGCTGCAGTTAATGTATGTATTGAAATGTCCCAAAATGTCCGTAAAATATCATAGATAAATAATGAAGTGGTGATATTGGAATGACATATTTCTATGTAAAACTATATTTGTTTGCATGAGCCATATTGATTCGACGATTGGAATCATTTCAAAGATTGACATAACGATGTGACAACAGGAAGCAATCACAGAGTCCAAAAAAATAACTTAATTAATAAGTTAATTTTTCAAAACATTTCGGACAGTTGAACTGAAAAAAGATTTTAACAAAATTCAAAAATATGCACCTCGTTTGTAATATTTAAAATTAGAACAACACATTTCGGGCAGAGATAAATCTGAGACGTTGACAGAAAGCACATATATTGGAATGCATTCTATTACGAAAGTATTGTGAAGACATCCGCCTACATAAATATGTCAACGTCTAATTATATATCACCCTCAGTCAATCCTGTTGGAATCCCTTTCTATTTGCCATTTGCAAAAGCCACGCTTTTATGGGGATAAATAAATGCATTATTTGTTAATGCAGAAGAATCCCTCTGTAAAATGACATGTGACGAGCGATAATTATTCGGATTCCCGCGCGTGCCAAATGTCGCGGTTCATTGAATATATATTTCAAATTCGGAACAAACAAAAGCCGCGGTGGTTACACGCTCTACGTTAGTTAGGGATGTTCCATTTACGCTCGCTTGCACATATTCAATTTGGATCGGATTCGATTCATTTTACGAACACACACGACTGGACCATGGATTCTATTTGATAAAAGAAATTTTATGTGTTGGTCATAAAAAAGTAAAATGTAATTTGTTTATTGGTATGTAATACATTATGTTTGCAAAATGATAGATAGGTATTTAAAGCAACGTGTCCAATATAATTTATTGTACTAATAATATTATGAACAAACTATTCTAATGATATTTTAGTATTTTTATCAATCAATAGTCATTCAAAAATTCTAAATGACCAAATTCTATAAAACTATTCAAAAATTTGATATTTTGTTCGTTATTTTTATTTTTAAATATAACTACTGAATTTAATTATGTAAATTCAGCTTTAGGTAAATAATTTTAGTAATTATGTGGGCTGTGCAGATCATAAATTTATTCCAGTCTGAAAATATATCTACATTTATGCATTATTTTCTATATTTTACTTTTTAAAATACTACCTACCTAATATTTTTTATTGGGTAGGTACTCTAGATTGTGCTGGCTTAATACAATTTTTTTTTAGCAACACTGTCTAAATACCTAGGGAAAAATTGGCACTGGGAACAATATTATCCGAAAGCTCATCGGAACAAAGTGGGGAGCACATCCATCTGTTCTTAGAACTTCAGAACTTGCACTTTGCTACCCGGCAGCGGAATATACGGCTCCAGTTTGGCTCCAATCTTCCTATGCTAGAAACGTAGATGCTGTTTTGAACGAAACCAACAGACTCATAACGGGATGCCTTAAACCTACTCCTGTGGAAAAAATCCAATTACTAACTGGAATTGCACCACCACACATAAGAAGAGCCGTAGAAAAGATGAGAAAGCAGAATCCTCTCGCCCTCAAGACTCAAGTCAAACAGTTTTCTCAGGAATACAATCGCACTAACCTCAATCAGCGAAAAGAGGACAGTTGAACTGTGAAAGGAAGGGTTAGGAAGTGAAAATTTCCATGAACCAACAGAGGTACTTTCAACGGCTAACCTACTACCATATGCAACCTGGAAATCCCTGAATAGACTAAGGACGGGTGTAGGAAGGTGCGCAGGTAATCCTGGACAGACGGAGAATGCTAGAGGATGACCAGGACATGGCATGCGAATGTGGGGAGACGCAGAACATGTCACACCTCCTGAACTGCCCGTTTATGGAAGGAGGGTGCTCTGAGGAGCATCTGTGGCAAGCGAATGAGAATGCTATTATGGCTGCAAATTACTGATGGATGGACACAATATAATATTATGTAGGTTGATGATCTTGGACACGGAAAGTATTAGGTACAAAATTATTTTACAATATAATATTATACTATTTTTAACATTATTACATCATAAATAAATATTTATTGAAGGAAATTTACAGTAAGGAGTTTTATTACATCATAATTTATTCATTTGTGCTTGTACTAAAACGTGATTTGAAATAAACCAATACAAAAATATTTATTAACTATAAACAAAACTCGTTAGTTAACGGATGTCACATTTTATAAGTTTCCTGAATTATCTCTTAATATTAGGTATATCTATATTAGTACGTATTCAATTTATTTTTACTTTTGGTACACTTAACAGTAGGTATTGTACCTACACTTTGGTAGTACCTACGTATTTAAGAGAGATTATTTCCAATCATTTACTCCTTCCAAATTTATATTTAATGATAGTGTGTAGATAATCGAGTTATATAATCGCTAAGAAATAAGAATAGGTAGGTACCTGCATCTAATCATTTTAATATGTTTAATTTAAATTCCAGTGTCCTAATTTGGCGGTTTACAAAAAAAAAACAAAATACAGCATGATTTCAAGGTTATGTTAGTTGTAATAATATAGATAGGTACCTACCTACTACAAAAAAGAAATAAAAAATACCAATAGGTACCATCTGAAATTATATTATTGGTACCTATTCATTAACATTATATTTTCAATGCAAATCAATATTATGTTTTAATTAATTGCAAAAAATAACAGTAATCGTTTTAGAATATTATTTTTAGCCAATCCTTGATATTGGAGAAAGGAAAAACAAGTTTTTGATTTCAAAGTTAAAAAACATGAAAAATATTAACCTGGACCTAGAAAATCTCGCGGATCTTGGCCTTAAACTTTGTCAATTTGTTAAGAGAAATAAATTCCTTTGAACAAATCGACAGTTGGACTATCATTGAACATAAATCGCTAAAATTAATCGCTAAAAATAACACAAAAATTAATAATTAAGGTCATTCTCAGAAAACCTAGAAATTTTCCTACAAAACAATTATTTGATGTAGTCCAAGTACCTGATTTAGATAATTTATATAAAAATATTGCTTTACAACAAATACATAAAGATACCTTTGGAAAGCGGGCTGAAAATCTAGTGAGTACACAGAGACGGCATCTCATAGGAAATATGATGATACCGAAATGTAATAAGACGCATGCCCAACATCACTATAAATACCTACCTGGGTATACAATATTTTAACAAACTACCTGCCATTATTAAAATCTAGTGAGTACACAGAGACGGCATCTCATAGGAAATATGATGATACCGAAATGTAATAAGACGCATGCCCAACATCACTATAAATACCTACCTGGGTATACAATATTTTAACAAACTACCTGCCATTATTAAAATCTAGTGAGTACACAGAGACGGCATCTCATAGGAAATATGATGATACCGAAATGTAATAAGACGCATGCCCAACATCACTATAAATACCTACCTGGGTATTCAATATTTTAACAAACTACCTGCCATTATTAAAATCTAGTGAGTACACAGAGACGGCATCTCATAGGAAATATGATGATACCGAAATGTAATAAGACGCATGCCCAACATCACTATAAATACCTACCTGGGTATACAATATTTTAACAAACTACCTGCCATTATTAAAATCTAGTGAGTACACAGAGACGGCATCTCATAGGAAATAATATGATGATACCGAAATGTAATAAGACGCATGCCCAACATCACTATAAATACCTACCTGGGTATACAATATTTTAACAAACTACCTGCCATTATTAAAATCTAGTGAGTACACAGAGACGGCATCTCATAGGAAATATGATGATACCGAAATGTAATAAGACGCATGCCCAACATCACTATAAATACCTACCTGGGTATACAATATTTTAACAAACTACCTGCCATTATTAAAATCTAGTGAGTACACAGAGACGGCATCTCATAGGAAATATGATGATACCGAAATGTAATAAGACGCATGCCCAACATCACTATAAATACCTACCTGGGTATTCAATATTTTAACAAACTACCTGCCATTATTAAAATCTAGTGAGTACACAGAGACGGCATCTCATAGGAAATATGATGATACCGAAATGTAATAAGACGCATGCCCAACATCACTATAAATACCTACCTGGGTATTCAATATTTTAACAAACTACCTGCCATTATTAAAATCTAGTGAGTACACAGAGACGGCATCTCATAGGAAATATGATGATACCGAAATGTAATAAGACGCATGCCCAACATCACTATAAATACCTACCTGGGTATACAATATTTTAACAAACTACCTGCCATTATTAAAATCTAGTGAGTACACAGAGACGGCATCTCATAGGAAATATGATGATACCGAAATGTAATAAGACGCATGCCCAACATCACTATAAATACCTACCTGGGTATACAATATTTTAACAAACAACCTGCCATTATTAAAATCTAGTGAGTACACAGAGACGGCATCTCATAGGAAATATGATGATACCGAAATGTAATAAGACGCATGCCCAACATCACTATAAATACCTACCTGGGTATACAATATTTTAACAAACAACCTGCCATTATTAAAATCTAGTGAGTACACAGAGACGGCATCTTATAGGAAATATGATGATACCGAAATGTAATAAGACGCATGCCCAACATCACTATAAATACCTACCTGGGTATACAATATTTTAACAAACAACCTGCCATTATTAAAATCTAGTGAGTACACAGAGACGGCATCTCATAGGAAATATGATGATACCGAAATGTAATAAGACGCATGCCCAACATCACTATAAATACCTACCTGGGTATACAATATTTTAACAAACAACCTGCCATTATTAAAATCTAGTGAGTACACAGAGACGGCATCTCATAGGAAATATGATGATACCGAAATGTAATAAGACGCATGCCCAACATCACTATAAATACCTACCTGGGTATTCAATATTTTAACAAACTACCTGCCATTATAAAAATCTAGTGAGTACACAGAGACGGCATCTCATAGGAAATATGATGATACCGAAATGTAATAAGACGCATGCCCAACATCACTATAAATACCTACCTGGGTATTCAATATTTTAACAAACTACCTGCCATTATTAAAATCTAGTGAGTACACAGAGACGGCATCCCATAGGAAATATGATGATACCGAAATGTAATAAGACGCATGCCCAACATCACTATAAATACCTACCTGGGTATTCAATATTTTAACAAACTACCTGCCATTATTAAAATCTAGTGAGTACACAGAGACGGCATCTCATAGGAAATATGATGATACCGAAATGTAATAAGACGCATGCCCAACATCACTATAAATACCTACCTGGGTATACAATATTTTAACAAACAACCTGCCATTATTAAAATCTAGTGAGTACACAGAGACGGCATCTCATAGGAAATATGATGATACCGAAATGTAATAAGACGCATGCCCAACATCACTATAAATACCTACCTGGGTATTCAATATTTTAACAAACTACCTGCCATTATTAAAATCTAGTGAGTACACAGAGACGGCATCTCATAGGAAATATGATGATACCGAAATGTAATAAGACGCATGCCCAACATCACTATAAATACCTACCTGGGTATTCAATATTTTAACAAACTACCTGCCATTATTAAAATCTAGTGAGTACACAGAGACGGCATCTCATAGGAAATATGATGATACCGAAATGTAATAAGACGCATGCCCAACATCACTATAAATACCTACCTGGGTATACAATATTTTAACAAACTACCTGCCATTATTAAAATCTAGTGAGTACACAGAGACGGCATCTCATAGGAAATATGATGATACCGAAATGTAATAAGACGCATGCCCAACATCACTATAAATACCTACCTGGGTATACAATATTTTAACAAACAACCTGCCATTATTAAAATCTAGTGAGTACACAGAGACGGCATCTCATAGGAAATATGATGATACCGAAATGTAATAAGACGCATGCCCAACATCACTATAAATACCTACCTGGGTATACAATATTTTAACAAACAACCTGCCATTATTAAAATCTAGTGAGTACACAGAGACGGCATCTCATAGGAAATATGATGATACCGAAATGTAATAAGACGCATGCCCAACATCTCTATAAATACCTACCTGGGTATACAATATTTTAACAAACTACCTGCCATTATTAAAATCTAGTGAGTACACAGAGACGGCATCTCATAGGAAATATGATGATACCGAAATGTAATAAGACGCATGCCCAACATCACTATAAATACCTACCTGGGTATTCAATATTTTAACAAACTACCTGCCATTATTAAAATACACACAATAATTTTATGACTTTAAAAGAAAAATTAAATCTTTAAAATAACAATAAATTCTTATCTATTCCTTTTTCATATTCACTATGTGTATATGTATGTGTGTGTATGTATGTATGTGTATGTGTGTATATACGTGTGTATGTTTGTATGTGTATGTATTATGTATATGTGTGTATGTATGTATATGTATGTATGTATGTGTGTATATGTATGTATGTGTGTATGTGTGTATATGTATATGTATGTATATATGTGTATGTATATATATGTATGTGTGTATATGTATATGTATGTATATATATGTATGTGTGTATGTGTGTATATGTATATGTATGTATGTGTGTGTATGTATATATGTATATATGTGTATGTATATATATGTATGTGTATATGTGTACGTATGTGTGTGTGTATGTATGTGTATATGTGTATGTTTGTGTATAAGTATGCGTATATTATATATGTGTATGTTGTATATGTGTATGTGTGTGTATGTATGTGTGTGTATGCGTATATGTAAAAAAAAAATTCTCCTTTTTGGATAAATTTTGGTTTGTATTCTATATTCACTAAAAAAACAAAAATAAACTTTAATCATCTGTATGTATTAGCTGTAAATTGAACTTGATTTACAATTTATTAAATGATTCTATTATTATAAGTAAAATGTATGTAATATGTAAAATGTAGATATATGTTATTTGCTCCTGTCCCAAGCACAACTTTATTGGGACAGTGCCTATTGAAATAAAAACTGAAATAATTTAAATTTTTGTACTATGTGTCTGTTCATATTATGTATACTCAATAAAATAAAAAAAAATCATCTTTTTTAGTTAGAAATATTATAGTATCATTTTCTTTTAGATAGAAAGTCGTCAATAATTAATTTATTTGTTAATCAAATTATGTATTTATTTTCGTAATTGTTTGGTTGGTATGACAAACTTTATACATTTCAATTTATCTATTTACATATGTACATACAATATGTATTAATTTATTCAAATTTGAAGTTCCAATTAAGTGCACGTAGGTTGTATAAAATAGGTTTGTTAATATGTTTTATTGTGATTGGTAGGTATATTATTATTATTCATGAATATTTTTATTAATAAAATGACCATTTCTATGTTGTGTATATGTACCTATGTACATACATGGATAATATTGATGTTACAATAAAAATGGATATTGACATACCCAATGCAATAACTGCCTGTATAATCAATACAATATTAATCGATATACTATTTATTGAATCGAATTAAGATTATACACAACTAGGGTGAAGTATGTAGGTACATAATGTCAAATAGAAAATGCTAAACATGTGATTCGTTATATTTCAATGGAGATGAAGCAGAACACATTATTTTCTACTTAAGAATATTGAAAGCTTTTTAGAACTTATGATCCATCAATTACTGGTTTATGTATGTGATTACTAACTTCATATAAATAACAACTAAATATTTTTTATTGCATTTCATTTTATATTATCATGTTAAAATTTGGATTTCATTTTAAAGCGGGGAAATCGAACCCAGGATAATGTCACATAAAAAAATGATTTACCACCTTGCCATGTCGGAAGTGGTCGCCTTTTAAAATGTTGTATCTAGGTGTTATATGGATCAGCCAATTTTTTAATTTAATAAACTATAAACACGCCGGTTTGAAATAGTGCTTCTACTCATATTATTATCAACGTTTTTGGTTGTCCCGTAAGAGCCGGGTAATAGAAAATACAACATTTAAAAATAACATCTCGCAAAGTTCAGCAATGAGGTTCACTTCCCTTTTTTAATGTTCCCTTTTTCAGTGAATCGACGAGGGCTTACGACCTGTCCCTGACCAAGGCACCTGTTGGTGCCTTGAGTTCCTAGTTTTACAATAATGTTCCAACTTCGTCTCTATAGAAATGTTAAAAAATATCAAAAATACATCATTTGACTCCCGACAGGGAAAAAATCCAATGTTTGCGTATATGTAACATTTAAAAACTATTCGATTGTTTATAATATAATCATGGCATATCTTATAATATGGGGTAACCAGCGACAGGCGTGCCAATGTGCATCACCTTAAAAAAGGTAGCACGACACATGCACATATGTCCTGACATCAGTCTCGTCTCGCCCTATAAGTCTTGTGTTTTCTATTAAATGTATGTTTTTTATATCTTTTGCAATTAAATTTAGGATCTTTGGAGCCAAGTATTGATAATGTTTTTGTTTAATATATAATAAATTATTTGGTTAAGTTTCAGATACCTACCTACATTATATAGGTATTCACCCTAAAGTGATAATTCTTATTTCCAAGGTAGATCTATACATATATATTTAGTGGCTTTGTGTTATGAGGGTTGAGAGCTTTCAGTGGAATTAGTTCCACATGGAACTGATATGACCAGGCCCTAGAGATATGGAGACCCTAACATACAACTGAAATAGGATAATGTCAAGGACAGAGGTTAATTTAATAAAGAATCAAGTATCTATTCTATTCTATGGTCTCTAGATTTATGGTTCGACAAAATGTTGGTAGGTACTTAATTTAATAGTTAGGAAAAGCTTAATTCATTGAAAATTTATTTATTAGTTATAGTTACTTACAACTTACAATACTTACATAATATGATTGTTTATTTATTGTTTATTTATAGGTTTACCATCACACATTCTGTATGTAGTGCCCTTTTAAGTAAGTGCCCTGCGAGACTAGTGGGTGGGGATACACGCGTGTGTCGTGTTTCTTTTTATAATCTGTTACTATACGCATTGTGGGTTTTTTTTAAATAAAAAAATAATATGTCCTTGTTAAACAAGTGCATATACATATTTCAACATTCTCTAAACTAAGCATAAATACTTGCGCTATAGGTGAACGATATCGGTCGAGGCAGGTTTCGAACTCGCGACCACTGGATTACTATCCCAGCGCGCTAACCGCTCTGCCATCGACCCATCATCTATATGCCGTGATGATATGTATGATTGAACACTGAACGATTGGTGGCTGATGAAGTGTCATCTATATAATATGGTCATATCATGCAAACCTTTCTTTGGTGAGTCATGATTCTTAGTTCTACCCTTTTCAGTCGTTCTTCTTGTATTCTTCCAACTTGCCAATACCACCCACCGTAAGACGTGTATTTTTATTTATTTATTTATTTATTAAGCTTTATGTACAATACTGTGTACAATGGCGAGTTTATTGCCGCAAGGCAATTTCTTCCAATCAACCAATTTTTCATTCTAAGTAGGTACAATATTCCTCTATTTTTTTCTTCTGTTCCCAATTTTTGTATATTTTTCTTAACGTTCATATTGCATTCAGCATTTCTCCTTTTATAACTTCCTTCTTTTGTAAAAATTTCAAATATATAATTTATAATGAGGAGTCAGTTTACATATAAGTGCTACTCTGGGTTCAGCACTATTGTTTCTTGCACTTGACCTTCCGATATATCTGATCAATTTTACTCCCCTCATAATACCTACACTATAGTGCTATAGGTATATGCAAGTAGGTAGGTACATTCAGTCTTGTTGTGTTTACGTTAAAAATAAGTTTAGTGTTCATGTCTAAGAATAAGTTCAGTTTCCTGTTCAAGTTGGGTGAATGTCCATTACTTACTTAAAGTAAAAATTTATCTATGATTGTAAAATATTATCCTGCAGTGTAGAGAAATGATACATATGTTGTACCTATAGTTCATAAGTATCGCATGTCAAGTGGGTGCTATCCGCTCTACCACTCCTTCCTACCGCCCACACAACACTTATCTACCAGTATATGTATACTTACTCCAACTTTACCTGACTGCTTTTATAGATTGATTTTATTTTTATAGAATAACCCTTTCCGTGTTGAAGGCTTGGCCGGAAATCACTGTCGAATTTACTTTTAAGAAAAATAGTAGGTACCTAAGTTAGTTGATATTAGAACACGACAGCAATTAATCTAGTGAAATTGTATTGAGATTATAGCTTGACTTCGATTAATCAGTTGCAACTGCACTGAGATTAGACTTCATTCAATCAGTTGCGCTTGAATGTAATGATTCAACTGCAATTATACTGAGATTATAACTTGAGTACAATGAATCAACTGCAATTGTACTGAGATTATAACTTGAGTACAATGAATAAACTGCAATTGTACTGAGATTATAACTTGATTACAATTAATCAACTGCAATTGTACTGAGATTATAAATTGATTACAATGAATCAACTGCAATTGTACTGAGATTATAACTTGATTACAATTAATCAACTGCAATTGTACTGAGATTATAACTTGATTACAATGAATCAACTGCAATTGTACTGAGATTATAACTTGATTACAATGAATCAACTGCAATTGTACTGAGATTATAACTTGATTACAATGGATCATCCGGAATTTTACCGAAATTAGACTTTACTTGACTGCAATTAATCACTTATAAAAATTAATCTTATAACTTGACTGCCACGAAAAAAATTCAATTGCACTGAGAAAAGTAAATGGCCACAATTGTATTGAAATTATAAATTGACTATAATTGGGTTGAAATTAGTTTTAAACTAACAGTTTTCGATTAAAACAAACCTCTTGAATATATTTATGTGATTGTGAAGTAAAATGTAAGTATGTCATTTTGTCATATAGTGGGTACTGCCTATCCCACAAGAGAACATTACATGAAGTTAAATATATGTTATTATGTTTCTGTTATGATTTCTTAGATGCAATAAAAATATATGTAATAGTGTATAACGAAAATATCGTATAATTTATTGTACCAAAGCAAGAATATTTATTGCACTTGGCCAGATTCCAATGTCGGTCGTTGATACTGGCTGAGCTAAAAGTATTACGAACAAGGAACTCTATGGGACATACATACAAACAAACAAACCTACATAATATTATACAAGTTGCTCCAATTCTAATATAAGTTCCTACATAATATTTCGATTGTACATACCTACTTCATTATTTTCTGTATACATATTTATTTTTGAAAATCATCTAATTAATACTATAACTAAAATCTTTTGCGATCTTTATTGCTGTTACTAGAATTAAGAGGGCATATGATGCTAAATCTAGTGACTGAAAACATGATATATTAAAACCGCCTAATGCACTATGAAATTATGTGTTAGTAAGAGTAACTATAGCGTAAGTTACAAAAGGGTTTATACGTAATTTAAATAAATTATCGGAAACCCACAGTTTGTTGATTTTTTTACATTTTACGAACAAACCTGGGGGGGCAAGTCTAGTCAATCTGCGAAATCAAAACCCTCGTTATTACCCATATAATGGATTTAATAATTATCTTATGGAGTTCTATAACATCTTAAAATATTATATAATAATTATATCCTCGATATGGGTAATCTTATTTTCTTAATTTTTCTTTCTTAGAAAAAAAATGAATATGGCCTTGTTAAACAAGTACATATACATCTTCGTACGTTCCCTAAAATAAGCATAAATGCTTGTGCTATAGGTGAACGAAATCGGTCGAGGCAGGATTCGAACTCGCGACCACTGGATTACTAGTCCAGCGCGCTAACCGCTCTGCCATCGACCCATCTAAAATGGGTCGATAGTAGAGATAAATCGTTAAGGTTTTGATTTTGCCGGTTGACCAGACTTGCCCCCCTGACTTGAAATGGAAAAACTATCAGGAACATTCATTTTATTCTATGCATTATTTAAGCACGTAAAAGATTTATTTCTTTACGACATATAATATGTACATAGCCATGGAGTATTTTTAAATAAACGCTGTAAAGCAGAATATTATTAATAATAATCTTACGGGAATTTATGCTGAATTTTTAAATTATGTGAAAATACTTACGGTATTTTTTTATTTTAAATTGAGGTGTTCAAGTTTATATGTCCTCTCAAATAAAGTAATTTACCATCAGCATAAAATATTTAGTACTTTCTTACAAATAATCCAGTGTAGGTACTATATACCTAGTAACCTAATGTTCCATAATAAAGCCGAATCACAGCATAAATATTTCAACAAAATATGCGTCAATAATTGGTGATAAACATAATCTAAGTACCTACATATGTATATTGAAGGTAGGTATTGTGTTCAATTGGTGTAGGTACAATTGGATAATAAATTGTATTGAATTGTATATAGCATTTGATCCCTTACCCTTCGATCAATATATACCTATTTCTGGAATGTTGGTGAACTGAGTTATATACTGAGAAACCCTTTGATTCCAAACCTATGTACCTATCTATGTAGGTAGGTGGATATGTACTTACATAGGTACCTATTGACTTTGTTACAATAATATCCTCCTTAACCCTTTTCGTTGACAGTCTATAGGGGATGATATATGTATAGGTATGTAAGTATCGTTAACTAAAGATGTTCAAAGTATAATACTTATTTGTTTTTTTATATTTAGTGCCCTAATATTGCCATCTTTGATTTTGTATGAATATGGAATATGAAGGTTGTAGAATATTTCAAACATTGTTGATCGAGATCAAAATTAATTGAAGAAAAAGATAGACCAGGAATGCTCTGCCGAAACTTGTTATGTTATTATGATCTAAAAAATTATAAACACTTCCTTGCACCCTGCGCAAGTGGCGAGTTTATTGCCATATGGCAATTTCTTCCAACTAATCAGTGTTTTCAGCCCAGAGAAGCAATATTAGCGTGGAAATTAATTTAAATAAATTTCTCTTCTGCTGGGAATCGAACCCAGGATGCTCCACAGAAATCAAACGGCTTACAAAATGTGCCACGGCAGTAGGCAAAGTATTTGGACCGTAATTATATGCAACGACTAAACTTCAATTGGGAACAATTAACCTATCCAGATATTAAACATATCATAGGATAAGAGGTTTTTTATACTATCTATCAACCTTGTAGATTCTAAAACTTATTAGATATATCAAAAAAAAATTCTACAACAGCTTTATCAATACCTACTAGATAGTAATTGCGCAGATGTGAAATTCGACCGTAGTTCATTAAATTTTCAAGTTTGAAAAGTCTTATAGGTATTTCTCAAGAGGAACTAAGTTTACTATTTACGTCATGCAAATAAATTTGATTAATGTTGAAGTTTTTTTTAACATGTCATGTGTACCTCTACCTATAATACAACTGTTATATAAAACAATTGCATTTGACATTGGCAATGTGTAAGCAAAAATATATATTTTGACGTGAAATATTCTCAATTCTAGTAATGTAATGTATTTGTAACATATTTTATATGAATCTACATTATAATTCTATGTATGAATCTTATATTTCTTCATTCCTTCTACATATAAACTTTAACTTTGACAAATCTTTCAAAAAAGGGGTCCAAAGTTTTCGCTTCACGTGTATACATTTTTTTTTCATTTTATAGTTTTTTTTTCTAAAACTACTGATATAATAAATACTTAAATATATTATCATAACTGAAAAGTAATTATTTAATTTCATATAATGTAAATGTAAATATGTAGGTACTGCGATATGTTTTGATTATTCTTAATTTATAAATATAGAAGTAATAATTTTAAAAGCACCAAATGTAACGAAACAATTAACAAAGCTGTAGTTTTCTGAAATAAAATAAAATAAAATAAAATAAAATAAAATAAAATAAAATAAAATAAAATAAAATAAAATAAAATAAAATAAAATAAAATAAAATAAAATAAAATAAAATAAAATAAAATAAAATAAAATAAAATAAAATAAAATAAAATAAAATAAAATAAAATAAAATAAAATAAAATAAAATAAAATAAAATAAAATAAAATAAAATAAAATAAAATAAAATAAAATAAAATAAAATAAAATAAAATAAAATAAAATAAAATAAAATAAAATAAAATAAAATAAAATAAAATAAAATAAAATAAAATAAAATAAAATAAAATAAAATAAAATAAAATAAAATAAAATAAAATAAAATAAAATAAAATAAAATAAAATAAAATAAAATAAAATAAAATAAAATAAAATAAAATAAAATAAAATAAAATAAAATAAAATAAAATAAAATAAAATAAAATAAAATAAAATAAAATAAAATATAAATTCAATGTTATTTTATAATTATTTATTTTTATAACTCTTATAAAATTTCCAACATTAGATACCAGTTAAATTTTCTTCATGTTTATGTTTATATATCAAGGCATTGCTTTTTTATTGCTAAATTATCTTGTATATGTTTCACGTCAAGTTTGATATTTGATGGTAGAGATGAGATGAGATGAGGAATAGGTAAGTAGGTAGGTATATGTGATGCGGGTGTTAATTGATTTTTGTTATTTCTGAGTCATTGTTATTTAGGGGTTGTCAGAGAGTTTGATATGTACCTACCATATATTATAGAAAAGAGGGTTAAACTAATTTATATTAATAAAATGAATAGGTACTTTATTTTAATAAATAGCACTTATTATGCTATGATATTCAATTGTAGAAGACACATTATAATTACATTCTTGACACGGGAATCATACCTACTAAGAAGTGAAGAGTTATGAAATCATCAAGATAAATTGTAATGCTTTTAACAATAATATTCTATAGTTTTTGTATGAACAGAGTGAAAATTAACAAATAAAATAAAACACAGTACTTTTCCACAACATTGATTTATTTTTACCAAATGTCTAAATGAAACTAAATTTGACAACACTAATCCAACACTACTTCAAATATTACAATGTTGCCAAAATAATGTTTGTGTACTGAAAATATACTAGCGGACCCAACAGACGTTGTCCTACCCGAAGAATTTGTAAGATTTTACTATTTTTATTTTAATTAAATTAGATGTTTTTATTTTTGACAATTAATTTTCTCTTGATACTCGTAATTGTTATTTGTATGTAAACTTTCTGTCTCGATAAATGTTTCATTATTATAAAATCTTTCATTTAAAATCAATCAATTATCGAATCTGATTAGCAATACTTAATAATTAATTTGAAGGACGCGCAAAACATAATCATAAATTAACATTTTTATTTATTATTTCAAAGTAGCAGATATTATCTAACCCCCATATAGTGGTGACCCCGACGCGATAATATACAATATTTACCATGAAAACATTGAAATTAAAAAAAATACTTTTGAGAATTGTAAAATCATTCCTCACCACCACAATGACATACAAGTCCAGAGTAAAAAAAACATGACAGATTGTGTATGGAATATATTATGTTAATTTTACCTTTCATCACTTGTTCATTCTTTTCTTATTTTGATACAATAAAAATACTATGGTTGAATATTATGTACCTACTTGTATAATACCACGGCACACCTCAATCTTATAAAAATCTTCATACAATACTTGGACCGAAGACAAACACCATCGTTGTTGTAATAAATTGTCATGACAATGATAGGGATTGTTTACCTTTGGTTTCCAAAAATATCAATTTCTTAAGTCAAATGTGGAAAATTGCTGCGAGGCACTGGCTTAGAATAGTGCTTCCACACTTTTGATCATCATCGTTTTCGTAAGAGCTGGGTAATCGAAAATATGTACAACAAGCAAAATTACATTTCACATAGTTCAGCAATAAGGTTCAACATCCATTATGAATATACATAGTATGTCCTATATTCGTTTCAGAGTCAGAGTACGAAAACGTCTATAACCAACCGGGTGACCGTGGAAAAAAGGATTTTGTACAGCGCCGTGGCCTACGATATACTAGGCCACGGTACAGCGCGGTGTGACGTAATGAGTCCCGTATAAATGCAGTCAATTTTTGGACATTTCTCATATGCTAAAATTCAGTCGGATAAATTTAGAAGAATCAGAATAGGACATAGTGCCTTTTTACATGAAACGAGACTTGTGTGTTACACTCTTTTATGAGTTAATAATCAGTATACACCCGCACACCTGTTGCTGGTTGCCCCAAATTATGGATATGCCGCAATGGTATGAAAAGATGATAAAATGTATATTTTGCTGAACATCTGTGATGTTTATTGTTGCCTCTAGTGTTTTTGATTATTCGTCTCTTACGGTAGGTACACCCGAAAATGATAATAATAAAAAAAAGTTGAAGCACTATTCTAAGTCGGTGTTTCATTGCAGAGTTTAAGAAATATATTGTTGGTAATATTGATAGTATTACCTATGCTTAGATTTTTTGGCAAATTAATACCTTAATAGACGAAATTGGATTATTATAACGAACCAGGATATCAAGGCACCTACAGGGCTTATGACCTGTCTGGTTTACTTTGTCTGTATGAAGATATTTTTTTTCTGAATCTTCAGGAGTATTTAAGCGATGTCTACAAAGCAACTTAACATTGTATTATACTTAACTTCCTAATGTATGTACGTGTGTGTATGTATGTATGTATGTGGATATGTACCTATATATTATAATAAATTATTATTGCGTATTGGATTTCTCATTATGATGGCATGTAGTAATATAGTTAATATTCCCCTTTAATACTTTCCCAGATCATTTTGATTCAGATTCAACATCATTCATATACCTATGTATGTACGTGTGTGTATGTATGTATGTATGTGGATATGTATATATTATAATAAATTATTATAGCGTATTGGAGTTCTCATCATGATGGCATGTAGTAATATAGTTAATATTCCCCTTTAATACTTTCCCAGATCATTTTGATTCAGATTCAACATCATTCATATACCTATGTATAATATGTATATGTATGTTATATAATTAGTTTAATAAAATTTGTGTTACATTTTCTGGTGTCTATATGGGTAATTGAATGTCTTATTTACACTGAAAAAAAAAATAATTGTGACCACCGAACTGACTACCTGCGTTTTTAACCAAACCTTTGTTATTAGTAGATAATAAAAGTTTATCTGTTTATGACTGTATTGTTTGGTTAAACACACAAAATATTTAGTAGCACAAAACAAATTGTTTTGTAGTCACTATAGTTTGGTTAATTTTAACATAACTTTTTTTTTCAGTGTAATGTATTTTTAATTGTGATTGTTTTAAACCGTAAATAAATAAATGAATTATATACGCAATCATAAGTATATTCGATTTCACCTCAGATTTATTTCTTCGTTCTTTGAGGACTGTTGTCATTTTCTATGGTTTCTTCTTTCTATAATTCTGGTGTGGTTTTTTTATATTATTCCTTATTTTGTATTTTAAAATTATTTCCATTCGACAATAAACTCGCCACTTGCGCAGGGTGCAAGGAATCGTTTATAATTTGAATAAATGTAACGCTAATTAGTATGTGTCAAATAAAAACATATGGTTGTGTATTCCTGACAAGACATTCTAACAAATGGTCGACATTCGGGCTATGTACCCTTCATCTCCACTAGTAGACGATAACCGTCCTTAGGAAGAAGGTTATAAGGTCCAATATCCTTTACGACTTCCGCCAACCCTACGTATGACAGTCATAATAATGTAGGTAGGTAGGTAGGTGTACCTGCTGCAATGCTGTAGTACCTACTTATGTATGAATGTGAAGCATATATAAGAGCGTGGGAGGTTACATATAATTTGTTGTTTTGCATTTATGTAAAATGTTAATATTTTGAATTCTTATTTTTAAGGCTGACATGCTCCTATAAATCTTATCTAAAATTCTTAGTTTATTTGTTAGGTAAATTCTCTTTGTTTATCACTTCAATACAAATAAAAATACTCGGTTTAATTTTTTTAACAAAAAATGAATTTGTCTTTATTAAACAAGTACATATATACATCTTCCTACATCCCCCAAATTAAGCATAAATGATTGTGCTATAGGTGAACGAAATTGGTCGAGCTTGGATTCGAACTCGCGACCACTGGGTTACTTACCCAGCGCGCTAACATTTAAACATACTTTCTTTTGAAAATAATAAAAAAAATGTCAGCTCGCGAGGCTTTGTATTTTTATACTGTTTCAAATGAAATATTATAAGAATGAAATATTATTTTTGCTCTACTGTAAAATTGCCGATTTTGACATAGAAGGGTTTCAAACGAATACTAAGACAGGCAAACTTACATGAATATAGCCGCATACAAATCCAGAACGACAATCTTATGAGGTCTACTTTATTTATATGCAGACAGATGGAGATGCAGATATCTTCCCGCCCTTTCAAACATAAAGACTACATAATAATTATAACATGCCGCATTTCAATTTGATAAATATTTGAAAATAAATAGGCAAAAAGATTGATCTACCTAAATTAGTATGATGCATCTTACAGTCTAATGCAATATGCATGATAGTAATATACAATACAATTTTTATTATTCGGTATAATGATGTCCTTGCTAAACAAAAAAAAAATGTGCACTTCTTACAAAATATAGGGTTATAGTGTTCTGTGAATACTTTGTTAAAAAACCTGTTCATAAAATCACTCAAAACCGTTTTTAATCGAATCATAAAATTGTAAGTACAATATAGCGAATATTTTGCGTATAAATCACAAAATATATGATAATCTATTTGAATGTGTTATGTTTTGTGTGATATTTGTGTTTTTAGGATGTAAATAATATAATTATGACAATGATAATGTTACATATATAGTCATTATTGTTAGAAATTTACAAAGCAAAAATATTCAAACATTTAAACTTTGTAAGTACATATTTTATTTATGTTATTTTTTTTAAAATATTCAAATAGTGTTAATTTTTTAAGCAAATTCTCATACGTTTATAACACGATGTACTTAGTATCCATCGTCAACATCTACATAAAGTACCTAATTTAAGATTGGATATTTTTACTAAACGAATATATAATTTGGAAGTGAGTAACGTATAAGAGGGTAATTAATCTTCCAAGTAGCTGCTGTAGCACAGTGGGTGATAGTAAACGATGTTTATTAATAAATTATGTTAATGTAAATTAAAATAGACACAGTAATATGGGAATGGAAAGAAGTCTTGTCACAGGAGAAAGATGTTTGGAATATTTTGCCACTCATAAAACAGGAAATTGTATATCTTCATCAGAAACAATCAGAAACGGACATTTCTCAAGTTTTTTAAGTGTGATAAAAAATATTATGTGTTTTTCATTAAAATCTCATTAGAAAACAAATTTTCGTAGAAGTTGTGAATTAATTATTAATATTTCATATTAATAATTGATTCATAAAATTGTCAAGATTAAGTTAATATAAGTTTTTCATTAATTTGATCATTTAATGTAGATATCTATTGAATTACGTCATATAGAGATGTTTCTGTAAACTTTAAGTTTTATAGTATTCATTTTGATTTTTAAAGCTCTATTTTAAGTTTCTCGATTTTTCTAAATACGTGAATAATCTTTATCTGTCGTGTCGTCTGTTTTTTTATTGAATAATTTTAACTATCTAGTTATTATATTTAGTTTGATTGATATGGTTGAAAACAGGTATTCTGTACATTTGTAAAATTCAAACGAATGCGTTTATTTTGGTCATCCCTGATTACTGGTGCAACCCATTTCAAACCGAACGATACATCAAAGAATATAATATGCATTAAATATGGCGATAAGTGAATGCATTAGATAAAGTGTGTTTTAAATAATCGTCTGTCACCTATGAATATCTCATATAGATAATATTTTTTAAAGCCACGCTAAAGGATTGATGGTGCAACGGAAGCACTTACGCGATTGAAGATATGTAGAGAGCCATCTGTATAAGTATCAACTTAATAGAGTTTATTTTTTAAATAAATCAACTAAATAATAACGTTTAATAGTTGTTTTCTTTACATGTCTCCTGATAAGTATTTCTTTTTTTAGCGATGAGCCCGTGTTTTTATTATTCAATTATGTATGTATTATCCATTCTTCGATTAAACTGCATTAGTTTTAAAATCAAATAGTAAATAATACCTTTTCTCCTTCTCCATCTTACGGGAAAGATATTTCCTTCTTCAGGAGGATCAGTATACCTACTTAAAATATGTATTGTTGACTTGTCGCAATTCGCAACCACAATTTAAGGAATAAATATAATTGATTATATCGGTTCGTGTTTGCAACAAATTAATATTGTAGACTATTTGTTGTGAGTATGATCACTGCTAAAATTTGGTATATATTAATCTGTTTTTGTTTCGTTATTTACAGGTTGCTTATAGGAGCCCCAATTGACCAAAATCGTCAGCCTCGCACCAACAGATCCGGAGCACTATGGAAGTGTCCAATAACAATGAGGTTGGATGACTGTGAGCAGGTCGTCACAGACGGAAAGCGCTGTAAGTATATCTACACGGGGAGTATAGGGGAGTATACTTACAGTAGGTATACTTACAGTAGGTATACTTACAGTAGGTATACTTACAGTAGGTATACTTACAGTAGGTATACTTACAGTACCTATACACCTTTCCCCTGGGAATTTGTTTTATTTATTTTCCCTTTTTGGGTTGGGAATAGTCGGTTTAGTAGCGTGAACATTTTCATTAATATCAATTACAAACAATTGTTTAAATTGCTTTAATCCGTAGACTTTATTTTTATATTGTTCTTATATTATTATTTCATTGACACATTTTTTTTAAATACCTATGATGTCTTGTTTGGTATTATCGATTCTGTAAAATATACATTTGGTATGAAAGTTTGACTAAAGCTGGATTGTTTCAACAAAAGTAACAGTAATAGTATAGTTAAAATACTTTGATTTCGTGAAATTGTTCAAAAATGCGTTGTTCGACGGCATTAGATTTCAATGAAACAACCAAAATTATTGAATAATTTTATGAAATCAAAGTACATATTTCAACTATACTTTTACTTTAATCTTTGTTCGAGAAACACAGCATAAGTATTCAAATATATTTGACAAAATAACAAACATTGTCAATTTTTAAATTACTTTTGTATTCTTGGACACGCTACTGAATTGTCTTTTTAATTTATGTGATATTTTAATTTTTTGCATTATTATTTTATTTAGAACACTATTGTTTTTTTATTAATTTGATATTCGAGTATCTTTATTTATTTGTTTTTTTTTATTAGTTTTGGGCATTGTCAGTTTTATGGGATGGAGTAAATATCATTAATGGTTTAAAAAATACATATGTAACTGAAAATCGTGGTTTAAGGATATTTGTCTTACTTTTTTTACAGCAAAAAGTCATGACTTTGTTGAAATATTTGTGCATGTACTTAATTGGGACCCATTTTTTTAGAAAAAAACCTTTAGTACCCTCAGTTTGATTTTGATTTATGAAAAACAAAAAAAAATAGAAACTGTCATGACATTAATCAATCTTTAAACTAAATACCTAATATCACCTACTCAATGCATTTTACCCTTAAAATTACCTGTTGTTTTAGTATCTACAATTTTGGGATTGGAGTTTTGTCGAAATTGTGGGTTGTTAATTTGTGGTGCATAATTTATTGTTTGTTGTATCCAGTTACAGGAATTTTGGATTATTTTATGTATTTATTATTATTGTTTTTTTTATGTTTGAATTTGTATTTTGAGTGTTTATAATACATACTTATAAACAAATCAGGTATTACCCTTTTTCAATTGAATATTGTTTTTGTGAAATATGACCATTTTGTATAATAATATTCATAACTACGTGTAGACAAAATAGTTTTAGATAAATATGAAATAGATACTTACTAAATAAACTGTACCTATCTACTCACTTATATCAATTTGTAGTTTGTTGGTTTTAGACACAGGTATTGATGTAAATTTTCGTATTCTGCATTGTATATTTTATTACCTATGAATTGATATCGTAATAAATACAGCAACACTCCTGAATATTGTATAAAACACAGCACATTTATGACTTTTGCGATAGTTGATTTCATTTTACTCTCCATCTTATAAGGAAATTACTTTTTTCGCATTTTATTTTATTTTCCACGTAGAAAATGAAAATGCAATTTAGAAAATCACTTATTGGTTGATTGAACAATAAATATATCTATGTACAATAGTGTTCTATCAAGAATTGTCGATCGACAAACATAATCTATTATCTAATACAAAAAATATAATAATAATTTAACATAGCTGAGACTTTGAAAATGAAAGTAACATTTGTTTTATTATGTTACTTACCTACATAATCTTGTTTCTTTTAGATTTTTAATAGTAGCCTGCTTTTAATGACAGTATTATGATAATAAAAATATATGTAAAACAATATCTCATGTGTTATATATTTATTTTTAGTTACTTTGTTATTGCAAGAAGTCATTAGAGAAAAAAAAACTAATTTCCCGATCTTGGTAATACCTACATAGACACTATACGACGTGTCTTAATAATATTAATTTAATGTATTAATAACACGAATGTGGTTCCTTTGTTATTCCTTTTCCCATATAAACCCGTTTAGAAATAAACAAAACCTAGTGCTTAATTTGCTTTAAACGCACAAAAGAAATACATATGTTTTACTTTCAGATTCTGCGACCAAAAATATATTTAGCAAATCAAACATTTGTGTTAAATTGTGACATTTGATTGTAATGAATAATTTTTGTTTTAAACTTGACATATTTTTATCGGTGGTGCCTCCGTGAAGCGATGGATTGGCGCGGACAGTATGACAACTGTAAGTGGTGGTCTCAAATCTGAAATCTCTTCTGTTTATTATTTTATTTTCTCTCATTTTATTTTATAATATTATATCATTAACTCTTTTTGATTTTTATAACATAACAACATTTTTATATTAACAACGCTATTCAATATTATTATTTTTATTATTCCTTTTGTCAATCAGTTTGACAATTTCATCTTCTGACGCTTTCGAGTGTGAAATAGATAAATACGCGGTCGTGGTTGGACTGGTCGGGTAAACTTTTATTTTTGGCTGAAAGACATGACATGTGTTCGTAACAGTGATTCATATAGGTCAAGGATATTATGTTTTTAAAATTGATATTTTTAGCTATGTTTGTAGTAATTGAAATGACAAAGAATCAAATTTATTTAATATGTATATATCAGTAATTTATTAGACACTGTTGCAAATATGCTTTCAACAAAAACGAGAGTTTTGTAATATATTTAGCATGGAAAATATATCATGGGTGCATGTTGTGGGAATTTTGGCTTTGTGTATTTTTATTGCTTTTTTTACGCATGTGTCTGGCTCGCATGTTGCATGAATTATTTTTACTTTAATGGGTGAAGTTGGTGCACTGAAGTGACGTTCAACGATGTTTTTATCCAATTATAGGATTGAAATAATTTCTTTATTCATTTAGGTAAATATGTTTCCACTTTGCAAAGAATTCATACATGTATTTAAGATTTATTATAATGCTAGCGATCGAGCATTTTCGTTTTCTTATTTGTATCACGAATTCACCAATATGTAAATTTAGTCAAATTATTGTCGCCTTTACCTGTAAAACTTGAAATTTATTTTGAATTTCAGTAATAATAGCATTATTTTCTTTATTTTACAAGACACATTCAACAAGTTTTATACATCATTTTATATCTTAAAATTATCTATAATTTTGCATTGGAAATCTTCGTGGTACTAATAAAAATATGCATTTTATTATTACCACCTTATTTTTAATATATTCTTCTCCACGTGTTATTTTGAAGATTCTACAATAATGTAGGTAGGTATTTAATCATGTTTATTTTTAAATGATTATCAAACTACCCTAAGTAATATTAACACACATCAACAGTAACCAAATAATCGATTTAATAGCGGATGTTATATAAGATCTCTTAACAATTTCTCAATATTTGGTGGGCGGAAAGGGAACCTATAATATTGTAATGCTTCTAAACTTGATGTCGTGATAAGTCATTTTAATTTATTAATCCAACATTAATCACTAGATCAACCTTCCAGACCAGAACGGACCAAACTATTTAGAGGTTTTCGTACGTTTCAATGTCAGACATTAGCCTTACAGTTCAGGGTTGTCACAAAAACAGGCGTATTCTTGAAATGAATGTCATTAAACCAAAAAATGCATATCAGATGGGTCGGTGGCAGACCGACTAACGTGCTGGATTAGTCGAGTAGACTACGCGAGTTCGAATCCTGCCTCTATCAATTTCGTTCACCATTTGCTTAGTTTAGGGAATATATTATGAGGTTTCCATAAATTCTATATATGTTTGCGCTATAGGTGAATGAAATCGGTCTTGGCAGGATTCGAACTCGCGACCACTGGATTACGAACCCAGTTCGCTTACCGCTCTACCACCACCCATATATAGAGAACTTTTTAATTCCGCATCTTTTGCTATGTGATGCCTTAGTTTGTTTTTTTTCTTTTATCAAAAATGGTTCAATTAGATTTAATATAGGTATTATTACGTTTTTTTATTAATATTATTTTTAGTTTGTTTCAGATTATGAATAAATCGGCTATTAACATTTATTGTACCCATAGTGTACACCCCTGTTCTGATTATGTTTTTTGTTAACATATAATTGAGATGGATACATTTTTTTATCAGGAATTAAAATCTGATTTGGACCGATTTGGTTGCACAGCGTATAATTATTATATTTGTAAAATACAAATGTCATTCCATTTTTGTAGCTCATCACGATGAAAAAAAAGTAATATATACGTTAAAATGCTGATGTAAGCAGTTCTAACGAACACACAACGTTTAAAATAATTATACATCTACAGCCAGATGTTTTTAAGCAACAGCGGTCATTTTCTCAAAACATTATTGTCTAATATGATAGTAAAAGTGGTATAGAACATATTTAGTAATATAAGCGTATAGATTAAACTAAAATAGTTTAGTTTTGAAATGGATTAACGGTATTTTCTAAATTAAATTGTTAAACAATTTTTTTCCAAATATTTTAATTTTAACACAACCGAAACGTCCTTGAATTACTTTTTCAGTGAAATCATCAGAAATATAAGGTAAATTTAATTTTATCAGCAAAATATCATCGTAAAAAAATTCTTCAAAGTATTTTCATACATACGATAACGATTTTCTTATGTTAATAAGTTGATATCATAACACAAAAACATGGTCTGGAAGTGTTAAATTTACAGTAAATTTTAAAACATTTATTTTACACAACTAATAAGCTTATGTTGATGTTAAAATGGCGCCAAGGAAACTGAGTAATCACAAATAATCATTAATAATATCTTTTCGACCGGCAACATCGTAATAATTTATCAACTCCACACAACCATAACCTTCATAATAATTTAAACATTTAAAATTATTAATCCAAGCCGGTCGTAATCTAGTAATTTAGTAAATTAATTAATAAATATACTATTATTTTAACAAGACTGTCTTCCTTAAGTCGTGTAGTTTTACCACGAATCTTTATAATATTCATTCTTTCTTTATACTTATATTACATTTACCTACCCTCTCTATATTTATGAGACCACTTATTCATCTTTTTTGTTTGTTGTAGCGTATCAGCATCGGCAACAACACAATATTTGTTTTTTTTTTTTTCAGAATCATTTCAATCAGAATCATATAAGAATTTATTTCAAAGACTATTACTATCGATATTGAAATAAATAATTAACAAAAATATCTTATTCCAACTAACGAAGTTGGCAAACGTATTCCAATGTCTAAATATAAATAAAATCTAATTAGATATTATGCATCTAAAGACATAAATCTCTACTATTTGATTTATTTATCAAAATTTTATAATTCTACGACAGGAAACAATAATTATAAAAGATAATGTTTGCACAGTAATAAAAAAAAACAACTGAGATTATATCATAATTGTATTTTAGTATGTCGTTATAATATATAGAGCGTATTCATTCAGAATTATCAATCAGTGACCCCAGGTTCGACGTTCTTTATCGAAACTCTCTGACCAGTTATTATTATAACTAGTTGCATGTAACACATGAGATCCAACTGTCGACAGCGATAGTATGTATAGTTGAAGAATAAGTACCAAACCCATAAATACAAATTATTTATTATTTTATGATATTTAGTTTTCTATACAACACATGTACCTAGGTAGTCAAGATAGGATAGTATGGAGGTCAGTCTTTTTTTCCTACCCGGAATATGAAAACAGCATGATGGTATATGTATATTGTATGTTTAGAGATGAAGTATCAAACTATTAAGTCTTCTTTGATATTGTGTATAGGTGACTACCATACAAATTGTATGAAGCGATGTCGTCACTAAATTCAATTTTTATAAAAATTGTTAAAAAAAATTTGAGATGTACTACTACAATGTTAATATTTTTTATATAAAATTAAATTATCTAGTTGGGGTGTTTCGGCTTTTTTCGATATTGGAAATTAAAAAAATGGAAATATAGGCAGTTAAACTCATAAATTTATCATAAAAAAAATACTTTTCTTAATAAAAAATGTTTGAGAAACCCTGGAATTTTTTTGAAAAAACTTATTTGAGATTTTGTATTTGTCTATGTTTATACGAATTTTCAGCGTTCTAGCTTTTATGGTTTCTGAGATATAGGGAAAAATAAAATAAAAATTCAAAAGTTGATAACCCCTGACTGAAACAAAAATTCAAAATTCCGAGTATAAAAGTTTTGTAGGCCTGTAACTGTTTATATATTCTGAAATTTTAGGCTCTGTAAATTGAGCGGATCAAAAGTTATAAGGGGGGGACGGACACACACACACACACAGACATACACACACACAGACACACACACACACAGACACACACACACACACACACACAGACACACGAAATGTTCTACTCCGAATTCTGAGTAAATCCGTGTATGGAACATATATGCTGCGAAGCCTCTAAGTTGGTGTTTTTTGACTTCAAAGTTGGAAAAGCCGTGAAAAAAGTAGACCTCTCCATACAATTCTCGCGTATTCTGGCTTGATACATTGTCGATATGTTAAGAGAACAAAGTTCTCCTGAACAAATCGACAGTTGGAATATTGACGAGTTACTCTACGCACACAAATACAATCAGAATTTTTAACGTACCTATTATAAATGTCAATAGTTTTTTCGCATAGTTGGAAAATTCGTGGTCTATTCAAATTGAATTTTAGTATTGTGCACCATAGTTAGATTGGCAGCGTGCTTTTGCGAACATTTTCAGAAAAGGAATGGTTGGGAAAAAATAATATAAAATAAACCATCCATCATAAAATGACTGTCACTGTCAAAATGTCATTCAGGGATTGATTTGATTTTGATCATAGAAAAGAGAATTTATTAATTTGATTCATAGAATCTATTTATTTACACTTGAAACTTATTGAATTCAATAAGTTTTAAATTCAATTCAATTTAAACTATGTATTTCTGTTCCGATTTTCGTGTAAGTAGTTTAATATTTTCGAATGGATTGTTCAAAGTGAGTAAACGGAATAATAATGAATTTTTATATAAATCATGATTTTAAGATTCATGATTTTTTTAAACTATGTAGGTACATATCCATTTACGATTAATTCCTTTTTATTAACCTTTCAAACTCTTCTAATAATATTCATGATATTGAGATCATTTTATATTTATCGTTTATATCAGCTTTATATAAATGTAATCATTTCGATTGAATGAATTTTATTACAAGGTTTATGGTTTCATTCAATCAGCAAAATTACACAATAATCATAGTAAAAGTAATCAGCTACTTGGAAAGGAAGCATTGGTTATAAGATATTCTGCTATTTTAATATATTTAATATTCAGAGCATTCTCATATTGGTATTAATTTAATATGCTGGAATAATTCTACTTCATTAAATTACCTTAATTTCATAAACGTGTGTAAATGACTTTGTTTCAAATAATACAAAGCAATATTCGACTGATCTCTTTAACAAGCTGGATATCCTTTTATTGCATCTATTATGTGGAAAAATATAGACTTATTTTTTCAATAAAGTTTGTGCATAACATGAAATATATAAAAAAATATGAAGATAATAAATACTTCTCCTAGCAGCTACAATGTAAAATTTGGTAATCCACACTTTCCCATTGTTACTAAATTCTTTACAATACTTTTTTGCACTTTTTAAACCTAGAAAACTGTGAAAACATCCACTAATAATATAGCAGCAAAGTATAGACACGGTAGTTAAGGAAATAATTGGCAGAATCATCTAAGAATTTTTTATACATCAATAACATATTGTTATGAATATTTGTTACGTATTTTATACCTACGATTATCATAAATTTATATGTAGGTATACATTTTCATATAAACTCAAAATTCCTTCGCTAGGTTGAATTTATTTTGAGATAATATCAAAAATATTGTCTTATACAAAAAAAAAAACAATTCATTTGATGGCACTTCCACAAGTATCACAATGTTCACATTATCATTCACATTCATTGTCAAATACACAGATAATCCGAAGAGGGTCATTTATAGACCAATACTAGTCGGTGTCAATAATTATAATGATGAAACTTAAAACTAATTGTTTTGTTTACCTAAAACAATTTTAGGTAAATAAAACGCAATTCCAACAGGAAACACATCACCATAATTTTGTTTTTTTACACAGTTAAATGGATTATTATTTAATCGGTGGAAATGTAAGTATTGAAGTTATTGAATGCATGGTTTTACAGATTAATATTTTATTGTATTAAAATATCACCAGATTTCTGAGAGTGTTTTGATATTACATATATAACAACGGTGTAATCAACGCCTTGCATCTTTCTTCAGGTTGAACATCATCAAATCTCTGTGCAAATATTCATTACCGTTATATGACGGTTTCACCCACTTTAAGTTCACCCCCATATTGTAGAAAAAAATATCATTTGTTTGCATCACCATTCATTATATTATAGCATTTTGTATATTATATCATGTTTCATTTTGACCAATGATCAACAATTAAATATTGTAATTTAATTAAGCATACATTTTTAAAAAATACATTTCATTCTGCAACATTTTTCAAGTATTTCTATTTTTTAAGTTGTATTTTTGCTATTAATTATTTGATGTACCTGCTCTATTTTGGGTGTTACCTATTGAAGTATGTTTAATATTCAAGTTTAATATTTTCATATTTGAGTGTATTAATTATAGTTTTATTTACATTTATTGGCAGAAGATGCGTAAATGTTAATACATAAATGGTGTGAGGATTATGTGCATGTACGGTAAAATGAAATATGACAGGATAAGAAATGAGAATGCGAGATTTGAAATAAGTCACTTACTTGCCTTTGATGAAAGATTAAAAATATTTGTGTACATAAAAGTATAAATTGTTGATCATTGGGTTTCATTTTGTTTTTAAATTACTTATTAGAAAAATCGAAAAGATCATGTTTAGTGTAATATAATTTAGGTAAAATAAATATTAATTTAGTTATAATATAAATATTGTAACTATAATGATTTTTTTCAAACCTTGATGTGGGTTTTTATGTTTGTAAATAAATATACATTTTTATTTTATTAAGTGTAATATACAAAGTGAATATTTAAAATTTATTTGTTTTAAACTTATAATACATATGTTTATTTATTATTTAACTACCTACCTATATTTCAGTGTATCTATTATACTTGTACAAAAAAAAATATTCAAACATTTTTATATACCAATTTGTTGTATGCAAGTTAAACTTTGAAATGGCAGAAGACAGAGTATGAAGTTAGAATGGATACTTATGAATTGCTAACAACACTATGAGAAAAGCAAGGCTGTAGAGTTTTAAATATATCCACTGATAGTTTTGGTTAAATGAACTTGTTTTCTAAGTCTAAAATTGACTTTTACTTGCATTGAATGAAATATTAATAATGAAAAGGAGTTGGACATGGTTAATTTTTATGACTCCCATTTTGTCTAAATTGCTACAACTTCACGACTCTGATTCTAAATTGCTACGACTTCACGAATATACAACTCTGATTCTAAATTCTAAATTGCTACAACTTCACAACTATACGATTTTGATTCTAAATTGCTAAGACCACTACTATACAACTCTGATTCTAAATTGCTAGGATTTCACAACTGATTCTAAATTGCTACAACTTCACCACTATACGACTGATTTTAAAATATAATGTTTGTATTAATAAGAAACGATAAAGATGATTTGAAGGATTTTATCTGTGTTTTGAATGTATAAATTTGAAGGTATCAGAATAAAATCAATTAATCGTTCAAAGAAAAGCTGGCAAGAGTTCTTTTTTATCTCATCTTTCTCCCAAGATTGTTTTGGGGTCGGCTCTCTTTATTTTTTTCCTCCATACCTCTCTATCTTGCATCATTTTTTCATCCATTTGTGCCTTTCTCAACTCCTCCATGTGAGTCTGCCTTCCTGTATTCCTAGTGCAGTATGCACTGCATGATCTTCATGCCTCATCACATGGCCATACCATCTCAATCTTGATTCTGTCACTGGGCCCCCCCCCCTGATACGCTTGTTTCTCACTCGGTCTAGCCTTGTCACTTGCTGGACAAAGGCTGGCTAGACTAAGTAAATGAAATCTTAATAATTGAGAAATTGTAGAAACTTACAAAACTGTGAGACATGAGTATGAGACAATTTATTAAGTGATGAATGATGATAGTGATTGATATACCTACCTATACGTAAGTGATATATTAAGTGATGAATCTATGAATGATGATAGTGATTGATATATATATACGTAAGTGATATATTAAGTGATGAATCTATGAATGATGATAGTGATTGATATATATATATACGTAAGTGATATATTAAGTGATGAATCTATGAATGATGATAGTGATTGATATATATATACGTAAGTGATATATTAAGTGATGAATCTATGAATGATGATAGTGATTGATATACCTATACGTAAGTGATATATTAAGTGATGAATCTATGAATGATGATAGTGATTGATATACCTATACGTAAGTGATATATTAAGTGATGAATCTATGAATGATGATAGTGATTGATATATATATACGTAAGTGATATATTAAGTGATGAATCTATGAATGATGATAGTGATTGATATATATATATATATATATATATATATATATATATATATATATATATATATATATATATATATATATATATACGTAAGTGATATATTAAGTGATGAATCTATGAATGATGATAGTGATTGATATATATATACGTAAGTGATATATTAAGTGATGAATCTATGAATGATGATAGTGATTGATATATATATATACGTAAGTGATATATTAAGTGATGAATCTATGAATGATGATAGTGATTGATATACCTATACGTAAGTGATATATTAAGTGATGAATCTATGAATGATGATAGTGATTGATATACCTATACGTAAGTGATATATTAAGTGATGAATCTATGAATGATGATAGTGATTGATATATATATACGTAAGTGATATATTAAGTGATGAATCTATGAATGATGATAGTGATTGATATATATATATATACGTAAGTGATATATTAAGTGATGAATCTATGAATGATGATAGTGATTGATATACCTATACGTAAGTGATATATTAAGTGATGAATCTATGAATGATGATAGTGATTGATATACCTATACGTAAGTGATATATTAAGTGATGAATCTATGAATGATGATAGTGATTGATATATATACGTAAGTGATATATTAAGTGATGAATCTATGAATGATGATAGTGATTGATATATATATATATATACGTAAGTGATATATTAAGTGATGAATCTATGAATGATGATAGTGATTGATATACCTATACGTAAGTGATATATTAAGTGATGAATCTATGAATGATGATAGTGATTGATATATATATACGTAAGTGATATATTAAGTGATGAATCTATGAATGATGATAGTGATTGATATATATATATACGTAAGTGATATATTAAGTGATGAATCTATGAATGATGATAGTGATTGATATACCTATACGTAAGTGATATATTAAGTGATGAATCTATGAATGATGATAGTGATTGATATACCTATACGTAAGTGATATCATTTATATTTTAAATAACATATTTAAAATTTTATTTTCAGTTCACTTTTATGTTATACTTTTTATTTTAAAATTTCTCTTATTGTGTTTCGTTTTGTTTGAAATACTAAAATACGAGTGTTTTTTTTTATTTATTGTTATTTTACAACTTGTGAAGTTAATAACATTTGTAATATTAAAATTGTTTTTGTGTTTTTTGAAATATATTATTTGTAACTAAATTTAATTATTGTGAATTTACTATTTATTTTTAAATCAACATCTGTATTTTAATACTTATTTGTTTTTATAAACTTAAATTCTACCTTTCATATTATTTTTCATCCTTTGATAGATTGTATAGATATTCTGTAAAACTAAAGTGTTTATGATAAATCTCATCTGATATATTTTTCCAAAACGATAATTCTATGTTATTTATGAAAATATAAATGCTATTTAATTATTCCAATTTCATATATACATATCTTATATATTTTTTTAAAATCTCTTTATTCTTTAAATTGTAAATCTCTATGTGATGTTCTGTGTGATTTGTTTGTTTAATTTGTATGCAATAAATACAAAATATAAATATAATTTTTGATTATGGCAGCGATCGACTCCAACGACCTTCGTCCCCCCCATAACGATGAGATCAAAGATGGGCAGTGGTTGGGAGTGTCTGTCAGGAGTCAAGGTCCGGGAGGGAAGGTGGTCGTCTGTGCTCACAGGTATAATATAATATACCTACCAATATCTCAAGTCTTCAAACAATGTCAATTTATGTATTTTTACAGCAAAGTTATTTACTTATGAAAAAAAGTGATTTCTGACCAAACACGAAACATTCATAGCACAGAGTTAAAGAATATACAAAGCTGAAATAAGCTACGGCTCTAGGCCAGTGGATTGATACACAAATTGAGGTGGAACGGGGGTGTCCTAAACACATTCAATGTTTAAATATAAATCAGATAGATCAATGTTTAAATGAAACATTTATATAACAGTAAACAGTATTTGCTTTTCAAAATTTAAAATCGTTTGTTAACAAGATGTACTTTTTGATATAAGTGTTGAGTTCTATTTCAATTTTCATTCTGAACTATTCAGATAACATTCAAATACTATATTGATTGCCACCAAATTTTGGGGACATGTACCGAAAAAAATTGCTTATATCATGTCTAAAGATATAGTATTTGGTTCATACATTTTAAAAACAAAAATACATTTATTAACCAATATATATATATTTTATTTTTAATGATTCTGAAGTTTTGGTGGTTAATGGAGTGGAAAGCAGTTTTATAAATTAACAAATGAAATTTAACATTGTTTCTCTACACACTGTATTTTTCTTGTATTTTTTATGACCGAACGTATCCGCTGAGGTGTCTCAGCGTTGTCAACGTCTAAAAGAAGCTAAATTTTAGGATTAGTATTTTTAATCTAGTTTCCTTTAGAACTAAGATAATGCAGAGACATCTCAGCGAATATATTGTGTTGTTAAAATTGAATCTGTGGACTTTTTGAATTTAAATTTTTATTCTGAAAAACATTTTATCTTAAATTTTTTTTTTTGATCTGTTGATAAGAGTTTTTATTTTACTGTTCCGAATATTCTATGGAGAAATTGATTTTATGTAGAACAACAATGCTTTAGTAGATATACCCTTTAAAAGAGGGGCTGTCTACTTTTGCCAAATTGGCTGGATCTGGATCTGGCTGTTAAAAGTTCAAGATAGAAATGAGTAGAAGAGACCTATGTATATCCAGCAGTGGAAAATGAAGAAGAAGTTAGACTAAACTCTTTTTGATTTATTTTTTGTTATTTAAACAATGTAATATCTAAATAAACACTTTTTTTACAGTATTAATGAATATATTTTCAGGTATGTTCGTAAAACTGGTGAATCTCAGTTTGGACAAGGACTATGTTATACTCTGGACAATGAACTCAATTATGACAACAACTGGGAGCCGTGCAAGGGAAGGTCTACTGTCAGGTTTGTTATTTGAGCATTCTTATTACTCCACTCTTAATGTCTGGTTTCCAGCAAAACACATTTCTTGCAAACCACAAAAATATTCTAATAATATTTATTTATATTGTTATACAGCGCCAGAGCCATTAATAAAGAAATACAGCAGTTACACAACATGCTTCAAAATATATTAAAGTAACCTGAGGGGGCAAGTCTGGTCCAACCGGCAAAATCAAAACCCTCGTGAGTATCCATATCATGGATATAATTATCATATGGAGTTCTATGACATCTAAAGATATTGTAGAACTCCATATAATAATTTAATCCATGATATAGGTAATCATGAGGGTTTTGGTTTCGCTGGTTGGACCAGACTTGCCCCCCTGAAGTCAACACTCAAGTAGGTAGGATGGAAATGCAAGATTATATCAGTAGCAATCAGAAACATGTTGATTTATAGAAATTAAGAGATACAATACAAGATATCATAAAGTGTAATATAAAAATAAAAATGTGAAAAAATACAGATTTAAAATGGAAAAAAAAATACTTACATAAACATAAATCAGGAAAATAATAAAATACAATTACTGGACACTGCCCAAAATACCATAATTATTCTTGTAATTAAAAAAAGCAGTTAATAAATAAATTTTAATTTTCAATTGTCATAATGTTCATCAGATTTTCCTGGTAGGTATCCTTATTGCTGACAGTTCTCAAGTAATCTCCTCTTTTGTCAGTTTTTTCTGTACAATTCCATTTTTTTTATGCTTATTAGTAAAATGAAAAATAATGATATCTCGTTTGCTTGCAGAGAGCACGAAGAGTATGGATACTGTCAAGCAGGTACCAGCAGCATGTTCCTCCCCGATGGCACAATGGTGTTGGGAAGTCCCGGTCCTTACACTTGGAGAGGAACTGTCTTTATTATGGACACCAACGATAACTTCCTTGAGAGAGATAAAGTTGTCTACTATGGACCTCTAGTCAAAGAGACAAGTCCCGTCGATAAATATGGATATTTAGGTTAATTTAATATCTTATGTTAGAAACAAACTCTTATTTAGAGTTCACTTAATTCTGGGGTGTGTTCAGATAGAACACTCAATGTCGGGTGTCGGATGTACCTGAAGTTGCAGATTATGGCGTTTTTCACACTAATCTCACTGAACGCTTTCGGGCGGTGTTTCAATCTGAACGCAGCATCAGATGTTTTTTCAAATGTCATTTATAATACATATGTCTTTTTAGGTTACTTATATTTTCATTGAAAGACAACAATTGGAAATTTTTTTATTGGAAACTTTTGAATGATATTTTTATAAATTAACCTCTTTGTGAATGCATAATAATAATCAGATATAATGTCACAGATAAAATAATAATCAGATATAATGTCACAGATAAAATAATAATCAGATATAATGTCACAGATAAAATAATAATCAGATATAATGTCACAGATAAAATAGTCAACAAATACTATAAATGTCGTGTTTTTCACCCGACGATTTTACAGAGCGTTTGGAGCAATGTTCCCTCTAAGGTGTGCGCGCGCACACCTACTAAAATGTCTCCGCACACATGTCATGTTTTACCCTCCGCACAGTCAATATTATATAAGAAAGTTTCCAATGACAGATTTTAGTTACCTATCTTGTTTATTTATTTCAAAAATTATCTTTGTTAGTGTTGTTATTATATAAAATCACTGTGATTAATAAATACTAAATACCCTAAAAATATACATTTTAATTAAAAATTGTAAGTATGTGTGTTTAATGGGGGGGGTGTAAATTTATTGCACCGCCACTGCACGTCGAAGATCCACACACACACAATAGAAAAATTAGAGGGAACGTTGGTTGGAGCATAATCTGAACGCCACAGACTGTCTTTAAAGCGTCTGTTTCCAGTCATTATGAATGGCTTAGAGCGTTACTAAGTGTGCTTGGTGTTCATTGTGAACACAGCCCTGTACATACATCTCGTTTATGTTTCCTACCATCACCATCTTGATACAAGACCCTGACACTCTCACTTAGTACAAATTTTAGTAGGCCTAACTTTTGTTCATACAATATCAATATTATCTTTTTAGGGAGATGATGATTCAAATAATTTTTCATACATTACTTTTTATTTTATTTAATAAACAAGTGACAGGTTTATTTGTGAATACCAATTAATTTAACAAGACAAATATTATACTCTAATATTTATATTGCAGGTATGTCAGTTAGTGGTGGCAAGTTTTTTGGCGGTAATATGTCATACGTGGCCGGAGCACCTCGCAGTGAGGGATCTGGTCAAGTTGTCATCTTCTCTAAGAACACTCACCCACCGTGGAATCCAATCAATGTGTCTCTTATCATCAACGGTGAACAGTTTGCTTCCAACTTTGGATATGAAGTTGCCACGGCTGATTTCAACGGAGACGGGTGAGGATGAATACCATTATTGAGACGCCCATTAGAAATTATATTTAAATATTTGACTATTCAGTGGAAGTTAGTCCTTCATGTCAACTTTATCAAAATCAAAGATCGAAATAATCTATTTAATAAAGCAAAATGTCTGTCTGTCTGACCGTTTGTGCATCTTTCTGTCTGTGCCGGCCGTAGCGATGTAACTATGATACTTGGGGAAGGGAATCAACGGTATTTTTTGGAGGTTGATCTTGTGCAGCTACTATTCAGTTTTTTAAAATGACCAAGATATTATATTCATACATGTACATTTTAGTTTTTTTTAAAATAAAAAATTTTAACATTACTTCTCGGGCAACTAACAGGTACTATGTCAAATATTAAATAGTTTTCTTTCAATGACCTCTCTGGGTCATTTGATTAAATATCTGACTGCTGTATCAATGGTCTCGGTTTTGATTCCCAGTGGAGACACAGTTTTTAATTGTGATTTCAGTTTGCATCTGTGAGACGATCTAAGATCCTAAGTCTCCAGAATGTGACTACTTGTTGTTATTAATAATAATAAACACTTCCTTGCACCCTGCGCAAGTGGTGAGTTTATTGCCATATAGCAATTTCTTCCAACTAACCAGTGTTTCCAGCCCAGAGAAGCAATATTAGCGTGAGAAATTAATTTAAATAAGTTTCTCCTCTGCTGGGGATCGAATCTAGGATGCCCACACAAACCAAACGGCTTACCAACTGTGCCACAGTAGTTATTGGGTGCGTGTTAAATTAATATTTGACATAGTACCTGTTTGGTGCCCGAAACGCAAAAAATACCAAAAATATATTTACTAATCATAGCAATTATTTAAAAGTTATGAAATACCTACTTTTCTATTGAAATTTTATTGTGTACAGAACTAAAATTATAAATCTTCCAATATATATATCTAAAGCCAGCGACCGCCAAATTTACGTCATAGTATTTTATGTGATGTATTGGTGGGATCCCAGTAAAAGGACCTTGTTTATTTTTACACTTTGACTGTGATAATTTAGACTAAAATATTTGATATTGAAAATAAATTATTTCAGGAAACCAGATTTGGCCGTAAGCGCTCCATTCTATTTTAGCCGAGACGCAGGCGGTGCCGTGTACATCTATATGAACGAAAACTTTGGCTTTGGTTCCGGATATAATCTCAAATTGACTGGAAAGCCCGAGTCTAGGTTCGGCTTTGCCCTCGCCAACGCCGGAGACCTCAACAAGGACGGATGTGACGACCTGGCTGTTGGGAGCCCGTACGATGGAAACGGTGTCGTCTTCATGTATCTGGGGAACAAACAGAGAGGACTGGACAAGAAACCTAAGCAAGTTATTACGGCGGAGATGTTACCCATGACATTGAAGACGTTCGGTTATTCTCTGTCGGGTGGAATGGATCTTGACAACAATGGATATCCAGATTTGCTCGTTGGAGCTTACGAACAGGTATGCATTGTTTTTTGTATTAAACATATTTACTAGACTGGCTCTGACAAAATATCTTCCAGCACCATTTATATTTATTTATACATGGTAATACCATCTAGATAAAAGAAAAAATAAAATGTTCTCCATAAATTTAGATTGGTGGTGACGAGAGCGGTTAGCACGCTGGGTTAGTAATCCAGTGATTGCGAGTTTGAATCCTGCCACTACCAATTTCGTTCACCTATAGCACAAGCATATGCATAATTTACATCAACTACAAAGTTGGCAGCTATGATATAGATAAAATGAAATGAAAGGATAAACAGTTGTATAGTTTGACAGACAACATACATACAATGATGATTTAATCCACCTCCCTATCTAATTACTTTATAAGTTTTCACATTTTGTAAATATCAAATATCAGCATCACAGAGTAAAGAAATATTCCAAGCAGACGTAAACTACGATTTTAGGCCAGGGGATCGGTATTGGTATGGTCTGAATCTAGAGCTGATATGGTCCGTACCAAACAACTCCTGCGCACCAGCGAAATGAAAATAGAACGATGCATAGCTGACAAAAGTCTTTGTGATAGAGTTAGAAATACAGATATTCGAAAAATCTGCAAAGCTGAGGACATCGTAAGATGGGGGCGCCAAAGTAGAAGGTACTGGAACTAACACGTCAGCTGCATGTCCGAAGATAGGATCCTAAAGATAGCCCGAGACAACATACCGGAGGGGTCTCGACCACGAGGATGCCCACCACATCACAGGAGGCTGAATATGCACCATAAAACAGGCCCTGTGCCTAATGAAAGAACAAGAAGAAGATTGGTATACAAAGTGGTGCGGGTGGAATGGTGGTATCCCTAACATATTCAATGTTATAAATAAATAAATAATAAACACTTCCGTGCACCCTGCGCAAGTGGCAATTTTATTGCCGTATGGCAATTTCTTCAAACTAACCAGTGTTTCCAGTCCAGAGAAGCAATATTAGCGTGAGAAATTAATTTAAATAAATTTCTCCTCTGCTGGAGATCGAACCCAGGACGCCCGCACAGAAACCAAACGGTTTACCAACTGTGCCACGGTAGTCGGCAATGTTCAAATACAAATACACATTTATATAACAGTAAAAATATTTGATTTTCGAAATGTGAATCCCCTTTGTTAACAACATGAACTTTTTGATGTTAGTGTTGAGTACTATTTCAATTTTGATTCCGAACCATTCTGAAAATATTCAAATATATAATGTGGATGTAATATCCATAAATTATTGATCTGCGATTAGCAAATAAAATAATTTTCTAGAAATGTTATTGTATGATTAGTAAAATAACATGTTATTTTACAGGACAGTGTTGCTCTGTTGAGGGGTCGTCCCATCATTGACATCAAGACATTTGTCAGAAACGGAACACTGAAGAACATAGATCCATCCAAGCACGGTTGTGACAGAGATCCGGGCGCCAACAACACTTGCTTCTTCTTTGAAACATGCTGCACTATAGAGTCGTTGGTGAAGCCTACCACCAACGAAATGCTCACCCTCAACTATGTGATTGAAGCTGAGACCTTCTCTGGTGGCAAGAAGTTCTCCAGAGTATATTTTGGTGGATCACCAAACAACCAGAAGTCACACATCATTAAGAGGAACATACGACTGACTAAGGACAATAGATTACATTGTCAAGAACATATTGTTTACATTAAGGAGAACGCTAGAGATATTCAATCTCCAATCAAGGTTTGGTATAGTTTTATTTTGTTTAAGTTTATAACTTGATAAGGGCCTAATCAGCCGAAACAATTCTACAATCCAAGAAACTTTGTAGATCAAATCAAAAATATTTGATTTAATGAAATATGGCTTGTTATTTTATTGCTTGTTCGGTGACATTTGGCACTTCCAGGCTGTCACTGTCACTTGGCATATCGTCGCATCATAAAATTGTGCTCCCAATGTAACGCAGGGATGTCCCTGTTATATTGGTGAGCAAATTCGCCTGTTGGCTACCATAAATTTAAAGTAAATTAATAAAAGTGCATAAAGTAAATTCACACTTCACACATATGGCCACATATTATTACCAATGTATGTCCTACCATTTTTATGTGTGTGGTACTATTGGATAATTTATATAAGATTGTTTTTGTGAGAGCTCACCACAAGGATGCTTTACATTGAATTACGTTACATTAAATACGTAGGTTAGATATCTTTGATTTAGTCCAGCCGAGTGGACATATATTTGGATAGCTGGTGACTGATCGGTTCATTCGGAGAGGGAGAGAAAAGTCAGGGAGAGAATTTGTTCAAAGATAATATTTCCATTCAGAAAGAGATCTTTTCTTACACCCTCATACATCCTTTATTACACATATACCCACATCGTCCTCTAAAGGCCCCTATTCACGATCGTGCCATCCTTCCAAATGGCTTGCTATCACTCCAAAATGCACTCGTGAATGTCAAAACCCGCGCAGCCCGATTGGCCTGACACACCAAAATGGAAATCCAAACTACACGCTACCCCTGTGTTCTTCCTAATCCATTCATTAGTTTTGTGGTTCTTTAGCGAGATATTCAACATTCTTCTTTCCATCGCTCTTTATGTCACCCTTAGCTTTTCCATAATTCTCTTAGTCAATGTGGATGTTTCAAAGCCGTAAGTGAGCACAGGCAAAATGACTATCAAGTACAATTATTATTAATAAGATAGATTATGGGTTCCTGATTTTCGTGAAAAGTTTCCTCTTTTATAGCCATGTAATAATGTAAATATATTTGTAATTGAAAAAACTATATATTAATTGTTATTTGAATGTTAGTTTCATGTAAACTACACTCTGGTACAAGTGGAACCACGTTGGATAGTTGACGGTCCAGTGATGTCACTGGAAGGTTTTCCCATATTGAATGCTACACAAGCAACAAGAGAGTTCCAAGCAGATTTACTGAGGGACTGTGGTGAAGATGATATCTGTGAAAGTAATATTGTCATTGGAGCAGCACTTGCATTACCAATAGGTTCATATTTTTTTTATATATTATAACCTATTACAAAATTAAATTTATAAATCAAAATATAACATGCGTATGGTGTATTAATTTTTTTAAAAGAATGAATATATCCTTATGAAAAGTACATATACATCCTCATGCAATATATCCTTATGAAAAGTACATATACATCCTCATGCAATATATCCTTATGAAAAGTACATATACATCCTCATGCAATATATCCTTATGAAAAGTATATATACATCCTCATGCAATATATCCTTATGAAAAGTACATATACATCCTCATGCAATATATCCTTATGAAAAGTATATATACATCCTCATGCAATATATCCTTATGAAAAGTACATATACATCCTCATGCAATATATCCTTATGAAAAGTACATATACATCCTCATGCAATATATCCTTATGAAAAGTACATATACATCCTCATGCAATATATCCTTATGAAAAGTACATATACATCCTCATGTAATATATCCTGAAAAGTACATATACATCCTCATGCAATATATCCTTATGAAAAGTACATATACATCCTCATGCAATATATCCTTATGAAAAGTACATATACATCCTCATGCAATATATCCTTATGAAAAGTACATATACATCCTCATGCAATATATCCTTATGAAAAGTACATATACATCCTCATGCAATATATCCTTATGAAAAGTACATATACATCCTCATGCAATATATCCTTATGAAAAGTATATATACATCCTCATGCAATATATCCTTATGAAAAGTACATATAAATCCTCATGCAATATATCCTTATGAAAAGTACATATACATCCTCATGCAATCCCTAAATTAAGCATAAATGTTTGTGCTATGAGCAAACGTAATTGGTTGAAGTATCTAGGGTGGGGTTCAAACTCACCAATACTTGATTACTAAGCCAGTGCTGCGATGCTAACTCTGCCACTGATTCATCTGAAACCCATCTTGTAAAATATTTCTATAGAATTTTAAGTATTTTGGTTCTTTTCCTACTTTTTAAGTTGTATTACAAATATTTATGTATGGCCAAAATATCATTTAACAAAGCTTTAATTGATAATATTTCTTGTAGAATTGTAATAAATTATAGTTATGGAGTTAAAATGGAATTTTACAAGAGATACATTATGACATAAATATGCTTAGACAAAAAATATTTTCTCTTTTTCTTGATATACCTATCTATAAATACTGCATAGATTTTTATTATAATAGTAGTACTCGGTGCATAAAGTGAGTCATGGAATATCGCACGTTGGACGTTTTGGTTGGCAACATTGCAGTTTTCCTTACATTTCAACGCTTCCTAGATAACTATTCTCTAAATTTTAATAATTAAAATGTTTTTTTTAGACAAATCCAAAAACAATTCACATTACTCGTTATTCTCTATAAAAAAACTAAGTGGCCTAGAACCAAAACGTCAAAAATCCCCCGGAAAAATGACTCATTTTGATTCATACAAAATTTGCTAATTACGACATCTAGTATATAATAATAAAAATCTATGAAATACTGTGACAGTTGTTGTTCTTTCATTAATTATAAAATTTATATTGAAAATTCAATATTTATTTATTTACCACTTTTTACAAGATTTAACACATAGATAGGTACCTACATAATATGAATCATGTAAATAATAACAAATGTAGTAAAAATAGTAATACCAAAATCATTATACAAATCAACTCAAAAGTTTTGTAACACTTTTATGAATGCATTCTCAATACATATATTTAGGTATGTTGTTTGTAATTGTTTAGGTGACAGTAAAGGTCATTACGTTCTAACACTTGGTCAAGAAAATGAGGTACATTTGGTTGTGACGGCTGATAATTTGGGAGAATCAGCATATGAATCACAGCTATTTGTTTCACACCATCCAGGACTTAACTACATAGCTGCTAATGTCACTGTAAGTAACTACATACATATTACATATTTACCTTTTAATTGATTTTTTTATTAAATGAATATGTCCTTGTTAAACAAGTACATAATATACATCTTCCTACATCCCCAAATTAAACATAAATGCTTGTGCTATAAGTGAATGAAATTGGTCAATGCAGGATTCGAACTCCTGACCACTGGATTACTACCAAAGTGCACTAACCGCTCTGCCATCGACCCATCGAAATTACTTTGTATTATTTGATATTTTATTTTATTTACAAATTCTTTTTACAAAGTTATATTTTGATACATAGTAAGCCGTCATATTGACTCTATCTAATATAATGAATTGGTACTCTGTGATTTATATAGATAACTCATGATGGCGTCTCAAATAATAAGTAGTGATCTATAGGCAAGAGTTGCCTTCAACAGAAAATCTACGATATTTGAATCTCCTTACATTGATAACAATGTTAGGAGATTCAAGAAAAATGTGGAATATCTGCCGAAGATGGTCTGGACATCTGACTGCCTTAGAAATGTGGTGCTACAGGTGCATGGCTAGGATCCATTGGTCAGACCACATTACAAATGACAAGTTACTAAGCAGAGTTAGAGAAACGAGATAACACCTAAAGAAGGTTGCTCAACAATGATAGGCCATAAAGTCTGGCATCCGGGTCATCGAGTTATATGGACCAGGTGATCAGTGATGTGCGCTGTAGCAGCTACCAAGAGATGAAGAGGCTGGCGGACAACAGAGATATGTGCTGAGATGGAGTGTGCGGTGCAAACCAATCCTAGGATTGTAACCATGAAGAAGAACATTTATACAGACAATAATATAAATGTAAGATGTCTTCCTGATGGTACATTCATTCAACACACACCTTGCAAACTATTAAATATACCTTGTAGTCTAGTCTACTTCAACCCCTGTATTTTGTTAACAAGAGGTGTTATGTGACATAATTTGTCAGTTCCATATTATATCAACCTTGCAGTTTCATTTGATGTCTACCATTTTCAATTTATTAATATTGTATTTATGTGTTTTATTATTTCAGGACAAGCACATAATATGTAATTTGCACAACAAGACTCTTGTTATTTGTTCCCTGGGAAACCCGTTCAAGAAACAGACACCCGAACCACATCCCATCATTCTGAGGTTCGATCCCAAGTCACTGGAGGACCACGAGCTATCTGTTGACTTTGTGGTTTGGGCAAACTCTACCTCTAGAGACGTCCAACCACACAGGAGACCAACCAGAGTAGAGGCACAAGTTGTCAAGAACGCCGAACTTACCATCAAAGGGTAAAAATTTATTTGATTGTTTTTGGTTTTAACCAACACCATCTGTTCAGTTTCCTATTAGTGTTAAAATTTTGTCTATGTTGGTACAATAATAATTTTGATTATGTTTAGCAGTGAAATAATTCAAAATGACCCTTCTATCCTCGCCTTTTAAAGTTTTTGGGTACTGACTCACAATGGTATTGTTTTCCATAAGCATCACTATTGAACTAAAAAAAAATCATGATTGGTGACCTAATAATTTAGCTACAGTGATGTAGTTTAGTCTGAAATCTGATTTTTATTAAAATTTCACAAAAGTGTACATAACTTTTGAACCACCCAATATCGCTGAACATACATGGGGGTTAAATCGATAGGTATTGAGGTCCCCTACCTCCCTGCTTCGGTTGATCCACTCCTCATGATACACCGTGTATTGGACAGTAATTGGTATTATATATTATTGGTAAGTATATTTTTGTCCATTGAAAATAGTATGAATAAGTTGTATCTTTTCTTAATTGTCGTTATTTTCTCAGGTAAAATCAACTGTTGTTACAATTTGGTGCCATTATTTGGAAAATTAATTACTTATGGTTCCAGCATGCATGCTGAAAAATGTGCTGGATTGATGGATGCGGGATGTTATTTAGGTTCCTTATAGATATTTTCCTCCCTAAGATAAGACTCAATATTAATTTCAGGTCAGCACGTCCAGAGCAAGTGTTCTATGGTGGTGTAGTGAAGGGTGAATCAGCAATGAAGTATTTGGATGATATCGGATCTAGAGTTTTACACACATATCAGGTTATAATGGATTTTCTTTATATCTAATGATATGTATATTGGTATCTTAAAGCAAATGTTTTATTTAAGTATTCATTCAGGTTTTGATCAGCATTATGTCTTAATAACATTAAGATTCAAAACATTGTCTCCCAAACAGTGTTACCTTCCCTAAGTAACAGCGCATCCACTCTTCAGTGGCAGTATGTGAAAATAAATTTTGTACCCCTTGAGTGCGTTATGAATGAACGCAGAGTGCACTTAGTGACGCTATAAGCCGTTCAAAATGACCGGAAACAGATGCTCTAAAGACATTATGTGGCGTTCAGGTCGAGTGTACGCTCCAAATGCTCTGTAAAATCGTCGGGTGAAAATCGCTCTGACAGCTATAGTATCTCTTGACTTCTATTTTATCTGTGGATTACTTCTATTTGTTTCTGTGGTGTCTATTATGTCAGTTGACATTATATCTGATGACAATATGCATTCACAAAGAGTTTAATTTGAGAAAAATATCATTCAAAAGATTCCAATAAAAGGTCAGAGAGCATATTTTCCACTGTCCAATTGTTGTCTTTTGATGAAAATATAACCTAAAAAGACACATGTATGATAAATGACATTTGAAATTTAAACACCATAATATAACCTAAAAAGACACATGTATGATAAATGACATTTGAAATTTAAACACCATAATATAACCTAAAAAGACACATGTATGATAAATGACATTTGAAATTTAAACACCATAATATAACCTAAAAAGACACATGTATGATAAATGACATTTGAAATTTAAACACCATAATATAACCTAAAAAGACACATGTATGATAAATGACATTTGAAATTTAAACACCATAATATAACCTAAAAAGACACATGTATGATAAATGACATTTGAAATTTAAACACCATAATATAACCTAAAAAGACACATGTATGATAAATGACATTTGAAATTTAAACACCATAATTTGCAACTTCGGGCATATCTGACTCGATGTTGAGTTTTCTATCTGAACGCAGCCTTTGATGAAAACTTGAGATTTTTTATCATAGATCAGGTCCTGTGACTTTTCAAACTTAAAAATTTAATAAACCACGGTCAAATTTTGTCCCTTATTATTCATGATTTGAGTTCTGAATGGGTACCCACTTGGATAATTTGGATTTAATGTAGATATCTAAATTTATATATTGCAGTGTCAAAATAATATACCTATTGATGTTGTAGGTGTTCAATTTGGGTCCATGGCGAGTCAATTCCGTGGAAGTTGTGGTGGAGTGGCCCCATCAAGTTGCCAATAACAAACCACAAGGAAAGTGGCTTCTGTATCCTGATGGTGTACCAACTGTAGAAGGTAAATTAATATTAAGTGAGAAATGTATGGCTTTGCTATACTCAATTATTTTTGACAAAATTCTATATGAGATGTGAATAGAAAGTTTCAAGACAAATGCTGCTATTGAGGTGTTCGCAGACGAGGAAAATAGAAAAAAACTTACACTCATAAGATTCATTACAGTCAGTTGTTCTGTATCAGGGTTGTTGCGAATATCAGCATCCGCATTAATCTATGATGATTAATTATGCTGATGTTTGAATTGTGACACAGAGGGGACGGAGCTTATGGCACCTTGTAAAAGCAGATTGGAAGAGAAGGATCTGCCTCGGTACTCTTAAATTTTTTGAGATAGAGGTTTTAGAGTTTTTCATCCTGGTTCTAAGTGAATGGAATATGTGAAGAAAAAAAGAAAACAAATCATATGATCGCAGAGTAGCCATAGCAATTCTAAACTAGTACTGCCTCAGAACAGACTATGTCTAGCGATGCAGTAAAATTTCCAAATGTGTGGAAAAAAAAAATAATAATTGCAAAATTGTAATTAGGTATAAACTAAAAAAAATGTATTTTTGTTCCTTTGTAATAATATTTATACTGTTGGAAATATACTATTCATACATTCATTCATTCATTCATTCAAAAGCAAGTATGAGACATGCGTGCATCTCACACATCAGTCTCGTCTCACCTAAAAAGGCACTACATTCAGAATGTGTGGTGAACCTCATTGCTGAACTATGTCACCCAAAAACAATGATAACAGAAGAGTGGAAGTACTATTCTAAGCCGGTGCCTCAAAGCATAAATAAGTAATTTTCAATTTATTTTATTTGCTCTTTATATAATTTTCTTGGTGATCTATTTCAGCGCAAGGAGGCGGCGAGTGCTTTGTACCTGTGAAGTACATCAATCCCCTCAACTTGTCTCCCAGACCTGGCGTTGAGGAACAGCCTCTAGAGAACTTGATACGACTGGATCCCATGTTGTCTTCTGCAGCATCTCCTCTCTGGTCACCATCAGACACCAGAGAAAACTATACACAACACTCCAACAATGTTAACCCGAGAAGAAGCAGAAGAGACAGTGAGATGGTGGTCAAACCGGAGGCATACACAGACAAGGATGGCATCAGACATCAAGTCGTTAATATGGTAAGTGACAGATAATTAGCAAGACCGTTCAAACTTGTTCTGTGGAAATTTCAGGTTATAAGATAAAGCGCTCTTGCTTATTTACTCCTCACTAACCCAAGGGGATGTAGTGGGGAGTTATGATTTTGCAATTTTTAAGGCTATTTTTTTATTGCAGATTATCAACATGCTGAGATTGTATTCTGAAAGTTTCATCGGGATGATAATAGAAAAGAATGGAAGCACTATTCTTAAGCGCACTTTACACGAATACTATTTTCAACGGGTTTCAGGTTTTCGACGGGATTTTCAACGCGATGAGCAAAAAAATAGAACGTGTTCTATTTTCAACGCTATTTTCATCCTTTTTGGTAAAACAGAAATCTGTAAAACTATTGTTTGCGTTGACTTTCACGTGTGACATTCGCTCGCGATGTATTTTGTTTATTTGGAAAGTGTTGAAACTTTCGATATACTATATTACAATTATTATATAATTTTTCGATATACATTTATTTATATTGTATTAAAAATTTGCACATATAATTGTGTAAACTGTGTAAAGTACTGTAAAGCGATGCTCGGAGTAACCTATATTTTGGATGCTGTTTTAAGCGTTGCGTGTAAAGCGATGTTTGGAGTAACCTGTTTTTTGGATACTATTTTAAGCGTTGGAAACCGGGTCGCGTTGAAAATAGTGTCCGTGTAAAGTGCACTTTAGCCGGTGCCTCACAACAACTTGTTTTAACCTGTCGCTTGTGTAAATATGTTTGGAATATCAATGACACACTTAAGTGATGTATTAATATTTCAGAACTGTCACCAAGGGACGGCCAAGTGTATAAAGATAACATGTGTTGTGTACAAGCTGTCACGCAATCAGGAGGCGACAATCAGAGTGAGGGCTCGCCTCTGGAACAGTTCATTGGTGGAGGACTATGCCAGGGTTGCCAGGGTCTCCATCGTCAGTCGGGCGACGCTCAAACTGCCAGCGCACTACAACATACATCAGAATAATGTCGAGGATGACACAACAACGGTAAGGATTGAAAATGTTGTCATGTTATGATGCCTTATTATTAAAAGTCATACCGAATCAATTGATAGCAGGAGGCCTGGCCCATCATGTTCTGATGCCTGACATAATGATTTCAAGTTCTTTTCTGCTTACACTCCTTAATTGTTATTTTTACACTGTGTCAATTTAGCGAGTTCTTTTGTGCTTTGCATGTTTTATTTGTCATCTGATTACAGTACTCATACCAACCTGCGCACGCTGTGCGAAGACTGGCCACCAAGAAAACGCCTGCACGGCGCCTGTAGGATTCCGTGTGTGTGCTACATGCACACGTTTCAAACGCAGGGCGGATCACTCGACTGGTGATAGGGACTGTCCTGCAAACGTTGCGGCCGTGCAGAGGATGGCGGCGTCGACGAGTTATAATGGCTAGAAGCAATAGCACCGCGCTTGGCCAGGTTAATCTCGGCCGTTAAAAGGCCTCAGCGATCGATTTGACCAGGTTCATAGCGAAGGCGGCAATTCCGATTGTCTTCGTTCAGGAGCAGCTGTTCACGCGTTCTATCCTCGAGAAAGCGGGCGTACCTCTGTCGCTTGTGGAGAGGGGGGAACGGCCTATGGCCGGTTTCCTCTTCGATAACACCAGGGTCCAGCCGCTGCTCCTGGAGGGACTTTCGGATGAGTATCGCTTCTGTGTATCTGTCATTATCGGTGGCTGCGAGATTTATCTCATCAGCGTATACTTTCGATACTCGGACCCTGTTGGCCCTCACCTTCAGGGTCTAATTGCTGCCCTCAACGCTCTTCATGGGAGGCCAGTGATCGTTGCCGGGGATTTCGATGCTCGCTCTCCGTTATGGCATGACAGACCGGGCTCTGACCGCACTGGGGCTGGCGCGCCGGTGGAGGATTTTATATTCTCCACCGGTCTCGTTCTGCTGAACTGTGCGGATCAGCCTGCCACGTTTGCCGGGCCCATGGGGAAGAGCTGCATTGATCTAACTCTCTGTAGCCGTTGGGGGTCTCCCTTACGACGGAGTTCCAAAGGGCGAGGAGTGTTTATCACTCTACCCTGAGGAGAACTAAGATTTTGGCGTGGAGAGAGTGGATTGCCGAGCTGGGCGACGCCGATCCTTGGTCGGTAAGTCGCAATGCGATCAAGACAAAGAGGTCTGCACCCCACTATCTTACAGGAGTCGTCGCTAGTGGTGTGGAAACCATGAGTGTCAATGACACTCTGAACGCTCTCCTGAGTGGCCTGGTGCCGCGTGACTCTTGGCCACGGGACACACCGCACCATAGACAACTGCGCCTCCTGTCTCGGCACCCACCTCTGGGAGATATGGGCGGGAATGCGCCGGTGACTGTGGATGAATTGGACAAGATAGTTGCTGGACTGGGGCCTAAGAAGGCCCCAGGTATTGATAGGATTAATGGCAGAATCGTGAAGAATGTTTGGAAATTCTGTTCAGAGGAAATGACTAAGCTAATGAATGGATGTCTGAAAGAGGGGATTTTTCCCAAGGTTTGGAAAAAGGGCTTGCTCAGGATAATTCCCAAGGGCAATGATAAGTCGCTGTCGGACCTCAAGGCGTACAGGCCGATTACGCTGCTTCCTTCCTTTGGCAAGATCCTTGAGATCTTGGTGAGGGATAGGCTTGGCGAGGCCTTGACGCCTGGAAATCCGGGGCAGTTTGGATTCAGCCATGGGCGTTCGACTGGGGATGCGATTGCGGAATGCATCCGCTGGAAGAATGCATGCGAAGATAAGTATGTTCTGGGAGTCTTCCTAGATATAGTGGGGGCATTCGACAATGCGTGGTGGCCGCTTATTTTAGCCAAGCTAAAGTTACGGGGTTGTCCTCGTTGGCTGTTCGCTATCGTGAGCAGCTACTTCAGCGACCGGAAGGTAGTAGTCACGCATGCCGGTCGCATTGTTGAAAGAATAGTCGATATGGGATGCCCACAGGGCTCGGTCCTAGGACCGTTCCTTTGGAACGTCCTCTTCGATGACCTGTTGAGGTTGCTGCTTCCGCCTACGTCCATAATCATTGCGTACGCCGATGATGCCCTGCTGCTCATTGGAGGAAAGTCCAGGCCTGAAATCGAGCGTAAATTTAGAGATGCGATCAACGCAATATTAAACTGGGGCAGGGTGAACAGGCTGGTCTTCTCACCGAGTAAGACGATCGCAATGTGGATGAAGGGGGCACCTAGCCGGGCGAGGCGCCCGGTGTTGCGGATGGACGGACATTCCGTTAGGGTTGCCGATGAGGTTCGCTACCTGGGTGTCATCCTGGACAGTGGCTTCACCTTTCTACCGCATATCAAGTCCTCGGCTAAAAAAGCAGCTGCCTTGTTTATGGCACTGCGCAGGATCAGCAGGAGTAGCTGGGGACTTCGTTCGGGTATGGTGAAGGCTATATACAAGGCTACGTATGTGGCCCAGGTTACAAACGCATCTGAAGTGTGGTCCCATCGGCTGAGCGTTGGCTCGGTTGCTCTTGCGATCCTGAGGGGCCAGCGTCTTCCCTTGCTTGCTGTTACAGGTGCGTATCGCACGGCGGCCAGCGACGGTCTTCCGGTCATCGCTGGTGTCCTGCCTGCTGATCTCGAGGTGCGGGACTTTGTCGCACGTAGGAGTATCAGGCTCAACAGGCGGGCTGAACATTTTGGAGTGATTGTTTGTGTTGCACCTGGGATTGGTGGTCTGAGTGAGGCAAGCAATAGAGTCAGAGAAAGGACGATGGAAGTTTGGCAGGAGCGCTGGGATAGAGGAGGAACTGCTAGGGTAACCTATAAGTTCTTCCCTGACCTAAGAAAGAGGATGAGTATGAGAACGCTGGCACTGAGCCATCATGGGGTGCAGCTCGTGTCAGGACACGGTGAGCTTAAAGGCCGACTCTTTGAGTTAGGCCTAGCGGCGGATCCGTGGTGTGCTTGTGGTACCGGTGCCCAGAATGCTGAGCATATACTTTGGGAGTGCCCTTTGTTGATGGACGCCAGGGAGAATTTGATAGGAGGTATGTGTGCTGGCACCGCCCGACCAGTCTGGTTTGGCGAAGTGCTGGAGAACTATCACAATGTTGCTCGTTTCGAAGAGTTTATTGATGTGTGGGTTTCACGCTGGGATGAGCTCCGGAGACCGGGTTTTCCCCCGGTCGAGGATCTCGTACAGTGATGGGCCTGATCTGGCCTGGAGTGGTGCTGTGGCGGAGTGGTCGATGACGTTTCGTGCCGTCCTTTCTCCCTTCGTGGAGGTGTCTGATTAAGTGCCCCCGTCTGGGTGGGTCCTCCTTTCTCGCGTCGAGGTTAGCTATCGCACCTGGTGATGCGGGTGCGATGGCTCTTATGGAACGTCGGGACGCTTCTATCCTGGCTCCCTCACCCATTAGTGTAAGACTAAGACAGTAGTATTAAGATAATTAGTTTGTTAGATATTTAGTTATATTATGATGATATTTATAAGTAGTTATAAGTACCTAGAAATTAAGATTAGTTTTAATTAGTAAGATGCATTAGGTAGGCTTCATCCTCGAATGAGGGCACTGAGAGTCCATAATTTAGCAGGCGGGGTTTGTTGGGAGGAGCCCATCTGGCAAACCCCGAGCCCGCCTGCGTAAAAAGATTTGCAAGTAAGTGCGGGTAAAGAGGTGCTAACGCGCCTGAGATACCCGGGTAAGCGGTGGGTGACTTTCAGTAGTACTCATACCAAGAATAAAGATTAAAATTATTCATAACTATATTAGAAAATAAAACCATAGATAAAGATCTGAACATAGCAATGGGTGTAATCAAACAAGTATTTCAATAAAACTAATTTAGTTTTACTGATTTTCTATTGAGTTACTAGAAATTTCCATTGAAATGTCAAATAAAGTCATATTATGTTGGTAGGTTTTTTTTTTAATACTAGATACAGTTTTTTTTTTTACTTTTTTTAATACTTGATACGACACAAGTATCGGTGACAGATGTCTTATGTAATCAGGTAATAAATGGTGTCGATAGCTATAAGTTCCTTGGTATGGTTGTTGATAGGAATCTACAATGGTCACCACACATAACAGGGTAAATCAGCGATCTATGCCATCAAAAAAGTCAAGGACGTCTGTGGCCAGGATACAGAGTGATGGGTGTACTTCGCGTATTTTCATAGTATTGTCATATGTTGTGATGTTCTGGGGAAAGATAGCTGACTCTAACGGAGTTTTTGTATTGCTAAAGCGAGCAGTTAAGATTATTTTTATTTTGCGCCCAAGAAATTGCCGTAAATACTTTAAAAAATTGGGCATACTCACATTGGCTGGCACCTATATTCAGGAATATGAAAAACACTCCTCAGAACTCGGAATATCATCGGTATAATACACGTAGTGCAAATAACATCAGACCTGCAAAATGCAGACTGGCAAAAGTCACAAATAGCTTTGTGGGACAGAGTATTAAGACCGGTATAATAAACTGCCACCTCACATACGGTCTTTGAAAGAAGATAGTTTTTAGAGTGAGACGAAGAAATATCTCTTCGAGAAATCTTTGTATACAACTGACGATATGCTAAATGAAAGAGATTTCAATAAGTTTGAAATATTTTCCTTTGTTTATTAGTAATAATTTGTTTATTTATTTATTTATAATCAATAACGACTCCGAGTGCTCTGTTTTTATTTTATTTTATTTTATTTAGAGGACAACATACAGCATATAATAAATTATATAACATAAAGATAATTTGATTAATAATAAAGCCAATTACAGGTTGTCGCTGAAGTTATTGTAGTATATTAAGATACATTAGGAATGGTTACATATTATGGTGAGATATTGTGTGAATGATGTGTGAAATTGTATATATAAATGTGTCAGTATATTAAGTGTTAAATTTGATTATGAGGATGAAATTTTAAGTTTGATATATTTGTTTAAATGTGGGGGCGCTAAGTAATAATATGTCAATCTCTTGGAAATGCCTATTGTATGTATGTATTACAGATTCTGTAGATTATGGCAGATAAACCAATACAATACAGTTTTTATATATTTATATAACTTAAATTTCATGTTCTTTTATATCTACTCTTCGATATTCCAGTTTATTTATTTTCAACATATTGTATCCAACATAATATAAAATATTTAAATATGTGGTTTGTTGTGATTTCCAGGTGGAGACTGTTGCATATCCTGACTTGGTGTCTGTAGAACCAAGTGGAATACCAATCTGGGTTTATATTGTGTCATCAGTTGCTGGACTCTTGGTATTGATATGTTTCATATTGATATTGTGGAAGTTGGGATTCTTCAAGAGGAGAAGACCTGATCCGACGTTGTCGGGTAACATTGAAAAGCATCACGAGGCCAGTCCCTTCCTCGGAAAAGGATAAACATTAAATAAGTGATTATGTGGACTAAATTAAAAGTAGCATTTTGTGGTCTGGATCAAAAGTGACATTTTATGGTGTGGATCAAAGTGACATTTTGTGGTCTGGATCATTAAGTGACATATTATGGTCTGGATCATTAAGTGACATTTTGTGGTCTAGATCATTAAGTGACATTTTATGGTCTGGATCATTAAGTGACATTTAGTGGTCTGGATCATTAAGTGACATTTTGTGGTCTGGATCATTAAGTGACATTTTACGGTTTGATTAAAAGTGGCATTTTGTGATCCAATTTAAAAGAGGAATTGAATCTGTAAATTAAAATATACCCGTGGATTAGTTGACTTGGAACAAAAATAAATTATGTGTGAAAGTGATATTATTAAATTGACTGTTATTATTTTCGTAGAAAACTTGTAAATAATATTCATTTTAATATTTCGTCGTAGTCATTAGAAAATGTGTTGTTTTTTATATAAATATAAATGGATTAATTGTTCCAATCCAAAGACAATTTATTCTAGTGGTAGCCAACCTTTTTTGAAGTCCAGAGTTACTAGTTACAAACTATTTTATATTTTTAAAATAATAATAATGCAATACTATGGTGACCAACTTGATACTTTTAAGCAATTTTGCTGTCAAACTTCAAAAATTAACTTAAAAAAATAAAATTCAAGGCATTGTTTATTTATCTATAGTGAATTAAATATTGTTTAAAATGATAGTAAAAAATACAATAATAAATTAAATATGATAATCAGATATTCAGGTCAGCCCACAAATTAAGGTATCATCATCATCATAATCTGGGAAATATCCTTGGAGGAATAGAAATATCCATCTTTGGGCCTTCATATGTAAGGACACTGCAATATATTCTGCATCATTTGGTAAAGATGGCCGCAATCTCATTGTGTCTAGCCTCACTTTGGTATTAGCATCCGTGTCCAGTATATTACAGTAATGAAGGTGTTTCTTTGATAGCACTGGTTGGTCACCACTGATCTACACAAAAATAGATAAATAATGTTCCTTAATGTTGCCGACTATATAAGGTACCTATTTAATATTTTTCCAAGGTGTATTTATTATTTAAGAGATAGAGTGATGTTCAACCCTCAATGACATATCAAAGGAAGCTATTGACCTTGATTGAGGATGCTTACTTAGATTAAGTAGAATGAAGGTCAATTTGAAGAAAGCACATTACTTAGGGAGCAGCGTATGATTCAATATTCTCAGACTATCAATGGATTCCCGCTCAGCATTTATAATATTGAAAGTGGAATAAGCTGATTGATAACAATTAAATTGATAAAAATTGAGGACACACTTTTCAAAGTTTTCTTCATGTTGAAATGAAAAATAAAAAGAATATTTCATGTCAGTTGGTAGATTGTTAACTTTCATACTGCCAATTTCAAATGCAGGTTTTTTGACATTGGAAACAAATTTAAATACAGAACATTCTTAATCTAATGTGAAACGATTTAAACGGTACTTAGACAATTACATAAGTTTGTATGAAATACAAAATTGTCCGATTTGATCAAAATATCAAATGAAACATGCTGCAAATATAGACAATACATAAATCGGTGATATACAAATTCTGAAAGTTTAAGAGCTCTAGCTGGTCGAGAAGTTAAGTCAGACAGGTTAAGATAAATAAAAGTGTAATACGACTAATGGTCTTACTTATTAGATTTCGTTAAAAGCTTACTAAATGCGCAACTAGATAATCATGACTAAAATAGTTAAGATCGGTATTGAAAAATCTTACTTATAAACATATAATAATAATTTGTGACTAACTAGTTTACTGAATTGTTTACGAACACCCTCATCTGTTTTTTCATATACCTACCGCATTGGCTTCACAGATGTCAAAAAAATTCATAAATAAATGTAATCTTTGGATAACTGACACCGAATTGTGCCATGTTGAGTCAATTTAAACACGATTGCAATGGTAAAACGTTATATGGATTAATTTTTTCTGTCAATTTCAAATATGCTTCAGATCATATGTAAAAGATCTGCCATTTTGAAATGTTTTGTTAAACAACGTCTCGAGCCGTCCTAACTTAAGGTCTACTAAATTATAGGTGTAATAAAGATTGTCACGGTTTAAAGGTAAACTTTTTTGCTAATCACACTCTATTACCAGGTACTATAAGTGAGACGGTATTATTTATATCTTTTGAATCGAAAAATCAATAAGTATGTATTTCTCTTATCAATTTATGTTGGCACATGAGATGTAAAGAAAGCATATCTTTAGTAAAATTATATTCATACATATTATGTACATAAAACAATTAAATATTAGTAAAGTGTATTGTGTTGTATTTGAAATACTCCAGTGTAAATATTGTATTATTTAGAAACATTTTTAGTGTTTTTAAAATCGTTAAAGACTTTCAAATAAACAAGTTTATTATTATTATTATTATTTTAACAAATTTAACAATTATGACAACGAACTTTAATGTGTTTTTAGTTGTCAAATTAGAAAGCAGACATATACTTACTCATTTTTGATTTTAAAACTTTATATATACAAAATACATTACTCATTTTTGATACATACTATAAAAAAACATGAATCGTATTCTTTAATATCTTTACTGAGAAAATAAAAAAAAATGTCACTTAAGTGAGCACATCCATTGCTCAAATTGTGAGAATCTCTAATTAAAACATAATTTTTATAGGTATATTGTTGGTACTCCTGGAAAATAACTGTCTATTAAAAAATAATTAGTTTTACATTTTTTGTCAAACTCGCAACTAAATACCAAATTCACAACAGTATTAAAGTTCTATATTCCAAACTCACATCAGTTTTAAAGTTTTATATTCCAAACTCTCAACAGTTTTGAAGTTCTATATTCCTAGCTCACATCAATTCTATATTCCTAGCTCACATCAGTTTTAAAGCTCTTATATTCCAAACTCACATCAGTTTTAAAGTTCTTTATTCTAAACTCACATCAGTTTTAAATTTTTAAATTTTGCAAATCTTTCTATTTTCCTATTATTTATTTGCAGTTTTTAGTAATTTATTATTTCAATAGATGTCTGCTTTTTAATATGACAAAAACATCATCGAGTATCCCACCAGAGGAATTTAAATATTATCTGTCTAGATATGTATTTAGACATGACTTAATATAAGTGTATTGTCAGTTACATATACATTATAAATGATTAATCAAAATTTTGTATAATAGTAATTTTAGTGTGTAGAATTTGTATATACATTTCACCAAGTGAACTTAAAATTATAGTGCTATATTATTATTATTATTCTACATAAGATTATGTAATTATTTAGAAAATGACTATTTATGTACATAATTTTTTTATTTTGATTTGTATGCGAATGTTGTTATTTATAATTTCACAAACCATTTCAAAAGATTACTTTTATAATAAATCTCAAACAAATTATTCAATGCAAAATTTAGTCAAAATGTGTAATGGATAATATACAAATATTTTTTACTGTGTCAATTATTTTACTATTTTTACTCAGTGTTTACTATAGTAAAAAAAATTATGTATCAAGCGACATAAAAAATGAAAATGCATTTTTTACAAAATAAATAAGGAAAAATATATTTATTTTTAATTCATTTTACATCCATAAATGTTATTGTCGGATAAATGACAATAACAAAAATAATAAAAAATATATATAAAATAAAAATATATATAAAATTGCTCTTAGAATACTAGGGACGGTGGGACATTAGGGACAAGGATTAAGACAGTGTCAACAAATACCTACTATACATTTCCTTACAAATTATTTCCTTGCACGTGAATGTGTAGAGCTCGCCAAGTAAAAGAATGCGGCTGATGTGCACAAACCAATCTTAGTACAGGGATATACTCTGATTTGGAAAAATCTCTTTCGCTTCCTTGCCTCTTCCCATTTTATATGAGGTCAGCTCTCCTTGTACATAGTCTCCATGTGATCTGACTGGTCATCGGGTTCTCTCTCAGTTCCTTCTCAATATTCACCTGTTCACCAAGTCGTCTGATTTGAAACTAATCTATACAATCAAATGCTGTTATAAAATCTTCTTCACGTTCTATCTCCTCTATGAAGCTTGGTTGCTTTCTCCACTTTATTCATTCCATGATATAATTAAGGGTTCAATTACTTGCATAGGGCTCAAAATATTTATACAGTTTACATAAACAGACTAATTTAGAGTGATTAAATATAATATTAGTCACCACCTCTTAACAGGCATGGTCTGGTGAAGTGTTATAAACCAAAAAGAAAATGTTTTAATAAATTCATTTTATATCCCTTTCAAGACGGTTGAACACGATCGTGCACATTTTTTTTTTAAATTCCTGCGCGTTTAAAAATCAAGTTTTCGGTTTCGAGACGGCATGCAACGATCGTGCGTATGTTCACGTGTTCGGAAACAACAAAATAACATCAGTCTTGCGCGTGATTAGCTAGTGAACACATCTTAAACATGGCAGCATATTTTGTTGACGAGACCGGCAAACGTAAGTACTTAATTTTTCCATTGTTTTTTAATATTTACATCATTATTTGATTTTATTATCTCTTATTATATGTTGATTGATATCTTTAAAATTGTTTTTCGTTCTGTGTAGATAAAATCAGTTATTTATTCCCATTCAAAGACACATGTGCACGATCGTGCCGTTCAGGCTTAGGTTCAGTTAAAAGATAGAAAAAAGTATGGGTATTATGCAGTACATTTTTTTTATTGAATTATGTTTATTTTTGATTGTAGATAAAGAAATTACTTCTGAGCTGGTACTTGAACTTATTGGTGATGGAAATGATTCGGAGATTGAACAACTAAATGACTTGGACAATGAAACAGATGTCTCTCATCCAATTTCGACCAATCAGTTGACTAGAAAAGAAGCCTCTGACCATCCCACGACCTCTACAGCTCCTCAACGTCGTTGGGTTAATCGTAACCGAGAACCACAGAGTAACCCTCGTCGTAGGTTGTGGCGGCAAGTGCCATTTCTTCAAAAGGAACACGATTATCCGCAACGAGAGCCATGCAATGTTCGCACCCCTTTGGAGTACTTCTTCGATTACTTCAATGACAGTTTTTTCGAAATGGCTGCAACTTGCACCAATCATTATCATATGAAGAAAACGGGCCGCATCCTCAATACAAATGCCTCGGAGATGAAGAAGTTGGTAGGAATTCATATGATTATGGGCTGCTTTAGCTTTCCACGGCTTCATTTATACTGGCGAAATGATATAAGGTTTTCCCTAGTTGCCGATCATATGACACGGGATCGATTCAAGATGTTACGAACTGCTCTTCATGTTGTAGACATCGATTCTCCTCCCACAAATCCAAATCCGTTATGGAAAGTGCAGCCGATATTGGACCTTGTCAAAAATGCATGTGACAAGATAGAGCGACAGCCAGGATACTACAGTATAGACGAGCAAATGATACCCTTCACTGGCGTTTGTCCTCGAGGTCTACGGCAAGTGATAAAAAACAAGCCAAGGCCTCAAGGCATTAAAGCGTTTGTTATCACCACATACGATGGCCTGATGATAAATTTTGAAATTTATAAAGGCGCAAATACAGCGTTCCAAGATAAGTCTCTAGGAGTGGGAGCTTCGGTCGTACTCCACCTGGTTTCGTCAATTCCACCTGGTAGTTGCATTTACTTTGACCGGTTTTATTCATCTATTCCACTACTGGAACGATTGAGTAAACTAGGTTACCATGGTACTTCGACAATTATGATGAACAGAATTCCAGAAAGAAGGGCGATGGAATGGAAGTCTGATCGTCGAATGCAACGTGGCGAATCTCAGCAATTTGTTTGTGAGGACACTGTTGTTGTCAAATGGATGGACAACAGAGCTGTGATCGCTGCATCCAATTGCACATCGGCAGATGACAAAATATCTGTCCAACGTTGGGATAAAAAAGCAGGAAGTTTTGTCCAAGTTTCCGCTCCAAAACTGATCGCCAACTATAATAAGTACATGGGAGGGGTCGATGTACTTGATCAATCATTGGAGTATTATAGAACCTTCATGAAGACGACAAAATGGACGTTGAAGATCATGCTTCACTTTTTTGATTTAAGTATCGCTAATTCCTGGCGGTTGTATAAAATTCAATCAGAAGCTTCGGGAATTCAAAAAAACAAAATCATGGACTTGTTAGAGTTTAAATTACAGGTCGCTGATGGTCTTGTTAGTTCACCTAGCCGAACTCGCCGTAGCACCACTCCTGACGAAGATTCATCGCCACCATATAAATATCGCAGGCCAAACTCTCCGTCACAGGCAAGACGATACGATGGCTTTGATCATCTTCCTGTGTTTGATGACATAGTAAGCCCTCGCGCCTGCAGATTCAATTGTACAAGCAGGTCCAAAATAAAATGTGAGAAGTGCAATGTTTACTTGTGCTTGTCGAGAAACAAAAACTGTTTTTCTGCTTATCATAAAAAATAATTTTGAACATGCAGTAAATATGTTCTATTTTTTTTTAATAAAAATTGTCTAAGTAAAGTTTTATTTTTATACAAAATGTGTTTTTTTTAATATTCAAGGGAATAAAAAATAATAAAATAATCACTTTACCCCAAAATTAATATAATAAAAACATGGTACTAAGCCTGAAAGTCACGATCGTGCAAGTTTAGATTTTGACCTTACGGTCAAGAAAAGTAGTACTAAGCCCGAAAGTCACGATCGTGCAAGGTCATATTTTGACCTTAGGGTCAAAAATTATTTTTTTCAATATTTTTTTGAAATCTCATATATTATCTAGAATCAGATACCAAGTACAAAAAAAACGATTTTGAAAAAAATAAAATCAGGCTTGAAAGGGATATACTTATTTTGGATTTTGATAACAAATACCTAAATCTGGTTCTGTATATTTATTTAGCTAAGTGATAAGTTGTGTGATAAGATTCTATTTGGAAATATTACTATCAGTCACTAAGGATTAGTTATCAGTAATATTTATGTTAGTCTAGTATCCTCGTATGTGATATTTAATAAAAAGAAAATTCTAATTGAAGTCTATAAAATATATACATTTCATAAATTTATGTATTTGATTAAAATGATATAATACAAAAACAAAATGAGAATGAAAAATTATATAAATAATATGAATATACTAATAGTTGTAACATTGTGTTTAAAGAGTATTACATGTTTCAATTTAGAAACAAGTATACCAGTGGTTAAAATTGGAACAAAAGGATCTTTTTTTGGTTATTCGGTTGCTGAACATGAAATTGTATATGGCAACAAATCCAAGGAAAGTTGGTACGATTGGAATTTATAATTTAAATTAGTTGGAATATGTAAATGCAATAATATGAATCAATTCAAACTATCTGAATATATTAATACTGTGACCCATCTTCAATAATTTAAAAGGATGTGACAACACAGAGTAATATGCTTTTTTGATATAAGTTTTTGAATGCTATTTCAATTTTCATTTCAAGCCAATCGGAAAACATTCAAATACACTATATTCATTGCCACCTATAGATGAATTGATACGAGAACAGAGAGATATAACCTTCCAAAGGAGATCTGCATCTCGTCTCTTAGGCCTTACTTGACAATTTACTCTCTTTCATTGAAAAGAGTTATTTATGTGGAGCTGACTGTTGCATGAGACACAAATATTCCAAAAGACCACCAATACAAATTAAACAAGTACAAGGAACTGGTAGATAAAACAGTTCAAAATAACTTTAGCACGAATATATATGCTGTAGAGGTGGGGGCGAAAGGCCTGCATGCAAAATTTTTATATTCCTACTTTAATGACCTGGGTCTCCCTAGAGGTAAAATAAAAGAACTTTTGGATAGGGTGGTAAAAGCAGCATTGTCCGCATCCTATTGGATTTGGTTGCGCAGGGGAGTGGAGTATCAGTCGGAGATTGGTGGGTGAGTGGTGAGCATGACTTGAGTCATAAAGGGGCCCCTTAATCCCACATACATGGTAGCAAGCCCATGCGGCTCGCCAGTTCTGGCTGGTACTCTGGTCGCCTGTGCTCGTGGGCCTGGATTCATGAATCCAGTGAAACCACGATTGCTTTTCTCTTTTGTATCTTATATGGTGGCACAGTCATGCGGTGTGTAACAAAAAAATGTGATGAATCTATGGATTGCAATTTGGCACCAAATTTAATCTTCTCAGATCCGACCTATATCAATATTACATATACATATAAGATGCAGGCCATCATCAATACAATTTACAAATTTTACTTGTTAATAAAATAAAATTGGCAGGATTTTAGTAGGAGCTCCGCTGGAAGAGAGAAACACAAATAAAACTGGTGCCGTATGGAAATGTCCTCTAACAACTTCATTAACTGACTGTCAACAAATTATTACTCATGGTAACACTATTATATAACAATATCATATATTGTACCTACTTATTCTGTTCATTATTTGTTTTCATACATTACAATTCATTATATTGACATACTTAATTGAATCTGATGATTTTCAGATACACATATAAATAATTTACAACCAACACAAAATATTCAACAAGACAAACAGTGGTTAGGAGTATCAGTTAGAAGTCAAGGGTCTGGTGGGAAGGTGGTTGTCTGCGCTCACAGGTTCATTTCATATTAATAATAATTAGATATTTCAAAATTGTCATCATTCCATAGATGGCTTAATTTAAAGTATTTCAAAATTGCCACACAACATAATTTTCTAATTTGGATTGAACGCTTCAAGTGATGGGGTAAACTAGCCGATGACAAATGGTAAACCCTGTGGGTGCCTGAGTTCCCAGTTCTCGTATCATGGGCCCACGTTAGGAAGGGCCCATGACGCAAGTCCCAACCACCTTTCAATATATATTACAATTTCGTCTCTATTGAGATATGGTTTGTCAATAAATTTGATATTCAATTACCATGTCACCAAAATGACATAAGTTGTAGGGAATGAATGAGGATGTATATGTATTTGTTACAAGGACACATTCATTCTTAAAAAAAACATTTTTATTTATAAACAAAGTTAAAACATGATTAATTTGCCTTTGCCAAAGATGGAGCCCAAATTCATATAAATATATTTAGTAAATATAAATATATTTAGTAAATTCATATAAATATATTTATATAAATTCATATATTTAGTCTCGATAATTATGTGAATATTTTTGAATTTATTTCAGACATATTTTTAAGGCAGGAGATTTGCAATTTGGACAAGGTTTTTGCTACACATTAAAGAATGATCTAAAGTTTGATAGGGAATGGGAAATATGTAGGCATCGTTCTACTAAGAGGTATATTTTTTATCTTTCACAATATATAACAAGTTTATATTATAGAAAATAAACCTGGTAATATTCTTAAATTGTATAATAATGAAAAACCTTTACGTAGTTGACATATTCTGCCAATTTCTAACTCAAATATTTTTTTGGACAAAATATTTCACATTTCTAAAAGAGTTTATTATTCATTGATTTTTTCACACCTTTTTGTAAGTTTATTTGAAAGTAAATAATTATATTTCCTAGAATAGTCAAACAAATATTTGTTTACATGATAACATATAAAAGTGAATCATTATCTTAGTAAGTAAATAATAAAATAAATTTGTGCAAATTCCCATAAAAACTCTGATGCATCTAATTTGATTTTATTAATTAATATTATTGATCAAAGGTGTTATCAGAAAATAGTAAAATATTATCACATACACCCATGTGCTGTCACACCTTTGTATAAGATAATGCACACCCATATGCTGTGACACCATTTTATAAGTTAATGCACACATTTATTTATTTATTTATTTATCTTATGGTCACAAAGTTAGTATATCACAACAATATGTCGCACTGTAGTGCCCGTCAAAAGTTAAAAAATAAAATCTAAGTTTTCTAAATAATTGGCCGCTGCTTCACTCAGGACCATAAATTCCGAGGGGTCCCCCCCAAAGGCTCTTAAAGCACACTCAGACACCACATGGCTCACAGTCTGCCTCTCCGCACCGCAGTCACACTCAGGAGAGTCCCGCCATCCACACTTGAAGGAGAAGTCGGCGCATCTGCCGTGTCCAGTCCGCACTCGGTTAAGTGCTGTCCAGATTCTTCGGGGTTTGTTGAAACCAGGTGGTTTGCTCGTAATGCAAGGTAGATGACTGAACACTGGGTCCGATGCCGCCTCCCATCTAGACCTCCAGGACTCGACAACACAGAAATTGCTATCGTGCAAGGTCTTCGCCGTAATCAGTGGAGGTTTTCGTGATTTAAGCCTACTGTGAGACTCGAGATACTCAAGATCGGGATGGAATGGCAACTCCAAGTTCCGGACAAGCTTTTCATATTCACGGACCACTGCAGACTGTCTTCGCAAGTCATGGGGCGCAATGTGGCTCAGAATAGGCAGAAAGTGTAACGGTGTGGAACGTAGTGCACCTGAGATGACGCGCAAAGTGTCATTTAGTTGGACATCGATCATTCCCGTGTGGGGGCTGTTGAGCCATACAGCCGACGCATACTCCGCCGCAGAATGAACAAGGCTTAGTGCAGATGTGCGTAGTGTCTCTGCTGAAGATCCCCAGGTTGTCCCAGCCAGCTTATGAATAATATTGTTCCGGGTTTTTATTTTAGCCGATAGTTTATTTAAGTGACTCTTGAAATTAAGTGACCGATCAAGAGTTACTCCCAAGTACTTAGGAGTGCCACTATGTTCCAGTAATTGTCCTTCAAAAGTTACATTGAGTGTTCTATTTGCTTCTCTGTTATTTAAATGGAAGCAGGTAACCTCCGTTTTGCTTGCGTTTGGAGTGAGTCTCCAGTTTCTCAAGTATTGGCCCAGTATTTGCAAGTCTGATGTTAGAATGGACTCTCCATTGTCAAAACTATTTGTCTGGCATGCCAGGGTCCAATCATCGGCGTATCCAAATTTGCGGGATATAGTTGTAGGCATATCAGATATGTATAAGTTAAATAGAAGTGGTGCCAGTATGGAGCCTTGAGGAAGTCCATTGTTCAATTTCTTTACTCCACTCTTATTACTTCCAACAATCACACGATAAGTGCGGCCTGCAAGCATGTTGTTAAAGAGGTTCACAAGTTGTCGGGATGGTATTTCGCGGGCAAGTTTGTAGATCAGACCTTGTCTCCACACCGTATCGTAAGCTGCTGATAAGTCTATGAAAGCAGCGGATGTTTTTAGGTTCTTCTCGAAACCTGACTCTATGTGCGTGGTGAGCGCAAGAATTTGGTCAACGCAATTACGATTCGGGCGGAAACCTGCCTGCTCTATTGGAATTGCGTTTAACAACCTGGGGCTTACTCTATTGAATATGAGCTTTTCCAAGAGCTTGAAAATGGTACTCAAAAGGGATATTGGACGGTAACTTTTGGGGTGGTCGGGAGGTTTTCCTGGCTTAAGTATTGCTATTATTTTTGCACGTTTCATTCTATCTGGAATGTTGCCCGATGTCAGGATATCAGAGTAAAATTTTGTCAGCCATTTAGTGGCGTATTTACCGCAGTGAATCAGGAACTCCGGGTGTACGCCATCGAAGCCCGGAGCCTTACCGGTATTAAGTTCCTTAATTGCGTTTATTGTCTCTGTTGTAGTGAAATGATTAGAGAGTGGGTGATCCATCGAGAGAGTTCCTTTGAGTGATTTTAGGTCTGTTTTCACCTTCCTGGTATGATTTTTGACACTTGGAGCCCTCGATGTCTGAGCTATGTGGGCAGCTATTTTGTTAGGTGATATTGGTGGGTTGGAGTTTCCAAATTTGGTACCGCCGCTGAGTTTTCTTAGAAGAGACCATGCTTTTCGGCTAGATGTTTTGAAATCAAGTGACTCCATGGTTTCTATCCATTTTTGTCGTCGAGCTACATCGAGACTAGTGATAAGTTCGTCTGCAATCTCACTCTCACCACTCTCCCTGAATTCCGTGTATAGGGCCTCGCTTCTTTCATTCCATCCAGGGACATATTCTTTTCTGTAACCTCTGGGAATATGTTTTTTAGCTGTGCTAATAATTGCACCAACGAGTCTATCATAATTGTGGCCTTTAGGTGGTATCCATCCAAGACACCTATCTAGATCTTCTGAGAAAGCAGACCAATGGGCCTTGTGAAGGTTCCATCTGGGTCTGGGGAATGATGATATTAGCGGTATTCTGATACCGATCTCTATAATTGCCGGTCTGTGTTGACTATGCGGAAAGTCAGGAAGAATTCTGCGAGTGCACATTATAGGTTTGTTGTTTTCTATGGAGACAAAACAAAGGTCCGGGTTATAGTCTCTTTTCCATGCGGCCGATCTAAAGGATCCTCGTTCCTTCGCATCAAAAACCAGGTGGATATTATGGTTTTCTGCCCAGTCCACAAGTCTCTCTCCATCTTCGTTGTTAGTTTTATATTTCCATTGCCTATGGTGACTGTTGAAGTCTCCCACATAGATGGAGGGGTGGTAATTGGTTGGTATGACATCACTTGGCCAATGTGAGGAAGGTGGTTTATATATATTGCTGATTAAGTTTTCTCCCAGTCTGACAGTAACGTTGTGAATGTTATCCTTGTCAGATACTGAATGGACAAATGCGTTTTCAATATCAGAGCGGACATAAGTAGCGACTCCGTATGCGTGGTGATATGTGGCACCGACAAGATCGTAGTTGGGTATCTTCCCCCTGCGTGCAAGTTGTTCCTCGGTGTTTGCACGAGTACACACACATATGCTGTGACACCTTTTTATAAGTTAATGCACACCCATAATATGCTGTGACACAATTTTATAAGTTAATGCACACACATATGCTGTGACACCTTTTTATAAGGTACCTATTGCACACCCGCAAAAAAATTTCCAGGCTAGACATATTCCAACTGTCGATTTATTCACGAGAATTCATTTCTCTTAACATATCGACAAAGTATCAAGCCAAGATACGCACAGAGCCTAAAATTTCAGAATGTATAGATAGTTATAGGCCTGCAAAACTTTTATACTCATAATTTTTAATTTTTTGTTTTAGTCAGGGGTTATAAACTTTTCAAGATTTACTTTATTTTTCCATATAAATTTATGTGTTTAACTGACTATATTTCCAAAGTTTTTAAAAATATTGAAAAAAGCTGAAACACTCCAACTACCTACATATTAATTTAATTTTCTATAAAAAATATTACCATTGTAGTAGTACATCTCAATTTTTACTCTCCACACTATGGAATAGTGGAGAGTCATGATTTCACAATTTTTAAGCATATTTTTTTTACATCAATTTCTCAATGGGTATCATCTAGAGAGTGCACACTGTGAGTTTCGTCATGATGTGTTTGTATGTATGGCGTACGGCGTATGGCAATTTTTATAAAAATTTAATTTATTGACGACATTGCTTCATACAATCTGTATGGCAGTCGCCTATAGGTATATACACAATATCTAAAAAGACTTAATAGTTTGATACTTAATCTCCAAACATACATACATACCATCATGCTGTTTTCATATTCTGGGTAGGAAAAAACTGACCTTCATACTGTCCTATCCTGACAAGCATACATACAGATAACCAGACAGCAGAAATACCCAGAAGGATCGGACTAGGTTGGGCAGCCTTTGGAAAACTTAAACATGTCCTAAAAAACAGAGATATTCCCACATGTCTGAAAAGAAAAGTTTTTGAAACATGTATCCTGCCTGTGCTTACGTATGGTCTGGAAACTATCACGCTAACTGCGAGGACCATACATAAGCTAAAATGCACTCAGAGATCCATGGAAAGGCAAATGATAGGCGTAAGTCTAAGAGACAAAATTAGAAATGAAGAAATCAGACGCCAGACAAAAGTTGTTGATGTCATGGATGAAAAGGGGAATAGGCCGGCCCCAGAAAAGGTGGGCCGATGATATTGTCCCTGTCGCTGGAAGCGGATGGGTTCGAAAAGCCCAGAAAAAAGACGAGTGGAAGCTATTAGAAGAGGCCTACATCCAGCAGTGGAGAGATGGCTGAGAAAGAAGAAGAAGAAGATACATACATGTTTTATATAGAAAACAAAATATCTTAAAATATTTATTAATTTGTGTAAGTTTGGTACATATTCTTCAATTATACATACTACCGCTATTGACAGTTGGATCTCATGCAACTAGTATAAAATAAATTATTCTAAACAAACTGAATAAGTTGTTCATGAAGTTAGCTTATTGACATTTAAAACAATGATATTTTTTGTTGACAGAGAACACGAGGAGTATGGATACTGTCAGATTGGTACCAGTAGCCGTGTCCTGTCAGATGGTACAATGATTTTGGGAAGTCCCGGAGTCTTCTCATGGAGAGGGACAATATTTGTCACAAACATCAACGATGACATAATGGACAGAATGGTTTACTATGGACCTCACATTAATGGATTCAGTCCCGTTGAAAAATACAGCTACCTAGGTAAACTTATTGACATTTGTGTTATTTGAATTGATTTATTTTGTCTCCAATCTCATATATTAAGAGTCAAGACAAGAGATTAAAATAAATCTAGTTTCAGAAGAGCACTCCTCCCATAGTACACCCGTCAATGGATGGAGTGCTCTACCAGAATTAGTACCTACCTAACATGAAGGTATTAAGATGAATGTATCAAAATATCTCTACAACTCCGCCTTGTATTGTTGTTTTATAAGATGCCAATTGTGATGGGAATTCTATGGGGAGCAAAGAATCCTCGTCTTTTCAATGTCCATTGGCTAGTAGAGTGGAGAGAGAATCAAACTCTCACATCAGCATCTTACCACTGATATCCCACCCCAGGGTTTTCTATCACATAAATCTGTTCTGGTGAAAATAATGCCAAATGTCTTATACAGTTTCAAACACCCTTAGTGTAGTCTCTTAGCAATGGTAGAGACCACAATCTACCCAACTCACTATCTCAGTTTGCATCCATGCACCTTATTGTTGAAATATTTGTTAATTGTGTTAGTTGGCAACACTGCCTAGTCTGTCATGTCAGTTAATGTGAGCCCAACAGGTTATGGGCCCTACGAATTTTAAAGAAATTGTGTGTAGATTGTTGCGGTTTTTAATGTTTTTTTTTTTCATTTTTGTTCAATCTGACGTTTATATTAGTGAATAATGTCATCTCAATTCATTCTGGACAAGCTCAGGGGCCGTGAAAATTACGATACGTGGAAATTCGCCGCCCAAGCATATTTAGAAGATCAGGATCTATGGGAATGTGTTGAGGGTACAGAAAAAGACGAGAAAAAGAACAAAAAATGTCGTTCAAAGATTGTTTTGTTGATTGAACCAGTGAATTATGTCAATGTGAAATCCGCAATAACAGCAAAGGAAGCCTGGGATAATCTTTCCGCTGCCTACGATGATAAAGGACTCACGCGGCGCGTAGGACTGTTGAGAACTCTTATCACAACCAGACTGGAGAACTGTGAGTCTGTGGAGGAGTACGTCGAAAAAATTATCTCAACAGCGCTCAAACTAACCAACATTGGATTGAAAGTTGATGATGAATGGGTGGGAACTATTCTTCTCACGGGGCTTCCGGAAAAATATAACCCAATGATAATGGGCTTAGAGAGTTCTGGGATTAAAGTGACAGGAGATGCGATCAAAGCAAAATTACTACAAGATGTTTTGTACAGTAATACAAAAGTGGAACAATCTAGTGACATTGCAATGTATGGATCCAGCTCTTCAAGATGGGGAAAATACAACATATCCGGAACGAGTCGCCGTAATCCCAGAAGAATTACGGGTCAACCCACTTCAAATCATCCAGGTTCAGAAAATGGCACATCAAAAACTAGTATGGAAAGAATAAACACTCAAAACTACGCTGATCAGAAAAGAGGACCACGATGTTACCAGTGTAACAAGTATGGCCATATAGCGCGAAATTGTGATGGAACATATTTAAATGATGACAGTAAACAAAGACTAAATGAGAGTTCATGGTTTAGTGCTTTTTCTGCGAATTCTAAATCAGACAGTGAATGGTTCCTGGACTCAGGAGCCTCCGCACATCTGACAATGACAGAAAATCTATTAAGTAATAAACAAAACTCTTCCCAATTGAATATAATCACTGCAAATGGTGATCAAATGATTACCAACACATCTGGAGACTTGCAATTATTGACATCTTGTGGTGAATCTCCAATAAATGTACGTGATGTGTATTACGTCCCACAGATAAAAGTGAATTTACTGTCTGTCAGTAGAATTGTTTCTAAAGGTTATACAGTGATTTTTACCTCAAGTGGAGCAAAAATTTTCAACTGCAACAATGAATTAGTAGGAACAGCCTCACTGGTGAATAATCTATTCAAACTGGATGTGCAATACAATTTTGGCTTGTCCGTTCAAACAAAAGCTAATGATAGCACTCTTTGGCATAGAAGGATGGCTCACCTAAACTATGATAGTTTGAATAAATTAAAAAATGGCTTAGTTCATGGAATACAGTTTTCTTCATGTAACCCACCTGATGTGTGTGAAGTTTGTGTGAAAGGAAAGGGTCACAGGTTACCTTTTCAATTGAGCAGTTCTAGAGCCTCAAATCTACTCGAAGTGATCCACTCAGATCTTGTCGGACCAATGCAAGTTAATTCATTATCTGGCTCTAGATATATTCTCACTTTTTTGGACGACTTCAGCAGAAAATCCTTCGTCTATTTTCTGGCATCTAAGGATCAGGTAGTTGATTATTTCGTAACGTTTAAAAATCATGTTGAAACGCAAACTGGTAAAAGAATTAAGACTCTTCGTACTGATAATGGAGGTGAATATTGCAACAAGCAACTAGCCAAAATTTTGAATGATTTTGGCATCAACCATCAGACCACTGTACCATATACGCCAGAACAGAATGGTCGGGCGGAAAGACTGAATAGATCAATAATGGAACGTGCCAGGTGTCTTCTAATTGAAGCTGACCTACCTAATGTTTTTTGGGCCGAAGCAGTTTTTACTGCAGTACATCTGATAAACCGTTCCCCCAGTAAAAATGTGGATAAAACTCCCGAAGAAATGTGGTCAAGTAGAAAACCAACTCTGAGATACATAAAGGTGTTTGGCTGTAAAGCTTATGCACACATTCCTGATGCACACCGAAAAAAGTTAGACCCTAAATCAAGACCATGCATTTTGGTGGGATACAGTCATCTGTCAAAGGCTTATCGTCTATATGACCCTATTAAAAAATGTGTTTTCGCTTCAAGAGATGTAATTTTCTCTGAAAATGAGAAAGGAGCTTCCCTTCTCACAAACAAACAGCCTGACTCAAGAGGATCATTTTTCCCTGAAGTAGAAATTGACTGTTCAAATAAGGGCATTGAATCTCAAGAGCAAGACAATCCTGATAATGCTGATTCTGAAAACTCGGAGGAAGAATTTTTTGGTTTTTCAGATGACAATGCAGAATTCCTAAATCAGGATGTTGTGGACAGACTAGGCAGTGTTGCCCCATAGTTGGCAACACTGCCTAGTCTGTCATGTCAGTTAATGTGAGCCCAACACTTATATTCCATGCTCAGATACAACCCTATAATAAAAGAATACCTATCATTAATTACTCGGACAAATGCAAGAAAAACAGGCAATAGTGAAAAAAAACATTAACAAAGATGAAAAGACAAAGAAAACAAGACAAATGAATGATGTGCACAAATTATTCAAATCAGACCGACCTCAAAATATTAAATAACATGTGGTTTTTTGCCCGAATGAGTAAAATGTTGCAGTTTTGAACTACCTCTGTGAGAAAATGTCTACCGGCTGGATATTATATGAATTCTGTTGGTTTTTTGCTATAACAACTGAAATTTGCGTTTAAGTCAAATGACATTTATGTTGATGTTGCTATGTGGATCATTTTCAATTAATCCATTTGTGAGATATCAAGTAAGTATATAGAGTTTAAATACAGAAAGTATCCAGGATATACGTCCGACAACTTAACAAAGTTTCATGACAATCAGATGAACGGTTTAGGAGCGCATACAATACATACAACCATACTTAGTAACATACATACATATGTACATACACTAATTTTTATATTATAAAGAGATTTATGTCAATACATTAAGAATATGTGAAATTATCCCTATTATTATTTCAGGTATGTCTGTCTCTGGTGGTAAATTATTCAATGATAAGATGTCTTACATATCTGGAGCTCCCCGTGGTAACTATTCTGGTCAAGTGGTTGTCTTTTCCAAGAACGCCATATCCCCGTTTGTGAATCCAATTGATGTATCAATGGTTTTACAAGGAGAACAATATGCTTCGAATTTTGGTTATGAAGTTGTCACTGGAGATTTCAACGGAGATGGGTACATAAGTTTATTTTTTATTTTTGTGTTGATTCTCGGGCAACTAACAGGTACTAATTACTAATGTAGGTAACAAGTAAACATTAATACATATAATGTCTATTTTAAAATGAAACAATGAGTTGCTCAGTTGTTGTTGAGAAACGACATTAATTGTTTTTATTTCAAATTATCTTATTATTTATTATTTTTACTACAGAATCACTTATGAAAAACACAGATAATGAAAAATGACATACAAACACTGAATCATAAAAATGAAAATATCGAAACAAAAAAATATTTTAAATAGGTATGGAATGTATGAAATGGTTTAAAATAATATGTAAGTACTGGGTGACATGAGTAGGTGAATATAGAATAAACAAAATAAAACATGATAATTATTCATTACATACATACCATCCCTATTATAAGAGTAGGCAGAATGATGGCGACATCTTTCCATAGATGGCAATAGTGTTTTCTGCTTATTTTCAAGTGTTAAAAATCAACCATTCAATATTAATTAGTTTTAAAATTTGTATTGAAAAGGGAAGTCATTATTTCTCTCCTCCTTAGCTTATATCCCACATGGTCTCCTTACTGCGGTCCTCCATTTTGTCCCATCCCGAGCATCGTCCTCGGAGACATTACATGCTCGCATATCCTTGAACCTCTCATGTATATCCCCAAATGTTCAAGTAAAATTGGGCATTCCATAAAAAAAATATATTACTTTGCACCGTACCTCACCAGAAGTAAAAGTGTATGTGAGTAAATGGATGAAAAACAACAAAAAAAATCATTAAGGCTGGGTTGTTTCAACAAAAGTATCGGTAATAGTATAATTAAAATATTTTGATTTCATAAAATTGTTCAAAATTGAGTCGTTTACGGTATAAGATTTCAATGAAACAATCAAAATTATTGAACAATTTTATGAAATTAAAGTATTTTAACTATACTTTTACTTTAATCATTGTTCGAGAAACACAGCATAAATAGGTATAGTTCAAAATAGTACCAGCAGATGAATATTATAAAATTGACAACAACTTATTTTTAAGTGAATTGAGTGACCTTTTGAATTTAGTAAGCCAGGTATCAAAATCTGTATGATCTGGTCCTGCTCATATATGTAGGTACCTACATATATAATAATGATAAGTTTAACAACAATGTATAGTATTGTTGGAAAGATAACAGATAGGTACCTATATTGATTGTTTATTCCTTGTATAACTGATATCAGATATACACGAAGGTAATCAATAAACCTTGGCTATAATAAATCCAATTGTACCTATATTATTATACATATGTAGGTACATGTTGTATTACATTGTGTTCATTCGTCACTTCTATATACTTATAATATGTACATTCATTTACATTATATTCTTTTAATCAATTTGATATACAAAAATTCAATACCAATGCAGCAATGAATTCTATCAATAGATCTATGACAGCCTACATTATAAGAAAAATAATAAACATTAATATGGACATCTTTTTATGATTCTGTGGACAAATTTAAAAGCAAATTAAAAAAACCCTCAACATATATTACAAAAACCAAAAATAACATTATTATAATAAAGAAATTTAACAAATAAATTGTATAAACACAGTTTAAATCCACAAACAACGAATACAACAATACGGCCAGTACCTACTTAGTACATAGTTAGTTTGAGGTACTGGCGTACTAGGTAAAACGTACTAGCTGTTTTGTTGCATTATATTTAGTTTTGATTGCCGCCTCCAATGATGATGGTGTAACCATCGAAAGCGATGACAGGTAATAAGCCATTTAAATGCTTAATTTTAATTATAGTTTCAAAGTATGTTTTTAATATTTATACGTTTTTTATATTTTATTTCTTTTATCTCAATCTTAATCCCTAAACATCTATTTTTTCTTGTTAACATCTCTATGGGAAATAATGTGACTACATATACCTATATAATAATTATCAACTTTATGTTTAAAACAAAAATTTATGAGTGATTGTTTTTTCTCTAAATAAATAAAATAAAGAAAGATATTCCAGTTCTTCTATAGTATTATGTTGTATTGATATATGTATCTATTGAAGTTTGTCAAAAAAATATGCGACCATTAAATATTCTATTCCAATATTGTAGATAAATCTCCAACCACGAAACAGGCGTATAAGTGTCGAGATGATGTAAATAAATAAATACCAATAGGATAATAAACTGATTAGTATAAATTGTTTATCATTCCTAAATTATTACTATATTCTCTTTAAATTGTAATTAAATATCATACATATGTCATGTCACTCTGCGTCTTGTGTGTAAAAAAAACGTCAACATATGTGTTAATTTATTATTTAAATACAATTTAAAAAAATGATAAATCCAAATGCCCAACTGGGGTCCTTAATAACAATGAACAATGATAAAAATACTATATATGTTTTATTTAGGTTCGTGGATTTAGTAATCAGTGCTCCATTTTATTTTGATGGTAAAATTGGTGGTGCTGTTTATCTCTACATCAACAAAAATTATAAATTTGAATCAATTTATGATTTGAAGTTGACCGGAAGGTCAGAGTCACGTTTTGGTTTTTCCATGGTCAACCTCGGAGATTTAAACAAAGATGGATGTCATGATTTGGCTGTCGGCAGTCCCAATGAAGGCAACGGTGTTGTCTACATATATTTTGGAAACAGAATAAGCGGATTAGACAAAAAAGCAAGACAGAGGATTAAAGCGGAAGATATACCAGTCACACTGAGTACTTTTGGTTATTCCCTTTCTGGAGGTATGGATCTTGACAACAATGGATATCCTGATTTGCTCGTCGGAGACTACAGCCAGGTACTATAATCCTAACTGCAATCATGAGATCTAGCCGGTTTAATGATGACCAATTTAAAATTTTAAGTGATGTATGAACCAATTTAGTTTCTTATAGCACAAGCATTTATTATTATTATTGAGGTGACAAGCAGGCAGCATAAAGCTGATGTACTTGAATGAGTCCACAGTGTCACTGTAATACATCTAGTCCGTTCTTAAGGAGTTGACACTCTCAGCAACAACCAGATCCTGAGGCAGCCTGTTACAACCATACACCACTCTATTACTTAGGAAGTTTATGTTTAATTTTGCCGACCGCCGTGGTTCAGTTGGTAAGCCGTTCAGTTTCTGTGTGGGCATCCTGGGTTTGATTCCCATCAGAGGAGAAATTTATTTCTCACGCTAATATGAAAATACGGCAATAAACTCGCCACTTGCACAGGGTGTAAGGAAGTGTTCATTTTTTTTAATTTAGGGATTGTCTGGGGACGTAAGTATAAATGGTCGTGCTATTGGTGAATGAAATTGGTCATGGCAAGATTCAAACTTGCGACAACTAGATTAATAACCCAGTTAGTGCACTAACTGCTCTGCCACCACACATCTATATCTTCGAGCTGTCACTATTGAAAGTAATACACTGCGCATTTCGGCAATACAAATATCGTTGAACACGGGAAATATTATTTTATACATGCCAATATGTAACAATGATAATCTACCAGAATTCCTTACATGCCTCTATAAAATACACACGATCATTGAAGAGCAAGACTGTTGTTTTTTTTTTTATTATTTAAATGAATAATTTTTGTTATTACGGTTATATATGTATATCTTTTTGTTTGCTCTTTATTCTTACTTTTTTCTGTTATTCTTTTTATTTGTATGTACTTATACCTTATTTTTGTATGTTGTATATATTATATGGTTTGTGTTGCATTGCACCCCCTGCTCACCAACTGAAATAAAGTCTCATTATTATTATTATTATACGTAGATTGATCTCGGTTATGATCCGGTAATTTCCTTCACAACGGAGCGTACTCAAGTTGTGAGGCTATGTGTTTGTGTGTCTGTGTGGTTGTGTGTAGTTTTTTAAAGTGGTACCTGTAGAAATTTTCTGACTATTGTGCATGTGTTGATAATTGTAGTTTTTTGTATGTTGGTGATTACGTATGGGGGTAACTTTAGTATGTCTATATTTTTTTGGAGAGTTTTTGGTATGATGCCTGTAGACGATAATATTATTGGGACTATTGTTACTTTTTCTTGTTTCCACTGTGATTTTATCTGTTCTGCTAAAGGTATGTATTTATCTATTTTTTCTAAATGTTTCTTTTGTAGATTTGCTGTATTTGGTATCGATATTTCTATTAGATATGTGTGTTTATGTATTTTGTCGATTAATGTAATGTCTGGTCGGTTATGTAGGTTTGTTCTGTCTGTGATTATGTCTCTATTCCAGTATAGTTTGTAGTTATCATTTTCTGTTACAGCTGGGGGTGTGTATTGATACCACTTGGGGTGTGTTTCGATAAGTTTATGTTTGTGGGCTAGTTCCAAATATATGTGTTTGCAGATGTTATCGTGTCTTATTGTATATTCCGTCGGTGCAAGAGTTGAGCAGCCACCTGTTATGTGTTCTATTGTTTCTTTTTGTAATTTGCACTTTCTGCATGTGTCGTTTGTTATTGTATTGTCTTTTATAATATGTTTCGTGTAGTTTTTTGTTTTTATTATTTTGTCCTGAATAGCTATGATAAATCCTTCTGTTTCTGCGTAGAGGTCTGAGTGTTTGAGCCAATTATTACTAAGGGCTTTATCAATATGTTGTTGTTGTAGATGACTTGGGTGTATTCCATGTAAGGTTTTATTTTTCCATGTTTCAATTTTTGCGTCATGTGTTGTTATTTCTAGATTGCATTCGTTGTCGTTAAGTGTAAGTGGTGAGTATTTGCGATCTATGTTTATGATTTCGTTTTGTATTGGGCTATTTCGTTTTGTGTAGAAGTATTGCCTTAAGTTATTTATTTGTGTATGGTGTAGATTTTTTATGTCTATGAGTCCTCTTCCTCCTTCCTCTCTTGGCAGTGTGAACCTTTCTATTGCTGAATGTTCGTGGTGAATTCTATGTTTTGATGATGTTGTTCTGAGTTTAATGTTGAGATCGTCGAGTTCCGTATTGGTCCATTTAATTATTCCAAATGTATATGTTAGTACTGGTATTGCGTATGTGTTTATTGCTTTAGTCATATTTTTTCCATTTAGTTGTGTTTTGAGGAGGATATTTAGTCTTTTAAGGTATTCGTTTTTGGTGGTTTCTTTTATCTTTTTATCTTTTATGCTTGGGTTCTGTAGAATTCCCAAGTATTTATAAAATTCATCTTCGTCCATTGCTCGTATTATTTCATTCGTATCCTTCAAGGTGCTTCCCGTGTGTTCCTTGGGTTTACCTCTTACTATTGAGCATGTGTTGCATTTATCAATACCGAATTTCATTTTTATGTCATTACTAAAGCGTTCAGTTTTATAAATTAGTTGTTTTAGTTCGTCATTATTTTTGCCATATAGTTTTAAATCGTCCATGTATAAAAGGTGGTTGATTTTTATAGGATTGGTATTTAAGTTGTGTGTTGTGATTTTGTAGCCAAGTTTGCTTTTGTTAAGCATCTTGGAGAGTGGGTTGAGGGAGATACAGAACCATAGTGCGCTTAGGGAGTCACCTTGAAAGATTCCGGTTTTAATGTTTATTTGTTTTGATTTTATCATTTTGTTGTTTAGTTTTAGGTATATTGTCGTGTTCCAGGTGTTCATTATTTGTTTTAAAAATTCTACAAGTTTTATGTCAATTTTGTATATTTCTAGAACTTTTACTAACCATGAGTGGGGGACACTATCAAAGGCTTTTTGGTAATCTATGTATGCACAGTACATGTTCCTTTTCTTCTTTATCGCCTGATTTGTTATTGTCCGGTCGATGATGATTTGTTCTTTGCATCCTCTGCTTTGCTTTCTGCATCCTTTTTGTTCTTCTGTTAATATGTTATTTTGTGATAGGAAAAGATCTATTTTTGTAGTTATAATTGAGGTAAGAATTTTATATATATTGTGGGTAGACATGTGATTGGACGATATTTAGATGGATTTTTTGTGTCTGTTGATTTAGGTTTGAGATATGTGATACCTTTAGTGAAAAAAGATGGGAGGTTTTGGTTTTCCGTTACGCATTTGTGTAATAGTTCGGAGAATTTTTCATGTGTTACAGGGAGATATTTGTACCAGTAATTTTGGATATTATCTATGCCTGGTGTCTTCCAGTTGTGTGTCTTCTTTACAGCAGTTTTGAAGTCAGTTATATTTATTTGTATTGTGGCCATGTTTTGAAATTGGTTATTGTCATTTTCTTCCTCTGTTATCCATGTGGCATTTTCATTGTGTTTTTTGTTTTCAGACCAAATGTTCTCCCAGTATGATTCAATTTCATTTAATTTAGGTGCGTCTGTAATTTCTATATTGTTGTTTTTTAGGTTGTTGTAGAAGCTTTTTTGGCTTGTTTGAAAATTGAGATTGTGTGTTTTCCTGTCATAGCATTTTTTGTAGCGTTTTAATCTATGTGATTGTGCTGATAACTTTTGTGTTAGCGTATCAAGGAGTATAGTTAGGTTGTGTTCATTGTATTTGTCTTTAATCGTTTCAATTTCCCGTATTTTTCTTGGATTTTTTAGATTATCTTTAATTTTTTGTGTTACTTTGCCTATTTCATTTCTTAATGAGTTGATTTTGATTTGTATTCTGTGTTGCCATGCTGGTATAGTGCTTCTGTGTGTTCTATGGGAGTTTTCTGTTTTATTGTTTATATTTTGTTTGTTTAGTGTAATAATGGTGTATGCACTACAGTAAACTAATAGATGTAATTTTTCGAGTGTTGTTTCAGTGTTAATCATGTTATGTAGAATTGTGTTGATAATATTGATCATGTTAATGGTTTGTTTGTTGATTTTGAGCTTTGGTAGGTGTGGTCTTGTTGTGGGGTCGCTATCTTTATATATTTCGATTGTGTGTTCTAGTGTGTTTGTGATTTGTGTTTTTGTGTCTGGGTTGTGTTCTGTTCTTTCGTTGGTCTCGTCATTGTTGTTAGGGCTTATTGTTGTATTATTGTTCATATTGGTGGATTCGTTAGTTATGTTTATATTTGGTTGTTCAGTGTTATTTTGCTGTGGTATTATTGATATTTCCTGTGGATTGTTGTGGTTTATTTGCGTATTTGTTATGTCTTGTGTTAATGTACTTATTCTATTTTGATTACTCATTCTGATTGCGTCTTGTTTTATTTGATCAAGTATTGATAGTTGTATTCTTTTGTTGTTTATTATAACTCTTTTCTGGTCCGCCAGTCGCTGTTCTGTGATGTGTGAGAGTTCTGGATAGATTGTGGTGAATTGTGTATGTAGCTCCTGTCTGTATCCAATTATTTGTGTGTCTCCTTGTGTGATAGTGTAGTAGCAACGCATGAGGTTTATGTTCATGTCATCTGTCCATTTCATGCGTTGTCGTGGTTTTCCCGCTTTGGTGGTTGTCGGTTGACTTGCCGGCAAAGCACTTTCAGTAGGTCGGGTGTGTTGGGTTTCGGCTGTTGTTTCTTCGGGTGTCCCGGCATGTGTCCGCCTGTTCGACAGCATGTCATTAGCGGCTCTCATGCTGCTACGCCCAGCGCTAACTCCGGACGTGCCCTGGCGCTCCCCAGGTAGCGGTGTTTGTCCGAGGCTTGTGTTTTTTGTGTGATCCATGTATGTGTTGTGTGTTTGTACCCTTTACCCGTTGGCAAGCTACTCGATGTAGTTGTGTAGCTCCCCGCCCCTCACGTAGTTCTAGATGTTTTTAACTGGACGTGGGTTTGGTTTTTGAGGGGCTCATTATTATTATTATTATTATTATTATTATGGGAGATTGATCTCGGTTATGGTTCGGTAGTTTCCTTCACAGCGGAGCGTACTCAAGTTGTGAGGCTATGTGTTTGTGTGTCTGTGTGGTTGTGTGTAGTTGTTTAAAGTGGTACCTGTAGAAATTTTCTGACTATTGTGCATGTGTTGATAATTGTAGTTTTTTGTATGTTGGTGATTACGTATGTATTATTATTATTATTATATTTTTATTTTTTTTTAAATAAGTTTAGGTTCTAGAATATAATATTTTGATTTCATCTGAAAAATGGGATAATGTGTCTGAAGAAAATCTGTCAGATGGACAAAACTTCAATTAATATCTTCAACATACATAGTATAGAGGGAGTGACTATACATGATTCAAGTTTTTGAATCAGCTGCTCCCAATCCTACTAAATTGTATGACTTCTTAAATCTAATACTGTGTCATTTGTATTTTATTTCAGTCAACTGTAGTTCTGCTTCGTGGTCGCCCAATCATTGATGTGGATGTCTTTGTTAGCACCGATGACTCTGATAAACTCGTGACCATCAATCCTTTCAAAGTTGGCTGCAAAAACGATCCTCAAGCTTCAGTCGCATGTTTTGTCTTGAACATCTGCCTTAAAATAAACTCTGCCCTCGACATGCAGACCCTAGAGGCTTTGACACTTAATTACACTATCCACGCTGAAACATTTGTCAGAAGAAGGATAGTATCGAGGGTGTACTTTGATGGCAATACTCAAAAGTTTCACATTATCAATAAAATGATCAAATTGGACATGTCAATGGAGAGACTATGCGAACAACATACTGTTTATATAAAAGATACCACCAGAGATATGCAATCTCCACTGAAGGTAACAATTATTCAATTCATTTGTGACTTTCTCACATAATATATCATCCTATCTATAATTGCAATATAGGTATAATATATTCAATCTTCTAAGATAAATACCATGTAAAATGGGGTTGACAAAGATATTGACCGATTTTTCCAGTGTGGACAGTTTACTAAAATATTACAAACTAAACACAGTCATAATTACTGTAAAAATTCAGTTAATTCAATTTTAATTTTTTATTTTCTTTATTCAAATCATAACAAATTATACGAACCTACAAATTTTATACATTATATATTAATTTACAACGTCACCTCCCTCTTAAAGCTTATTAGCTTGTGATATTTTTATTGACAAACTCTTTAGCATCTCAATAAAGACATAGTTGGGATATTATGTCTTTATTGGATGGGTGGATGGCAGAGCGGTTAGCGCGCTGGGTTAGTAATCCAGTGGTCGCGAGTTCGAATCCTGCCTCGACCGATCTCGTTCACCTATAGGACAAGCATTTATGCTTAGTTTAGGGAACGTAGGAAGATGTATATGTACTTGTTTAACAAGGACATATTCATTTTTTTATAAAAAAAAAAAATTATAGAAGAACCAGGAACTCAAGGCACCTTCAGGGCTTACGACCTGTCATCGGCTGGTTTACGTTATCACTTTATACGCTTGCGCAACGTTCACCAATTATGCCTTCTTATTGAGTTCCCTTATCAATGTAATTTTTGAAAGTTTTATATATTTGAATAATGTGTATCAAATCACCTGAAAATAAGTAATTATACTATTGCCATCTATGAAGTAACGAAGAAACCTTTTTTGTAACGTCATCTATTGAGAAATTAGTCTATTTGTGAACAATGAAAGCAAAAGTCCTTATAAATGAGGTGACGGTGTCTTGCACAGATGTCACCCCTGAACTGCGCCAGAAATATTATTTAATTTTTAGCTTGTTTACCTACTTGTACCAATGTGTTTGTAAATCGGATATATTTTTTTATTAGCTTGTGTAGAAGGAGGATGTGTGTTACTAAATGACTAATTCAAAAATGCAAAAATAAAAGACTAAACAATAACATAAAAAGAAAAAAAAAGTAAAAGAAAACTTAAGATTGTACCAGCATATACACAATTAATTAATATAGTACAAGCATTGAACACAATTTGTTCTCTATGATTTAATCTGTCAATACTTCAATGTAAAGAAATCTTATACCAAAGGATCTTTTTATATTTTTTATGCAGACATTTTATTCAGACATTTTGTTGTTACTTTATTGGGTTCTATTTACAGCTTCAATAATATTTATTTCATTTATTTAAGTATCAATTACATATTGACAGTTAACATAATATAGTGATAAGTAAACTTTAGTACAACAAGATAAATTTCAAATATTAAATGATCTTGATATTAAAAAACTTGTGAGTGTAACTTAATATTTAAATTTATGAGAATGTTATTGCTAAATATATCCCTAATTTAATGCTATGTTACTATTAAATTACAGTAAGCTGGTACAAGCAAAAATGTTCCAGGATCCATAGTTAAAATAGGAACCTAAAATTCTGTATTATTTTTATATTGTCTCATAGGACGTCCAACTAGGTGAACCTGTTTTTGGACGTTCGATATGTAGTTACGATTTGTAGGTATCAATAGCTTAACTTACTAATTTAAGATGTTTAAAAACTTAGTAAATAAAAATTAAGAATGAAAAACAAGCAAACTAGAATATGTTTAATTTATTATTGTATACATCTATGCCGATGGATATAAGTCAACTGTGTCTAATTTCATATTTTTCCAAGCGTCAGGTAGTATATTGTACATTTTATGGCCAAAAATTCAAAATTACGCTGTGCGAATGTGGTGTTTGTTTTTTTCTTTACGATAATAGACTGTTAAGCATTGCAAGTAGAGTATGAATGACTAGCTATCGGGTATTCTTGTTTATGTTTGTGAGTGTCTAATAGGTACTTACTTTCAAATTTACACAAGGTTTGCATAATCTGAGTCTTATTATAGGTAGGTATGTATATTATTCCTCAAACAATATTTTGGTGGTTATCTAAAACTTTTTTTGAATGATATTGAAGTAAAAATGATATATATTATCCTAGTTTCGTGTGAAATACTCCATCACTGAACCAGACACACATTGGTCACCCATGGGTCCACTGATTTCAATGGAAAATTCACCAATTCTCAATGAGACCAAATCTATATTGGATTTTGAGATCCCCATGGAAAAAGAATGTGGCGATGATGAAGTTTGTGAGAGCAACATTCTTATAACAAGTGCAACACTTAATTTACCTGCTGTTGGTAATTATATTTTATTTTATTGTATATTAAAAATTTGGCATAGACTCTATAATCTTCTCCTAGTAAGTATCTTGATAGGTCCCCCAATGTTTAATATCACTTGATTGTTTAATATACCTACATGTTTAATATCTCCCTATCTCCAGCGGCTCAAAACAGCTCCTCCATGGTCTTTATACCTTGTTGAGCCATTAAATATCTTCTAAATACATGATCCAAGAATGACACCTTTTGGATTTTGACTTTTGTCAATTACTCTCTTCCAATTCTGGCTCTTTGGAGTATATTTGAATTGCTGTTCAGGTACGTCCATGATATTAATCCTGAGGATCCATGATTCAAATCCGTTCAGTATACTTTATTTTATTTTTATAATTATTTTGAAAACTTAATTTGTGTGCCATATTTTAAAATAACAACAAAATTAATACACTTAGGGTCGTATTATAAGAGTTATTTGAGAAAAATGTAAGAAAAAGGTTAAGTCCCATGCTGCGAGAATACTGCTTACAAAACCTCAACTTTTTCTTACATTATTCTTAAATAACTCCCATAATACGACTCTTAATTTGTGTTACACACTACACATTAGTTAATTTTAGACATCTTCCCAATAACATCTATACATATTCATAGTAATAATATACAGTAACCCCCTCCAGTAACCCTCCCCCACCCTGTACAGCTGGCCTATCCTCTATAATTTTTAGTTAAACACAGTTAGTTTGTAAGTGAACTCCAGAAGAAGGAGAGTTTAATGTGTAACACAAATTTTAAAGTGTATTAATTTTGTTGTTATACTTTATTTTATTTATTAATTTCAATTACTTCTCGGGCAACTAACCAGGTACCATGTCAAATATTAATTTAACACACACCCATTAACAAGTTGCCACATTCTGGAGACTTACAATATTAATCGTCTCACAGATCCAGACTGAAAAAAAAATTAATAACTTTATCTCCACCGGGAATCAAACCCGGGACCTTTGGATCAGCAGTCAGATATCTAACAAACTGAGCCACAAAGACCGACACACAGCATCTCACCATTCTTTGTCAAAGTTTCAGATTTTATAATAATGAGATACATAATATATACCTATCATTGAATTGATTGAAAGTGGAAGTCTTTCATAGCTGGTACAAATGGTATGTTCAATTATAAGATGGACTAATTTTATTTCATGTAGCAATAAACTTGCCACTGGGTCAGGGTGCAAGGAAGTGCATGTATATTATCTGTATGTTAGTAGGTACATATATCAAACAATTTATATATGTATTAAAATATAAATTATATTTATTGCAGATAACACAAAGAACAAATACAAACTAATTCTGGGTGAACAGAAAACTATCAAAGTATATATTTATCTTGATAATTTGGGGGAACCAGCTTACAACTCACTTATCTTTGTTTCACATCATTTGGGACTTACATATGTTTCAGCAAAAATAACGGTAATATATAATATAATGCAATAATACTTATTTCTTGCCAAGGATTTAAATATTTCAAAACAATCTTGCAAGTGAAAAATGTTACACTTATTAAAATAAAATATGCAAAAAGCATTAACATGAAAAAACACATTTAAATTTTTACACAGTAGATAAATTAATTTAAACTCGAGGCAACATACGATGGCGTTTTTGACAATTGAGTTTTTATAGTGTTTTGTAATTATTGACATTGAGAGAAGTTTGTTGGACATTACAATTGTTGCTACTATCAGGTATATTTCATATGGCTATCATGGAGGCCTGCCGAATCGAAGCTTGGATCAAGTACCGATAAGTCGTAATTATTGACAGCTAAGCGTGGGGGAACAAAACAGTACTTCATTAAGTAGGTGTACACAATAAAGTTGGGGCTCAGCCAGTAAAGTTGAGGGTGGCTGCAGCGCAGGATTCTGGACAAAAGGTCGGTGCCCCTTCAATTCTTACTTATAGAGAGCAGACTTCTTAATGTCTTGCTCGACGGTAACTCATGAAACGCAGTAATGGTTCAATTTGATTCATCACTCGTGGTGGAGATTCCCGCAAAGATTTGTGATGGAGGGTTGGGGTGAATCACCAGGTGCGGTTTGAATCGTCGAAACGAATTAACGAAACCAGGGGCTCAGGGGGTCAGTACTTGATGCAAGTTAAATTGGCTGGTCCCCTCGTTAGGTGTTGGACTCTTAGTATTAGTGGTATGAAATAGATAGGCTTTGTAGTAGTCCTTGTATTGTCCACTTCAGGTTAAGTGGACAATACAAGGTGGACAATACAGTTCAGAGTTAAGTGGGAGACTAATAGCGGTGATAGTCCAGCGGTAAGGTCGTCGCTTTCCATTTGTGAGGTCGACGGTTCGAATCCGGGCGGAGCACGCACCTCTAGATTTTTAAAAAATCTATGTGCGGATTTATATCACTAGCTATGTGTAGCCATGATGCAATTTGTCTGGTTCCCCTTTGTAAGGGATACGAAGGTCAGATGGTAGTCGCTTCAATGTAATAACCAGACTCGCCAATTGCAGGATCATGGTCAAAGCGTACCCCGATAGAAACGGGACAAAAGCGCTAAGGGGAAAGGAAGGAAAGTAAAGTTGGAGACTGCACAAATCCTCTTATTTACACAGTAAAGTATAGCATTACTAATTTAAGACATCATCATCATCATTGGCACTACAGTCCATTGTGAGCCATGGCCTCATCCAGAATTTTTCGCCATTTAGACCGGTCCATCGCCTGCGCTCTCCAGTTTGCAAAGCCATTCCTCTTTAAATCCTCCTGTATGGCCGTCCATCCACCTTGGGTCTCCCCACACCCCGTCTACCCTCCGGTAATGTATCGAGAATTTTCTTTGGGGTTCGGCCTTCTTCCTTTGCTGAATGTGCCCTAACCATTGATGTTGATACATTTAATAGGCGTGATGACAGTAAGAAAAAATCATTGAAATTATGATTTTATTAGATAAAATATGTTATAAAGATTTGAAAAAATATATTTATTTTCATTTTAAAAGAGCGAATAATATTAATATTATTAAAATAAAAATACAAAATATGTTTGTCCGCCATTTTATGTGAAACACCAATCAGAGCGCATGACGTCACCATATTGTCACTGTCAATTGTGTTTGTTACTGTCAACTGTTGTGTTGTTCGAAATGGCTATTTTTTTCATAACAAGCTATATGGAATATGCTGCTTATTTTTAACATGCTATTTTTATTTATTGATTTATTTGGTTTATTTGGGACAATAAACCAAATAATATCGCTATCCGCTCTATTGAATCGTTGACGCATCTGTTATAACACGCACCGAGTATTGTAACGTGGTGGAGAATATTTAACGTTTCAGAAATAAATAACTTGGTGGCTTTCATTGCTTGATTATAAAATAAAATGATGTAATTATATTGTTTGTGGGAGTTGTACAGTGTTACATGAGGTTGAAATGGAAATACACAATGTATTATGATGAATCTAATATACATATGGGATAACTGTTATGATTCATATACATATTATGATTAATATATTAAAATATGTAATAGGTGTGATGACTGTAAGAAAAAAATCATTGAAATTATGATTTTAAAAAATAAAATAGGTTATAAAGATTTAAAAAATGTTTTTTTTTTAATTTATAGGAGTGAATAATAATAATATTATAAATATAAAAATACAAAATGTGTTAGTCCGCCATTTTATGAGAAAAAACAATCAGAGCGCACGACGTCATAGTATGGTCGCGTCAATTCTTCTGATAGTCTTCAATACAATATACGCATTAATTGTCGGTCTGGACTATGTTTATTTTGGTGTTATCGATATATTAATATTTTAATTAGATACTTAAAACTAAAACAAATTAAATATAAATGGAACAAGTATTCATCAAAGCAAATAGTTTCAATTTACCTAGATACTCGCCTACCTATCGGGGGACACTATGGGCCGGTATTACAGTGTCAGTTTAAGAGCTAAACTCAAGTTTTACAAAAATATAGCGTATTACAGTGTCCGTTTAGACCTAATCTTCCCTCAAATACGTCACTAAAACGACAAATATTTAACTCAACGTTTCTGGCAGATTAAGTACTTAACTGTGAGTCAACTGTCATTTGCTAGGCAACTCGTGTAGTTTCAGTTTCTATCACTAGAGGCGTTAGGCAACGTGTGTAGTTTCAGTGTTGTATCGAAGGTGGCGCCACACAACAAAACAAACTGACAGCCGTATTGAAACGAACACGGGCATTTAAAAGCATTATTTTGGTGAAAAAAATTAAATTTACCATGTTGGATAATAAAACAATGGTATTTAAAGTCGTAGCGTCCCGTTTTGTATTTCGTATTATTTGAGGTTATTTAAATTTGACAGATAATAACCACAGAAAAAGTGAAATATGTCTATAATTGAAGATTTAGTAACTGACATGTCATATTGCACTGTAATACGGAAATGGATTCAATCTCCCCTTAACATTAATCTTGAGTTTGGCAAACTCAATGAGTTGAGGGCCGACTGTAATATCGGGCCTATGTTAATTGTATTTTGTATGTAACTTAGTTTTTATTGAATAAATAAATAAATAATGAACGCTCGCAACGTATGGTAAACTAATTTAGTTTTAGTATTCTACAATTTTGTCACGCGATGGTGAGCTGACGAACGTTCGACATGTTATGATGCTGGTCACTGCCAAACTAAACTAGCAAGCTATATTTTTTTCATGCAATGAAGCGATTTGCGAAACGACGGCGATTACGCGAAGCATGCGTTTTAAAACATCGTTACAATTTTAGCAGCATACGAATTATTACATAGCGCTCGTTATTTGTATTGTGTTCATAACAAGCTATATTTATCTGCTATCGTTATTTTTAGCAATAGCAGCCATAGTAGTTATTTTTCTGCCTGTCTTAACTACTCTTAACTAGAATGGAACTTTTGATGGTCGGATATTTCTTTGCGTCGAACAAAGACTTTTGTTCATCAGAATTTCGAAACGTAAAAACTTAATAATAAGTACATATAAGTACTTTATTTATCTGTAATTTAAATACAACTTACATCTCAGAAATCGATAAAATATGCTCCTTCTTCTCTCTACATTATGTGTTCATAAGCTAAAAACATACGCGGGAAACTTATGGTGGCCTATTTTGACGTTTGGACATTAATGAAGTTCTTTATATGCTTATTGCCTAAATAATGGTAAATATTATATTATTGAGAGCTAAAAGTGGGGGAACAAATACTGTACTTCATTGTAAACGCGTACTTAATAAAATTCACTTGTGTCTCGCCGTGCGAAATTTAATCACTTATTTCTCTTTTTTTTCGCGTGGGACGAAAACAAATACCTCAGTAGGTGTTTTTTTCGTCGTGTTTGTACATTTAGGGACCGCACAACACTTATGCACTTTTGAATTGATTATAAATACACAAATCGTCTTAGAACACATATATTACATATAGTAGTGATATGCAGTTTACGATACCATGACGTCACCGTCAGGGTCGGCAGCCGCCATGATACTACAAGCTTTTTTTGGCGTAAATGTCAAATTTGATTTTAAAATGGCGATTTATGCTACTAAACCTTTATTTTATGTAGAAATGTATATATATTTGAAAACAGTGAATGCGTAAAAACATCGTGAGATAGTTTTTCAAAATTAGTCATCATGCCTATTATGTTAGGATCACTGTAAAGGTTCTCCAGCTCATGGTTGTACCTTATCCTCCATATTCCATTCTCACAATGAGACCCAAAGATTTTTCTTAATCAAAGTACAAAAACCAACTGCACATTTTCATCCTTCCTATTAATCACTCAGCATTCAGCACCATATAAGTAACAATGAGTACCAGTCTCAGCAAAGTTTTATACAATGACAACTCATTATATTATCATGTTAACACTCAAGACTTGAGATGTCGGTAAATACTGAAATAGCATTTATATGCCAGAGCTATTCTTCTTTCAATCTCGACACTAACATCATTGTTACTGGTTATTATTGAGCCAAAGTACTGAAACAACCTCATAGTTTCAATGGTATGATTACCAGCACTAAGACAGCCAAAATACTTATTTAAGAGACCACAGTTTGAAGCTTAACAAACACAGTTTTAAGTGGAATCCCTGGAGGCATTTCTCTACCAACATAGTTGTGGATGCGTGGAATGGTCTGCCACCAGAACTTGTTCCTGCACAAAATGTTAATGTATTTAAAAATAATCTTGACAGATTAGACAAGTGAATATGATTGTGAGATAATACATAGCTACCTGTCTAATAACACCTTTAATAATAATAATGATTTGTCCTCTCACCCTTAGCTGTCAATAATTAAGGAACTTCAAGAAATGGCCATTATGCATTGCTCCGAGTATGAGCAATTGAGTGAAATCTGTGTAATTCAAATGTTTGTTCATAATTTCAAAAATGCAATTGACTGTCATGTTTCTATTCACTGCATTTTTGACTAAAAACTTAAGGCCACACAGGCACCGAGAATTTTTAGGGAGTTGAACCCAAATTTCCCCACATGTTGCTATAACAGTGTCACTGTTCCTAACTGAGATTGTAAATAGTAATAATAAAAATATATGTGTTAATGTGAAGCACACTCTCCCCTTTCAAATGTACTGAATAGCGTTTAACTAGCGCAAAACATTGTAAACAAAAATATACCTTTTTTTTTAAATCAAGATACAAATATGAAAAACTAAAATAGTCAAAGTATTGACATCATATTTAATAATATTTTTGGTAAATTATAGTTTTATATTTAACAAATTAAATGGGTAATGAGGTGATCTCGCAAATTTCAGATGTATTTTGGCAATTATTATTTATCAAGAAAATTTTCAAATATTATGATTCTAGAACTGTCAAGCTATAGACATTACTATCCCTGTCTTTAGTTTCAAGATGATAATGTCATTATCGACTGTGTAAATGAGGAAACTAATCACATTTGAGTGCATATATAGCTTTAATTATAAGCCCATTTTATTATATGTAGTTTATTTGTTAAGTAGTTGGTTCAAATAAATACATAATATCTTGTTTGTTGTTGATGTTTCCAGGAAATGTGCATAAAGTGCAACGCCACTAACAACACTCTAGTATCATGCACCTTGAAGAATCCATTTAAACATTCATCAAATTTGGAAATTCAATCAGTTCAGCTTGAGTTTGAACCCGAGCAGTTTGAGGAGAAAGAACGAATATTGAATTTGACAATTTGGACCAATAGTTCATCTAAAGAAATGGAACCTAACAGAGAACCAACTGTATTACAAGTCCATGTATCAAAAGTAGCTGAGATCATTATGAGTGGGTAGGTAGGATTTATACACTGAAAAATTTTGAGAAAAATATTCGTTGGAGTGCCTTAAATTAGTAAAATAAGTATTTATTTTTACTTTTTATTAATTGATGAACATGTATAGTAATATTTGTGAATATCATCATTTATTCATTGATGAACATGTATAGTAATATTTGTGAATATCATCATTTATTCATTGATGAACATGTATAGTAATGATTGTGAATATCATCATTTATTCATTGATGAACATGTATAGTAATATTTGTGAATATCATCATTTATTCATTGATGAACATGTATAGTAATATTTGTGAATATCATCATTTATTCATTGATGAACATGTATAGTAATATTTGTGAATATCATCATTTATTCATTGATGAACACATAGGAATGACACAGTTTGGATTCCATAATGTATTTGGAACAAGAGAGGCTCTTTGCTCCATTCAAATGCTTACCCAAAAATGTCTCAATCAACAGAAAGATGTTTATATATGTTTTATCGATTATGAAAAAGTCTTTGACAATATAAAACGTGAAAAACTTATACGAGTTGTTACAAAAGATTGGGTTGGATGGAAGAGTTATTGCAAACCTCTGTTGGAATCAATCTGCACATGTAAGAATTAATGACCTCACCACTGAATATGTAAAAATCCTAAAATGAGTCAGACAAGGATGTATACTTTCACCCATGTTGTTCAACCTGTACTAGGAATTTGTTTTCAGAAATGTCCTAGAAGATGTTGAAATAGAGATAAAGATAAATGGAAAGGAACACCTGGTCAATTTGATCAATGAATCTGGAAGGGAATTTAGCCTAAAAATAAACACTCTCAATACAAAAACCATGTTAGTAAGCAAACGGAGATCCAACAATATAAGCCTCTCTATTGATAGCTGTCTAATAGAACAGATGTCCCACTTTAAATACTTAGGGTGCTGGTTCAATGATGAGTGGAACCCAGATTCCGAAACAATGAACAGGGGGGCAAGTCTGGTCCGACTGGCGAAATCAAAACCCCAGTGATTACCCATATCATGGATATAATTATCATATGGTGTTCTATGACATCTAAAGATATTATAGAACTCCATATAATAATTATATCCATGATATGGGTAATCACTAGGGTTTTGATTTCGCCTGTCGGACCAGACTTGCCCCCCAGGATTGAGATAGCGAGATCCACCTTCTACAGAATGAAAAAACCTGCTGTGTAACAGAGATCTACATAAAGTAAAGTACAAGATTAAGAGCTGTTAAAGCATATGATTTGCCAGTACTGTTGTATGGAATGGAAGGTTGGACTATCAAAATCTCAACAGTAAATAAAATTGAAGCATTCGAGATGTAGCTATACAGAAGGTTGATGCGCATCTCATGGGTCGATAGAGTCTCCAATGAAAGAGTTCTAAATATGATGGAGAAAGAGAGAGTTGCTGACCACTGTCAATTCTTACCTATGGAAGAACAGGGCAGACGCCTTAATGCCTCGCTCGGCGGTGACTCATCAAACGTGGCGATGACTAAGTCTGCATCACTGAGCCATGGAAATTGAAAGTACTGTTCGGTGGTGTACCTGAAATTCGCCAACATGAGTACTAAGGGGTGGAGGAGCCCCCCGTGATGATTGGTGGGCACGACCCACTCGGCGGTAGCCCGCCATGATGATGAGACAGGTGCAGCTGACGCTGTGCCTGGTGTGGAAATCGAAGAACTGTAAAGTACTACAGGCGTAGTGAAGGCTCCCTGTGATAGTCTAGTGTACCTTGGCGCCGTCGGGAGACGGGCCTCCACGATTGTGGTTGGACTCTTAGTGGCAGCAGTATGAAATATGCATGATAGTAGTTCTTGTTTCGTCCGGAGAGCAGCCGCTCTGGGGATGAACAGAACGCTTGTTTCTATAACGTTCCCAATGGAGTCGGGTAAGTGACTGCGACTTTCCTATTAATGACCACTGTCAAGAGATGCAAAGCAGCATATTTTGGCCAGATATTCCATCGTGTTATGCCCTACTACAACTTATTGTGGAGGGAAGATAGAGTATGGGGCTTAAAAGAATTATGTGGCTTAAAAACCTCAGGCAGTGGTTCGGGATTCTGGATGCGGGGTGATGAGTTTGGTGTGATGGACGCCAACCTCCGTTAGGAGTGGCACAAGAAGATGAAGATTTGATTTTCCCTAATTGATTTTTTGACAACAACTTGATTTTTTTTATGAAGTATTATTATCTCAGGTCAAAGTAATCCAACTGTAGATTTGTTCAAGAGAACTTTGTTCTCTTAATATATCAACAAAGTATCAAGTCAGGATATGCGAGATTTGTATGTAAGGTCTATATTTTTCGCAGTTTTTCCAACTTTGAAGTCAAAAAACACCAACTTAGAGGTTTCGCAGTATATTTATTTATATATTGCTTTCGCAGTATATATTGCTTCTCCGGCAACTAACAGGTACTATGTCAAATATTAATTTAACATGCACCCAATAACAAGTTGCCACATTCTGGAGACTTACGATATTAATCGTCTCACAGATCCAGACTGAAAAGACAATTAAAAACTGTGCCTCCACCGGGAATTGAACCCGGGACCCTTGTATCAGCAGTCAGATACCCAACCAACTGAGCCACGAAGGCCGAAATATTATGTTATATATATGATGACATATGATATATGTCATATGTATAGATTTACTCAGTAGAACATTTAATGTGTGTCTGTGTGTCCCCCCCCTTATAACTTTTGATCCGCTCAATTTACAGAGCTCAAAATATATAGATAGTTCATAGTTGGCTAGTTTTTTTTGTGTTTATGTGTTAATAGTTTGGTATATATTCTTCAATTATACATAATATCGCCATCGACAGTTGGATATCATGTGTTACACGCAACTAGTTTAATATAACTGTCCTGTCGGCCCTCATTGTTTTGATATTGGTTTTAGGAACATCTTGTATAAGAACATCTTGTATAAGAACATCTTGTATAAGAACATCTTGTATAAGAACATCTTGTATAAGAACATCTTGTATAAGAACATCTTGTATAAGAACATCTTGTATAAGAACATCTTGTATAAGAACATCTTGTATAAGAACATCTTGTATAAGAACATCTTGTATATATATAACCTACAATTGAATGCTTTTTTTTAAACAGTGGATCAAAGCCTGACGAGCTGTCTTATATCAATAATAGTAATTCAAAATTGAGTGCTGATTATATTGAAGATATTGGACCAAAAGTCATCCACACTTATCAGGTTTGTTACTAATTCAATTGACATAATATTTTTTTAGAAATCACTTGTAAATATCATGTATAAAATGTGTAAGTATTTTTTATTATAAACCGAAAAAATACACTATGAAGTGAAAAAAAAGACAGACCAATTACTTTTGTCCACAATTGCTGTACATTAAATAATCATAGAAGTATGTACCTACAATACAACAAAAAATAAATTTTAATATACTTAAAATTATTACATCTATATTATAAATTTGAATGTTTGTATGTATCTATGTATGTATGTGTTGAATGCTCTCCTAAACCGTTCATCCGATTGCGATGAAACTTTGGTGAACTGTCGAGAGTATACCAGGGATGGTTTCTGGATCAAAATTTTTTTTCTTCTTCTTCTTCTTCATCGAGTATTAGGTCATTTTACCTATGAAGATGGACTATCCTGGGAACCGTTCATCCGATTGCAATGAAACTTTGGTGAATTATCGAACGTATGCCCGGGATGATTTCTGGATATAAAAATTTTCCTTCTTCTTCTTCTTCTTCATCGGGTATCAGGTCATTTTACATATGAAGGTGGACTATCCTGAGAACCGTTCATCCGATTGCAATGAAACTTTGGTGAATTATCGAACGTATGCCCGGGATGATTTCTGGATATAAAAATTTTCCTTCTTCTTCTTCTTCATCGGGTATCAGGTCATTTTACATATGAAGATGGACTATCCTGAGAACCGTTCATCCGATTGCAATGAAACTTTAGTGAATTGTCGAGTGTATGACCGGGATAGTTTCTGGATTAAAAAATTTTTCTTCTTCTTCTTCTTCATCGGGTATCAGGTCATTTGACCTATGAAGGTGGACTATCCTGGGAACCGTTCATTCAATTTCAATGAAACTTTGATGAATTGTCGAGCGTATGACCGGGACCTACTGAAGGGACGGGAGGTAATGAAGGGACGGGAGGTAATGAAGGGACGGGAGGTAATGAAGGGACGGGAGTAACTGAAGGGACGGGAGTAGCTGAAGGGACGGGAGTAACTGAAGGGACGGGAGTAACTGAAGGGACGAGAGTAGCTGAAGGGACGGGAGTAACTGAAGGGACGGGAGTAACTGAAGGGACGGGAGTAACTGAAGGGACGGGAGTAACTGAAGGGACGGGAGTAACTGAAGGGACGGGAGTAACTGAAGGGACGGGAGTAACTGAAGGGACGGGAGTAACTGAAGGGACGGGAGTAACTGAAGGGACGGGAGTAACTGAAGGGACGGGAGTAACTGAAGGGACGGGAGTAACTGAAGGGACGGGAGTAACTGAAGGGACGGGAGTAACTGAAGGGACGGGAGTAACTGAAGGGACGGGAGTAACTGAAGGGACGGGAGTAACTGAAGGGACGGGAGTAACTGAAGGGACGGGAGTAACTGAAGGGACGGGAGTAACTGAAGGGACGGGAGTAACTGAAGGGACGGGAGTAACTGAAGGGACGGGAGTAACTGAAGGGACGGGAGTAACTGAAGGGACGGGAGTAACTGAAGGGACGGGAGTAACTGAAGGGACGGGAGTAACTGAAGGGACGGGAGTAACTGAAGGGACGGGAGTAACTGAAGGGACGGGAGTAACTGAAGGGACGGGAGTAACTGAAGGGACGGGAGTAACTGAAGGGACGGGAGTAACTGAAGGGACGGGAGTAACTGAAGGGACGGGAGTAGCTGAAGGGACGGGAGTAACCGGAGGGACCGGAGTAACCGAAGGGACGGGAGTAACCGAAGGGACGGGAGGTACTGAAGGGACGGGAGGTACTGAAGGGACGGGAGGTACTGAAGGGACGGGAGGTACTGAAGGGACGGGAGGTACTGAAGGGACGGGAGGTACTGAAGGGACGGGAGGTACTGAAGGGACGGGAGGTACTGAAGGGACGGGAGGTACTGAAGGGACGGGAGGTACTGAAGGGACGGGAGGTACTGAAGGGACGGGAGGTACTGAAGGGACGGGAGGTACTGAAGGGACGGGAGGTACTGAAGGGACGGGAGGTACTGAAGGGACGGGAGGTACTGAAGGGACGGGAGGTACTGAAGGGACGGGAGGTACTGAAGGGACGGGAGGTACTGAAGGGACGGGAGGTACTGAAGGGACGGGAGGTACTGAAGGGACGGGAGGTACTGAAGGGACGGGAGGTACTGAAGGGACGGGAGGTACTGAAGGGACGGGAGGTACTGAAGGGACGGGAGGTACTGAAGGGACGGAAGGTACTGAAGGGACGGAAGGTACTGAAGGGATGGGAGGTATTGAAGAGTCTGAAGCGACGGGTGGTTATGGAGGACAATTTTAAATTATACAGGCAATACGAAGTTTGCCGGGTGTTCACTAGTATTCATATATTTTACACATTTGTATATGACGGGAAAAGAAGGGAGAAGGACCTAATTTGTTACTGCTGTGAAAAATCTGCTAGATACCTAACAAACAAAAATTAAAATAAGTACACAATTTATTTTTAACAATACACAGGTTTACGCCGCTATGCATCTATATAAAGAATTCTTGTAGCTGTTAATACTAACAGTGAATACATCAGAATGTGGGATACTGACCGAGAGATTGACATTATAGAAATGACATGCCCTTTTGATAAATTAGTTTTGATTTCAATTTTTTTATTTATTTAGATATCAAATTTGGGTCCCTCTCACACGACTGCACTGAAGATAGTCGTAGATTGGCCGAGTCAAATAATAGATGCTACCAATGGAGAAAAAAAATGGCTTTTATATTTGGATACGAAGCCTCTCATTGAAGGTAACTATATTAGTGCATCAGACGGATTTTAGTATTCTATAAAAGAATTCATTTGTGTGCATAGGATCATAGGCAATGACGACATCTATGCTAGGAAACAAATTTTCTCTTTGGACGCTGAGCTTAACAAGTTTATTTTTAATTTTCATCATCTCAATCCACATAATTAAGTTTATCAAATGAAAGTCATTTGTTCTGTATCACTCCTCATTCTCAAAAGTCTGGTCTTAACTTATTTATAATTCAAAACAAAAAAATTACATTGATCAAATAAAAATACTCTTTCCTTGCAAATATATAGTTGTTGGATCTAGTTGTGGCCAACGCTATACTATTCTTCACTATATATATCTGGATCTAGTTGTGGCCAACGCTATACTATTCTTCACTATATATATCTGGATCTAGTTGTGGCCAACTCTATACTATTCTTCACTATATATATATATATATATATATATATATATATATATATATATATATATATATATATATATATATATATATATATATATATATATATATATATATATATATATATATATATATATATATATATATATATATATATATATATATATATATATATATATATATATATATATATATATATATATATATATATATATATATATATATATATATATATATATATATATATATATATATATATATATATATATATATATATATATATATATATATATATATATATATATATATATATATATATATATATATATATATATATATATATATATATATATATATATATATATATATATATATATATATATATATATATATATGAAAAAGAATTTTCTGGGTTAACCCGTGTCAGATAGTCCTGAGAAGGACTGTTTAAGACCTGACGTTTCGCCCGAATATCATCGGGCATTGTGATTTAAGACCGGGATTTAAGACCTGACCATCGGGATTTAAGACCTGACATTCGGGCGAAACGTCAGGTCTTAAACAGTCCTTCTCAGGACTATCTGATATATATATATATATATATGTTATATTTGATGTTTTCACGGGTGAAATATGTTATAATATTTTTATCTCGGTTTTCCCGTGTCAGTAGGTCTTGACTAAGACCATTTGTCTTCCGACGTTTCGCCTGAATATCATCAGGCATTTTCAAGGACTTAACGAAAAGCACGCGCGCGACACACGTCTACTCACACTGAACTGTCTTGACGGTGAGCTTTCAGTGTGAGTAGACGTGTGTCGCGCGCGTGCTTTTCGTTAAGTCCTTGAAAATGCCTGGTGATATTCAGGCGAAACGTCGGAAGACAAATGGTCTTAGTCAAGACCTACTGACACGGGAAAACCGAGATAAAAATATTATAACATATATATATATATATATATATATATCTGGATCTAGTTGTGGCCAACGCTATACTATTCTTCACTATATATATCTGGATCTAGTTGTGGCCATCACTATACTATTCTTCACTATATATATCTGGATCTAGTTGTGGCCAACGCTATACTATTCTTCACTATCGAGTCACTTCACAAAGTATTCAAATTTTTTATGGAAAATTTTCAGCATTTTCATGAAAGGATTTTTTTTTAAATTATATTTGATTCAAACATTTTAAACTGGATAATTCTTCAATGTCATTTTATGAAATTGATGTGCCTTTTTAAAAATTTTAATTTTCCTGAGCTTGGGGACACTGAAATATTAAAATTTGACAATTAAAAAAATTTAGAAGCATTGATCAGATATCCTTCAAAACCTAATGGGGTCAAATATATACAAATTCACAAAATTTGAAAATAACAGAATGAGTATTTTTTGTCTATAATCGATAAAGTAGAATTAACATGCTGTACACAGCACATAGTACTTAGCACACAGCACACACAGAGATACATTGTGATGAATCTTTCAGAATACAATCTCAGCATGATACTAGTTAATAATCTGCAATAGATTATCAACCTTAAATTGCGAATTCATAACTCCCCATTATATCACCGTGGGGTATTGAGGAGTAAAAACATATTTATATCAATCAAATCATTTAGATTTTACTTTGTTGTCATCTGTGGTTGTATTTTATAAGTTGATTACAAATAATAATGGTTTGGAACAAAGATAATTTTATAAGTGAATTAAATGTATTGCAACAGATGTCAGCACCATTGCAACTTAATAGCTTTGTATTATTTTATTTCTAGCATTGATATTCCAATGTTGATTTTTCAGCCGAAAATGGTGGAGAATGTTTTACATCTGAAGAAAACATCAATATGTTGAACCTTCCTACAAGACAGAGGAGTATGAAAGCAATGGAACTTCAAGTGACATCCGATAACACAGATAAATTCCACATAAAACATTCACAAAGGAATAAATTGATGAGATTCAAAAGAGATGAATCCTCTGATATGATAAATATATTAAATGAATTTGTAAGTTTCTATATACTAACTGAAACTTATATAATAACTATAGTTTCAAGTAAATAACTTTAGAATTTTCGTTGTGGAGTGGAGCATGTTGCGCATATATCAACCAAGCAAAAAAAAATTCAATCTGTGCCCCCCATGTGATGTACTCAATATACTATCTACATATATATAAGTGTGAAAAATTACTAAATGTAAAATATGTCACTCCATTACAAAATGAGTATAATATGATGCACTTACACAATCAATAGGGAGACAATTGTTAAGAAATCATACTGTAGAGACTTAAGCGTACAATTAGACAGTAAACTCTTATTTGACAAATACATGGACACAATTACACTGAAAGCTTATAAAATGTTGGGATTCCTGATGAGATTATGCAAAAGATTTACTCAAGAAAAATATTTTGCTTACTATATAACACAATTTATTGTTAGAAGTCAATTGGGACATACGTCAGTCATCTGGAATCAGCAATGTAATATTTATATATGAAGTACAAATTTGGTAATAACTACAAATATGAATTGGAGACTTTACAGACAAGACGAAGGTCCTCAGACTTGATGTACCTTTATGACATAAACTACAATATTGACTGTACAGACCTTCTGAAAATTATTAACTTCAACATACTAAACAGACGAACAAGACACACCTCAACGTTCTTTTTAGAAAAAAAAAACACTAACTAATGCCGCTCAGACTTTGCCATTGTACCAATGCCTTACCACATATAATAATTTGGAAAGGATCAGGTCCATGGACATATTCTTATGTCCAGGATCCTTTTCAGGAGCCACATTAGACTGGAATAATTCATTGTTTTGTTACCAGTAGTGAGTACAAGTAACATGAAATCAAAGGGGGCTGATTAAGTTGCAATTACTTATGTTATTCTTATTTATAATATAAAAATAGTAATAAATAACTTTTTTTATACATAAATTCATACACAGCATGATGCAGGGTAAACAGATATGTATGAATAACCTTAAAAAGCAAGCATAAACCATCATCGTCTTTTTTATATGCAAAGATTTTTTTTTTTTATCGGGTGGGAGTCAATGACATTTTTTGACAAACTTTATTACTCAATAAAGACGAAGTTGGAGTAGTTCAAGGGAGACATCTATGCTACAGAATAGTCACCTCATGTATAAGGATTGTATCTTTCATTGTTTACGAACCAATTCCTCAATAGAAGGCATTAGGAAAAAGTTTTGTCATCATTCCATAGATGGCGATGGTTTTTTCAGTTTATTTTCAAGTGTTCTTGAAATATTCCTTTCAACATTGTATAGAATTTTTAGGTGAATGTTGCCCAAGCGCATAAAGTGATCACATAAACCAGCCAATGAAAGGTTGTAAGCCATGTAGGTGCCTGATTTCCTGGTATTCCTATTATATATATTCCAACTTTGTCTCTATTGAGATATGTATAGTTTTTTTTTATATTTCAGGATTGTTACGTAAACACAATGATATGTGTAAAAGTGACCTGTGTCATATACAAGCTGGCTCGCAATCAGGTGGCATTTGTTAGAATATCATCGAGATTAATGAACAATTCTATGACAGATTTGGCAAATGTGAAGGACATAAATATTAAAAGTCAAGCAACGTTGGATTTGACCAATCAAATAGTTGTTGTCACAGGTGTAAAAACATCAAAGGTATAAGTCTTCTTCTACTTCCTCAGTATAAATATTGAGATCTGGGGGGCAAGTCTGGTTCGACCTGCGAAATCAAAACCCTAGTGATTACCCATATCACGGATATAATATCTTTAGATGTCATAGAACTCCATACCATAATTATATCCATGATATGGGTAATCGCGAGGGTTTTGATTTCGCCGATTGAACCAGACGTGCCCCCCTGTTAATGGCATTGAGTTGGTGGATTCCCAACTGTCACACCATCTTCCTGATGCTCATCTTCCGTCTGGGTCTCCCTCAAGTGCGATCTTGTGATTTATTTTCCTATGTGTCCATTCCAGTATCATCTTCTTTGTCTACCTTGTCTGATGGCCTTAATCTCAGTGTGTTTCCAGTTATGCAAATCATTTGGGTTTTCATTTGTCTAATAGTCTAAGAGATAGCAACACCAAAAAAACAATTAATTTTTTAATGGTTGTTTTTTGTATTTTCTTCCTTATTGAATACAGGTAAGTCTGGCACATGGGAGTGGTAGCGTTTACCGGTGTGCATCCCCTTTCATCCGTGCATTTCTGTGCATCCCATTTGTATCTTTGTAAGTTCTTTTTGTGCTCTTATACCATCCGTCTGATTACAATTAAGTACCTGGAAAAAAAATCTTTTTTTTTTACGTATAGTAACAGTAGGTAAGTACATATTTCACAAACGGACGGATTTTATAGGTACAAATAATATACTTGTGATAATGTTAAAATCTGCAATTATCACCTATATAAAAGATGCACACTGGTAAACACAACCACTCCCAGGTGTCAGACTTACCTTTTTCATATCTATATTCAATAATAAGACGATATAAAAAAAACAGTCATTAAAAAATGATTCATAGAAATGATCTCTTAGACTATAACACAAGATTTTATTTTTAACTATTTATTTTTATTTATTGAAAAGAAACATACAGCCAATTTAGTGTACAGGATAATACAAACAGGCAGAAATACATTGCTTCATCCTCAATAAAAAATATTTTGTGCTGTAAAAGGAATTTGGAAGGTAGATAATTTAAATTTCTATGATATGAGTTGAAGAGATCAATGTCATGAAAGAAAGAATCATAATCTCTGCATGCTCTGTATATGAAAGAATGCTGTGCATATTTTGTGCCACCAACCAAAATTACACAAAATAGTTAACCACTGTTAACTATTTTGTGTAAGAATGTCATATCAAATACAGTTGGCCTCTTTTCCAAAGACATTAACTTGTGGCGTATTTGGGAAAGAGACAGGTCTCTATGATGTTGTCGGTTCCTGTAGTCAAGATACTCTAGATGCTTTAGAAATTTGTTTTGGATTTATTTTACAATTTCAAAGACATATACAAAATTACATAACATGAGTAAACAAAAGAACATATTGCCTTTTACCAGAGTGAGTGTAAGCATTTGTATAAAAGAGATATGTAGTTAATACAAAAAAAAAGCTATTGTTCGCCTGCACAAGCAAATGTTTAATTTAGAGTTTATGTATGAGCATGTATATGTACTTTTCACAAGTAAAAAAAAATATATCTAATTGAAGGGTGGTGGCAGAGAGGTTAGTGCACAATCAAGTGGTTATGAGTTTGAATCCTACCACGACTGCTTTCGTTCACCCATAGCACAAGCATTTATGCTTAATTTAAGGAATGTATGAGGATGTATATGTAATTGTTTCAGGGACATAGTCATTATTTAAAAAAAAAAAATAATAATAATGTACTAGGCCAGAAGGCTATCTCTTACAATCAACTCATATATGTACATATCTATTATAATGATTGTTTTTTGTAGGTATCCACAAATGTGTACTTTTATGAAGATCTATCAATTGATATAGAAGTCGCCAGCATATCTCTACTGGTGATAATAGTTTCATCTATAGTTGGACTTGTGCTCTGCCTGATATGTGCATTCTGCTTGTGGAAGTTTGGATTCTTCAAGAGGAAAGATTTTGAATATTCTGCCATTAAGAAGAATAACGAAGAATATTCTAAATATAATTAGATCCGGGCCCGATCCGTGGCTTTAAATGGTGCAATTGCGCAGGGCATAAAAATCTGGGGCGCTAAATATAAAGGGAAATGAACCCAAAAGAGTAATAACATAAAACAAGTATATATCACAATACATAATAAATAAACAAGTATATATCACAATACATAATAAATAAACAAGTATATATCACAATACATAATAAATAAACAAGTATATATCACAATACATAATAAATAAACAAGTATATATCACAATACATAATAAATAAACAAGTATATATCACAATACATAATAAATAAACAAGTATATATCACAATACATAATAAATAAACAAGTATATATCACAATACATAATAAATAAACAAGTATATATCACAATACATAATAAATAAACAAGTATATATCACAATACATAATAAATAAACAAGTATATATCACAATACATAATAAATAAACAAGTATATATCACAATACATAATAAATAAACAAGTATATATCACAATACATAATAAATAAACAAGTATATATCACAATACATAATAAATAAAACTAATTGAAAAATAAATAGGCAAGTATCTACATAAGTAGGTTGAATTTCAATTCAATTTCAAATATTATTTTAATTATCTTTCAAATATCTTCACGTGGGGTAACCAGCGACATGTTTGTGAGTGTGAATTACCTTATAAAAGAAATCACAACACATGCGTGTATATACATACCAGTGTCATCTCACCTAAAAAGGAAGATTCTACATTCAGAATGTGTGGTGAACCTCATTTGCTGAACTATGTGACATGTTATTTTGCTTGTTGTATTAATTATAGATTTTCCAATAATTATGGGACATTTGAAGACAATGATAATAAAAACGATTAAAAGCACTATTCTCACCTTACGCAAAATATCCAGTGTCTCCAAAATTTTTAAATTAAGTACATTAAGGGGCCAAAAACTGTACATTAGTATTAACTATGACATGTATTATTCTTTCATATCGTAACTATGATGTCTCTGTGGTGGAGCAGTTAGTACGCTTGATTACCAATCCAGTGGACCTGAGTTCAAATCCCAATTCAACTGCACAAACTCTAAGACGTATAATTTCACTTTTTCAGCTAACAAACTATTAAGATTTTTGTACCAATTTGTAAACAGGACTGGTTATATCATAGGTTCAATAAGTGCACCTGTGTCAGGTGCTTAAAAGTTATCCCAAAAAAGCAGGAGCATTTGAATAATAGATACATTGATAAGGTTTTTTTTGTTTTCTTCATAATCTCCTATACTTATGTAATAAATTGCCATTAATAATATTAAGTTACAGTGCTTCTTTGAATGGAGGTGGGGAATGTCGTATTAAAGTTAAAGTAATAATAATCTAGATTTTTAATTATCTCAATAGAGACGAAGTTGGAATATTAATTGTAGGAGAACCGGGAAATCAAGGCACTTACAGGGCTTACGACCTGTCATCGGCTGGTTTACGTGATCACTTTATGCGCTTGCGCAACGTTCACCAATTATGCCTTTTAATGAGATCCCTATCAATTCAATTTTGAAAGTTCTATATATTGTAATACTGAAATTCTTTTCGCTTGAAAATAAGGAATTTTTACTACAGCCATCTATGGGTGAAATTATGAACAACAATCTTATTATTTTTATTTATTTTGTTGGAACGCCATCTATTGAGAGAATTGGTTTTTTGTAAATAATGAAAGCTACAATTCTTATATCTGAGGTGACAATGCATTTTTCGCATAGAAGTCACCCCTGAATTGCGCCAGACTTATAAGGTCATTTTTGTCTTATTTACCTACTTGTACCAATGTGTAAGTAATCGAATATTTTTTATTATTGCATATGCGCAAACATTGGATTTTTTTCCCTGTCGGGAGTCAAAGATATTTTTTTTTTTTTAACAGATTTTTAATTATTTTTTTTTTTTTAACAGAATATAATTAAAAATCTGTTAAAAAATATCTTTGACTCCCGACAGGGAAAAAAATCCAATGTTTGCGCATATGCAATAATAAAAAATATTCGATTAATAATAATCAATTAATTTTTTATAAAATGAAAAAACAGTAGGCATACTGTGATGTAAAATTCTTGAAATGTTGATATACACATACATACCATTGTAGTATATCCCAATGTGGGGTAATCAGCAACAGGTGTGCGGGTGTACATTACCTTATAAAAAGGAAGCTCAACACATACGAAAATGGCGCTATATAAATCATCCAAATTTATTTGTTGTTATGCGCGTACCTCCACACACCAGTTTCACCTCACCTAAAAGAGCACTACATTCAGAATGTGTGGTGAACCTCATAGCTGAACTATGTAAGATGTTATCGTTGCCTATTGTATTTTTGATTACCTGACCTGATTACCTATTTTTTTACGGGATACGCGAAAATGTTTATAATGGAAAAGAGTGGAAGTACTATTCTAAGCTGGTACATCACAGGATAAATTTGTTAAAATATAAGTCTTATAAAAATAATAAATGATTTATTGCTATGAGTCTTCTTTTTACTTTGTATAAAAATGTCACAATAATTTTTAAACATTAAAAATAAAACAATCCTCAATAAAGACAAACAAATTGTCCCTCTCCCGATTAACAGTCGTATCTGCAAAATGTAAATTGTTCAGGAGAGCGTTTTTAGTGTTTTCTCTCCCTGTTTTAGTGTCATCTCTCCCAGCACACGGTCGGTGCAGTGACACGGTGTAAATATATTTTAATATTTTATTTGTATTATTATATATATATATGAATAATTCTTATATATATTAGAATCGTATTTGCACATAGGTCTATTAGTGATATTATATTTTCAGTAATTGGTAGACAACAAATCACTAAGCTATTCCAAGTTAACGGGAGGTGATACAGTCGATACCTTTAGTGAGAACATGCACAGTACAACATATAAATACACATTGGTGGTCCTAACTACATTTTGCAAAAAATGTCAGATACGACTGTTAGTCAGCAGAGGGACGAATTTATATATGTATTTTGCTATAGCGATGGAGTAAACTTAGAAGCCAATACATAGTTCTATGTACGTAATATCTGGAATATCAAGGATGGCTGCATTTCTGTAACAATATAATTATTAAGTTTATATATAATCAGAATAATTGTGAATTTATATTACATAGGTTCCTATGTACAACAAAATAATTAATACTATCGAGGCATATTATACCACAGAAACCAAACGGCTTACCACCTGTGCCACGGCGGTCGGCAATTTGGAAATTAAAACAAACGGTAGGTTTTATATATACTATTTTTTCCTGGCTCTCTTGTTACTTGTTAAAATACCCCTTATACCAGCAGTCTGCTGTCTGGGGATCTTTTATTGTTAAATTTGTGTACCTACTTAATTGTTGTACTTTCAATTATTATTATTGTATATTAATTGTCAAATAGATAAAATTAATTGATAAAAATACTCACACCTACATATTAAATATACGGAAATTTAGTAAATGAGTCAAAAATAGCAAGATTTAAATATTATTTGCATAAAAATAAGTAAAAACCAAAAAAGTTTAACTAACCTCTTTTTTCATGGCCGACCAACAAAATGTACAAACTTGACTTCGTGGTACATCAGATGATATTTTGATTACTTCCATACATGGCTGATCAATTATACCTGAAAATATAATGCATAGTCAAAAGTTATAAGGGGGGGACTGACACACTAAATATTCTACTTATTTCGAATTCTGAGTTCATCCATAATATGCTGCAAAGCCTCTAAATTGGTGTTTTTTGACTTCAAAGATGATGAAATCAAGAAAAATGAGACCAGGCCATACAAAATATGGCGGATCTTGGCTTGAAAGTATGTTGATATGTTTAGAGAAATAAATTTTCTTGAACAAATTAACAGTTGAAAAATTGTAGAACACTTTTAGCAATCGGGACGGGAATCTTGAACGAATTCCAAGAAGATATTATTTATTAATAAATTACTTTGTGAGACGTCAAATGAATAAACAAAAACTGGGAAACCTTACCAGATGTGCGCACAATTTTATAAAGTTTCATCGCATTAGGATGAATGGTATAGAAGCGCATACCTACAGGACAATACTTACAAACATTTTCCTTGACTGGTATAACAAGGCATGCTGGGTACAAGATATTACGTTATACTTAGTAACTTAATAAAAATAATATATAGACACTTTGAATTGAATATAGGTACTTATTTCATTGTCTCTTAAGGTACCAGTTCGCTGCGCGACCGAGACCGGAGACCGAGACCGTTACATGACTTTTACTATGAAAGTTACCGGTTTGCGCCGCGACCGAGACCGGAGACCGAGACCGACGACAGATACGTGAGACCGATTCCGTGAATTGACTGCATGCAATTGTATGAACACCAGTTCGCGAGCGAGACCGAGACGCGAGACAGGAGACCGAATGAGGGTCTCGGTCTCGCCCGAGACACCACTTGCGAAATTGTAGAAAAAACGTCGTTTTCTGACGAAGTCATTGATTAATTCATATTTAATATTATTTCCTATTATATACCTATTATTTAGTTTATGATTTTTATATACCTACCTAAAATGATATTTTTAGTACTTAGTCTGTTTTATATAAAAAGAAAAATTTCCTTTTCTAATTTCTATATTTATTTTTAAGAAAAATATTTTATGTTTTTTGATTATAATAATATATTTAATAAAAATATTTTAGGATGATGTATAATATGATACATATTGTTAATTAATATGTAAATAAACAAATAAAATATTTTTTACACATTTATTTGAAATAGGTAGGTTGTACATTTTTATGAAATAGGTAGGTACATTTCTATTGTATACTTTCATTGAATAAAAATTTAAAAACTAAATTTTTCAGTACATGAGAGAATTCTGTACCTATACGGGTAACAATAATGATCTCTGTTCAATCAATATTATCGAGGTAGTTGAATAGCCATGCAATATTGAAGTAACTATTGGAAGAAGAAGAATTACTGTTGTATTATTATTACTAGTTGCATGTAACACATGAGATCCAACTGTCGATTGCGATAGTATGTATAGTTGAAGAATATGTACCAAACTATAAACACAAATCCAAATTATTGAATATTTTAAGAAATTATGTTTTCTTTACAACACATGTATGTCAAGATAGGATAGTATGGAGGTTAAGTTTCAAACTATTAAGTCTTCTCAGATATTGTGTATAGGCGACTGCCATACAAATTGTATGAAGCGATGTCGTCACTAAATTCAATTTTTATAAAAATTGTTAAAAAAAAGATGTACTACTACAATGGTAATAGTTTTTATAGAAAATTAAATTATCTAGTTGAGGTGTTTAGGTTTTTTTCGATATTTTTAAAAACTTTGGAAATATAGGCAGTTAAATACATATATATATCATAAAAAAATATTTTTCTTAAAAAAAATGTTTGAGAATCTCTGGATTGTTTTTGAAAAAACGGGACGGACGGACACACATACACACACAACACACTATGTTCTACTCCGAATTCTGAGTAAATCGGTATATAGAACATACATATATGCTGCGAAGCCTCTAAGTTGGTGTTTTTTGACTTCAAAGTTGGAAAAGCCGTGAAAAATAAAGACCCAATATACAAATCTCGCGTATCCTGGCTTGAAACTTTGTCGATATGTTAAGAAAACAAAGTTCTCTTGAACAAATCGACATTTGGACAAAACAAAACGAAGAATGGCTGTAAACAAATTATACACAACTAGAGGGAAGAAAGATTGTTTTCATTTTGATACAGATATTTATTGTTTGATGAAAATATGTTCAGAATGTACTCTCAGTTAAATAAAATTCTATTGTATTAAATTTACGGCAAAAAACAATGCGAAAAAATGAAATCATAACCTGAAATATTGATGATAAATGTCACTCTGACATTGTTCGGTCACGTGATTCTCAGAGAAACCACGTGATACTCAGAGAGACACCACGAGACACCACTTTTGTATTGAGGAGACCACTTTGCTGTCTCGGTCTCGGGTCTTGGTCTCCGGTCTCGGTCTCGCTCGCGAACTGGTGTTCATACAATTTCATACAATCAATTAACGGTCTCGGTTCCTGTCTCTGTCTCCTGTCTCGGTCTCCTGTCTCGGTCGCGCAGCGAACTGGCACCTTTAGATTTTCAAACAGTTTAAAAATAAATTGTAATTACGCACTGATTCTAGATTTATAATTTAAAAGTACAATAAAGTGTGAATCCATCACAAACGTCTGTTGTTCTACCTCCACCACCACCTGTTCTGCTTATGGGGGACTATCCCACAATGTGGGGTAACCAGCGACAGGTGTTCGGGTGTGCAAAACCTTATTAAAGGGAGTACAGCACATGCGTTTATACTCACACACCAGTCCCGTCTATTTTAAAATAATTAACACTTCCTCGCACCAAGCGTAATAGATGGCGAGTTTATTGCCGTATGGCAATTTCTTTCAAACATACAGAGTCTCCATCCCAGAGAAGCAATATTTGCGTATAAATGAATTAAAATAAATTTCTCCTCTGCTGGGGATCGAACTAAGGACGCCCGCATAGAAACCAAAAGGATTACCAAATGTGCTGCGGTGGTCGACAGTTTTTCCGCATTTCGTCTATGTGAACATCTATAATATAATATAATTATCTGAATAATTAAGTATTAATAGAGACGAAGCGGGAATATATATTTATAGGAGAACCGGAAAATCAGGCACGTACAGGGTTTCACCAATTATTTTTCAATCTGAATTTTTGAAAGTTCTATATAATGTTGGGTGGCATTAAGTACTTAAAAGCTTGAAAATACCATCGCCATATATGGAATGACGCGTAAACTAATATCATCTATTGAGGTATTGGTTCATAAACAGTGAAGGTAAAAAATATCATTGAATCCCGCCAGGGAAAAAATCCATATACCTATTATATATTATTTTTATTTACCACATACATCATCTATTTAACAATTTATAATATTTATATAGTACAATCATACAAAAATATTTGATTTAATTAAATTTATAGCCCTAGCCATTGTTCTATTCGATTAAATTTCGTATGTGGTAAACGGGAAAAATATTTCTTTATTTGAAGTGCCTTTTCACACGTCCCGGTTGCCTGGTAGCCGGCGCCGGCTAGCCGATTTCATGGTGAGCTTGCACACGACCCGGCTTGAAACCGACATAGCCCCTAGAACGTAGACGGAGCAGTTGCGTTTCGTGTTCATTAAAAATGGAACGCAAACAAATAATTGCAATGTGGATTTTATATCGAAGATACCGCCGACAGAAAAGGATGTCAAGAAATTTTTGGGTTCATCCAATTAACATGAAAAGAGAACAGTGTGGAGCATTCTTTATCTTATTCCCAGACCTAATAAAAGACGAAGAAAAGTTTCTCTCCAAGCTTTGTAGTTTCATTTTTGTCTTTATATTTGATTTTTATTTTATTTTATTTCTTTTATTTATTTTATTGATATAGGTTTTGTCCCATAAAACCAGCCTAGGTTAATAACTTCATATACATTTTTCAAAAATAGGTACTATTGGACAAAGTTGCACTGCAAAACAACGCGCACGTGCTCTCTATGTAAATTTACCTAGGCGACTGACGGCTACACCGCCCGCCGGTCTGTATGAAAGCTAGTTGCGTGTTCCATACACTACTGTGAGTCTGGCGGGCGGCTAACCGGCAATCCGGTCTGTAGTGTGTCCGGCGTGTACCACCCGTCCATCGCCGGCCTGGAAAATTATGCCGGTGCGTGTGAAAGCTACCATGCATGCCCATACACTTCGCTGCCAGTACCCGGCGCTTACCCGGCGCCGGCTACCAGACAACCGGGACGTGTGAAAAGGCACGAAAGGTAACTTTGTAGCGTCATTTTAATTTTTTTTATAATATAAAAAATAACTTTGTTTACACCACTTATGAGGAATAACGTCGATCACAGCTTTCTCTTCTTCAAGAAGACTTACGTGCTAAATTGAAATTAAATAGGTATTAAATTAGGTCTAATTTTGTGGGAGGAGTCAATTAGAAAAAAATAGTGGGGCGGAATAGTAAACATAAGTGACACCGGGTAGTTCAGAAATATGTTTTTTTTTATTTATTTAATTATAATTAATTGGAAAAGTATTTAGTAACGGATTATTTGGGAAGTTTAGTTGGTTATTTATTATTTTTTGTTTATTATTCACACTTTTTCTAATTTATAATATTTCTAAATCACCTAGTTTTAATCTGTAAGTCCCGTACCTATCTATTGTCAAAATGATGGTTAAATTCGAAAAGATGTTCCGCGAATTTGGAAAAATTGTCATTATTCAAATACCGTAAGGTGTTCCATAACTCTGATTTGAATATTTCTATTATTTTTCCCAATATAAAATATTGGGAAAATATTTTTGAATGATCGCAGACGAAGTCGTTAGAAGTTCGACTGATTAACAGATATTTTAAATTTATTTAAATAAAAAATGGTACCTGTTATAAGTTGATTAGCAAGATGGCTGATGTAACTTCCTGCCAGTCTAAGTATTTCAATTTTGCTCAATTTTCTGTTGCGTGGTTCAGTTGGTATCAGCTCACGTAGATTTGCAAACGCACTGTTGACACTATAAAAGACAAACATATTTTTTTGAACAATTTAAAAAAAATTTATCCTATTTCAAATAACAGGTAGGTACCTATGAGAAATGAACTAAATGAAGTCTTATTGCTTATCATAAGAAATCATGATATAAAAAAGATATGGGGGGCAAGTCTGGTCTAACCGGCGAAATCAAAACCCTCACGATTACCTATATCATGGATATAATTTTTGTATGGAGTTTTATAATATCTTTAGATGTCATAGGTAGAACTCCATATAATAATTATATCCATGATATGGGTAATCACGAGGGTTTCGATTTCGTCGGTTGGACCAGACTTGCTCCCCTGGATGATAGAAATGAAATTTAATATTCATGTATAAAAATGAATGTCTTTTTGTATTTTATGATCTTTATTGTGCATGTATATTTTTTTATCTCATAGAGAAAGCTATTAAAATGATTTGAATGAGAGAATGGACTAAATGACTGAAGAGATTATATAATGACGGAAGGGACTGTATAATGACGGAAGGGACTGTATAATGACGGAAGGGACTGTATAATAACGGAAGAGACTGAATGGATGGAAATGACTGAATGTGCTGTTCTTTCTTTTGAGTGGAATGTATAAAAATATAAAAAATACAGTTTTATTCCACGAGTAGGTATATATAAACATTAATAATATTCTGGCTTTCGCTAGACATAGACAATAGTACCTACCTACATATATAAAATTAGACATACTATAATTTGTTGTGCCTCTGAAAATGCGTGCTTCAGATGTTTATACTCGTGAAATAAAACTGTGTTTTTTTTAATACTTATCATATTTGAGTATATGCCTAATACGTATATAAAAAATTAAAACACAAACATTCACTGTGTAATCAGAAATAAGTACATTATAAAATATTTTTTTTATATTTCTATTACAGAAAAGTTTTATTAATTTATTTATTCATCTTTCTGTATAAAATATAACAAATATATTGTACACTGGCGGGCTTATTGCCATTAGGTAATTTCTTCCAACCAATAATAATAATTGGGATCTCACTAGCCTAAGGCTATCAGTGATTTTCCCATACAAAAAGGTTAAGTACATATTACATTCCTTAAGTTACAGTATTCAATTATAATATGGAATACCTACATGTTTTTTTATTTAATTACTACCTACTTATAAATGTGTCAAATGTTTTTGATTAATTTCTAAAATAAATTGATTGTATAAAATTTCAACTCCACTTATAATGTAACTTAGTGTCGCGAGTCATGATAATTATGAACTTGCACAACCTAGCCGAAAATTAGGAGTTTGCAATAATATGGATATGTTTAGTAACAAAACGAGTGGGTTGTGACCAACACTAAACTCTCCACTACACCATAGTAAGTGTGTACATTTTTCTAATTGAAAGGTTGACAATTCCTAAATGAATTTTTATAAAGTACATATCTATTAGTTTCCCAGACACAAAAGTTTTCATAATACACCATACACACAAAAACATTGTCACGAAATTCAAGGTATGTATGCAGTAGCGGAATTGCTTATAAAGCCGAAAATCTTGGCTTGCCTATAAATAATATGTTAAGAAATTCAAGACCTAATATTTTTTGTCTGTTTTATTGAAACCATACTACAAGATTAAAAATTGAACCGTTTGTAGATACGATTCTCGACAAGGCCACAAATGTAAATATTATTTTGGCATGTGATTTTAAAATATTTTCATGGCCACTCGAATGAACAACGATGTTAAAAAATATTGAATTTTCGACATTTCCCAATTTTCTTTCAGGGTTTGCCTAGTCCGAAGGTTCTAGGCACGCCCTTGTAATGTATGTTCTCTCTACTTATAGAGAAATTGATATAAACAATATTTTAGATAAAATAATCGATCGTGTATGAGATGATGCATGAATGTTGATGTGTGTCAAGATAGAAACATGTGGTGTTCGGTTCTATTTGCCTACCACACGAGGAAGGTGGCGTGATTGTATGTAGATGAATACTATTACATTCATAATAGTGGTGAGTAAAAAAACACTTGTCTATATAAACACATACAATATCAAATATAAAGTTGATAAATCAATTTTCCTATTTATGTACAGAAGCTACATATATACATTTGTCACACAACTATGTGATTTCACACTTACTATAAGAGACCATAGATTTTGTTCTCTAAAGGTTGTCAATCCCTGAATGCACTTTTGAAGAATGCAATTCTACTGTATCAAAAATTCAAAGAAAATAAAAAAATCTCCATTTTCCAGACCGTGAGAACATTTTAAAAATTTTGACAGACGAAATTGTAAAGAAAAAAATAACGGATATCCAAGGAAAATTATGGACTTTTATTAAAACTGTTATGCAGTTTGGCGGGAAAATGTAAATGTAATTTTTTTTTATTAAAAATATTATATACCTATATATTACACGGTGTATTATGAGGGGTACATCATCCTAAGCAGGGCAATAGGGGACCTCAATACCTATCAATTTAATCCCCATGTATGTTCAGCGAAATTGGATGGTTCAAAAGTTATTGAAACTTTTGTGAAATTTGAATAAAAATCGGATTTCAGATGAAACTACATCACTATAGTTAAACGTTTTGGTCTAGGATCATGATTTTTTTTATATACATAGTTCAATAGTGGTCTTTATGTAAAACAATACCGCCGTGAGTCAGCCCCAATAACTTCTAAAAAAACGCAAACCTCGACACTGATTAGTTGAAAGAAATTGCCATTTGGCAATAAACTCGCCGCTTGCGCAGGGTGCAAGGAAGTGTTTATATTATATTATATTATATTATATTATTATAGGTATTAAACTGGAAATAGCTGGACACTGTGGCAACAAATTTAATGTGGATTTTTGTAAGTTCATGAGTGATAGTTATGCATGTTAAAAATTCCGCGTCGGGTAATTTAAGTGAAATAAAGATCTTTATTCCAGGGTAACAACAATCCAAATCAGTGAGAATATTTGAAGTCCAATAAACAATCCACATTCACTGAGATTGAATAAAATACCGCAGACCGCCGCGCCGTGTCACAGTTAATAAACCATTTGGCTTCTGTGCGAGCGTCCTGGATAAAAAAAATATGATTATTTCTAACTCGCAAAAACGCTACCAACTATTTTAGCCATGCAGCCTCCCTAGACAACGTGTCATTTAGCTCAAGAAAAGATAACTCAATGTATCAGACAGTAGTCACGTGACTTGTTGAGTTATCTTTTCTTGAGCTAAATGACACGATGTCTAGGGGGGTTGGTACCAAAAACGTTATAATGACGTGGGAAGAATTACAATAACCATTGAAAAGTCGAATAATGAAATCATATTATTCGCTGCATACGTGATGGGTCGTTTTACGCGCCTAATGATTTTGAAGATTTTCACTTTAAAATCAATGAAAACATTTTTCCACGACTTTATTTATAGGTACTAAATCGATTCCCAATATTTTAAATTAAAATTCCTGAAATGTGAAAGTATCAAATTTAAAAATCCTCACAAAGATTTTGCACCTGCACTTTTAAAATATTCTGACTCACAATTAATCACTAATCACGTTAAAAATACGAACTTTTGCGTTCGATCTCTCTCCCTCGCGTTCGCTTGGTACCTCTGTTTTCCTGTCGTTATGTTCTCAGCAAAGTTACTGTACTCAGGAACACCATTATCCAACTTCACAACAATCGGCAATGACACTCCATCACACGAAAACTTATCAACGTCACCGTTATTGTTCAACACCATATCCGCCATATTTTCCAAAATGAAAGATTGATAATATTCCATTTTTCAAAAAAAAAGCGGCAACGTTCGCGCTCCTTTTATGGCTAATCACTATATTGTTTTATGGTCGACCGACTAATATTTAATTAGAGTGAGGACTAGACAGTATAGATAGCTTCTACTCTGTGAGTGTTTATATGAATAGTGTCGAGTATTCTGCTGAATACCATATTTAATTTAACCGCGGTAAGTCTCCTCTCTTTAAAATTTCAAAGACATTAATGTGTAATCAACGCTCCCGATTACTAAAAGAGATGTATTGGATATTTCAAATGTTTAATAAAAGAATATCTTAACTCTTTCTGATAAGATCTAACATGATTCTGATAAGATTTTTTATGACATAAGTAAATAAATAAATAAATAAGATTTTTTATAACAAAAATAACTAAATAAATAAACATGAAATATATTTTTCCGGGCCCCTACATTTATTGGATTTTTTTAAATAATAAAAAATATGAATATTTTCTTATAGTTATTCTAGGGTTGGTTAAAATATTGAAGTAGGTATTTTCTATTACGTTTAAAATAATACATTATAATAAGCCCACCAGTGTACAAATGTAGGTACAGAAAGTTATAAATAAATAAAATATTAGTGATGGCAGAGCGGTAGAGCGCTGGATAAGTAATCCAGTGGTCACGTGTTCAAATCCTGTCACGAACTATTTCGTTCACGCATTCATGCTTAGTTTAGGGAATGTATGAGGATGTATATATATTTATTTCAAGGACATTCATTCAGGGAACAAACGAATAAGGCTGCCGTTGTTGCGGGGTGCTTGCGAACTATTGTATGGAGAAACCAACACATGTTGAAAGAAAGCAAAATGAAGATATATAAGACCTGCGTAAGGCCAATAATGACATATGGCATCGAAACCAGTGCCGACACCACGAGAACAAAGAGTATCTTGCGAACCACCGAAATGAAAACTCTCCGCCTCATCGCAGGTTTAACCATCCGAGACAGAGTACGAAACTCCAAAATTCGGAGGATGCCGAGGATGTCGTGCAATGGAGTAGAAACAGAAGACGTTACTAGAGAGATCACGTCGAAAGAGCGGATTCAGTGAGAGTGGTGAAAATAGCGGCAGACGAGATACCGTCAACCAGCAGACCCCCTGGAAGACCGCCAAAGAGATGGAAGGACAGCTGGACATCCGCGTCTCAGGAGTGAATCCGAGAATAAACAGTACCCAGTACTAGAACAAGCAGAAGAAGAAGACATTCATTCATAAAAAAATATATACGTACAGTTAATATTTATCCATATAGGTATAATGTCTACTAGCGACTAACATTTTATAAAAAAATGTATACATATAGGTAATGAATTTAACGTTAATTTTCAAATTAATAATTAAAGAGAGAAGAACTAGGTATATGTATATAGTATGCCGTTTAGAAAGATATTTTAACAACTTAAATGAAAGTAAGTAGGTACCCACATATTTTTTAACCATAGATTTTCATTATAATCATAGGTTTTCATATAATACACTAATAAAAATCTATGATTATAATATACCTACTAGATGGAGTACTCCGTGCAATAAGTGAGTCGTGGTATATCGCGCGTTTTTCTCCGTGCAATAAGTGAGTCGTGGTATATTGATGTTTTGATAACTGTTAACTGTTCTCTAAATCTTAATGAAAAAGTGTTCTTATCGACAAATAAATCCGAAAACAATTCACATTCGTCGTTATTCTCAGTAGAAAAACGATGTGGTCTGCCAAGCAAGTTGTCAAAAATCCCGCGGGAAAAAGCTTCACTTCGATTCATACGAAATTTGCTAACTACGACATCTAGTATATTATATGAAAATCTATGAATTCAACTAGTGATTTCAAAAAAAATGTAGAATTTTATTTGAACTTTTATTCGATGTTCGAACTTGAAATAAACGTAGAAAGTTTTGATATTTTGTTCATAAAATGCCAACTATTAACACTATAGAAATACAATTTACTGCACAACAAGACTACTATTTGTTAGAATTAGTTTAGAAATAAGTTTTATTTTTTTCCTATTGCATATTCGTTACAATTTTTGAATGTTATTCTTGATCAATATACCAGTGTCTACACTTAATGGGGCAATAATATTGAATCGTTTTATTTCTAATTTTTATAAGTGTAGGTACTTACCTACGTACATTTTTATTTCTTCCGTAAAAAAATAATAAATAATAAAAATATTGTATACTTGGCTCTAACTAAATGCGGACCTGGAAATGAATCAGATTAGAGCCACGATTCATTTGTCAACAGATACCTATATTATGTTTAAGTATATGAAAACAAGGGATCTCTTTGTATTATATATGTACCTACATGGTCATATTTAATATTATAGTGCTCTACATAACCTCACTTTTTGTATATTTTCAATTATATTCATACAGTTTAATAAATTTAGCATATTATATAGGTACAAAATAATGAATATAAGAGGAAGTATTTCAATAAAAATATATATAATTCAAAAACCATGTTGACCTTTTTTGGACAGAACAATAGTATCATTTATCTGTCTTTTCAATTTTGGAACTTATTACCTACTTTGTTGTTCGTGAAGATAAATAAATATATTAATAGGTAATTATAATAAACACTTGCACCCTGCGCAAGTGGCGAGTTTATTGTCATATGGCAATTTCTTCCAAACAACCAGTGATTCAAGCCCGGAGAAACAATGTTTACGTGAGAAATGAATTTAAATTAGTAGGTAGGTGGCGGTCGGCTTTTATAAAAAAATATTATAAAAAACAAGCACTTATCTCGTTTCAAAAAATAAACATCTATTTCCAAGATTTAGTGTATTCTTAAATAACTTGAATAATTAAATAAAACCAATAATTCAGTAGGTATATTTTGTCGAGTAAGAATATTGTTATTTCGACGTTGTGATAATACATTATATTTCAAAACTGTTATATTGTGTTTTATTTAAACGGCCGACAGCCAGTCATAAAAAAATGAATAATGTCGCCATATTGGCAATTTAAGTTCCTCTTATCTCGTATGATTGAAAAGTAAATAATAAGAAATTGTAAAAAAAAAATCTTTAACTTGTATGATAGAATGAAACGTATCGTCTTTATTCATTTCATCAAAACAAAGTTATATTTTAACGATTTGAACAGATTTATCATAAATAACTTTTACATTTTTTTTTACAAATAAAATGAATATGTCCTTGTTAAACAAGTACATATAGGTACATCTTCCTACGTTCCCTAAAATAAGCAAATAAATACTTGTGCTATAGGTGAACGAAATCGGTCGAGGCAGGATTCGAACTCGCGATCACTGGATTACTAATAGCCCAGCGCGCTAATCGCTCTGCCACCGACCTATCTGAAAAAAAAGAAAAACATAGGAGAAAAAAATGCCTAATTGTAGGGAATATCTGGTTTTTAAAACAACCATACCAACATAAACACGAATTAATTTTTTGATGAATCGCACTATTTACTTTAATACTTGGTAATGAAGAATGTTTTTTTTACGATAAGTAAAAAAAAAACATTCATTATAAAATGCACATTTGGTATTACTTAGCAACATTCAGATATAATAGGGTGAGAAATACAGTTTGTTGTTGAATAGAGAACACATGAAGTGAAGAAGTTACCTAAGGTAAAGAAAACTTGGGATAGCTCGAGAGTGCATGTTGTTAGGGTGAAGGACGATGAACTTTGATCTAATTCATCCTTGGGGAATAGCGAACTGTGTTAGGTGTACTGATGATGCTTGTTATTAGTGTTCGGCCGAACATTCGGCTTCAGCTTCGGCTAGGGCCAAACATTCGGCTTCGGCTTCAGCAAGAAAAAAAAAGACTAAAGCTGTTATACCAGCTCTAATACCTCTTAATTGACACTCCTTCCACATCCTCTATCTCCCTCCTTCCTTTGTTGCTATGATTTTATATTTAATAATGTTACGTGTTTATCTTTCTGTTTGTTTTTTGTTATAAATTTATTGTACTTACCACTAGACTATAGCCTTACGTTGCTTTGGTTGGTCAGAACAAATTGCCTTGTGACAATAAAGCGACCATTGTATACATAGGTACATACATTATTGTATATGAAGTAAAATAATCTTCACTTGTCTCTCTGTAGGTACCTACTAAATTTTTCCCGAAATCCCGACCAATTACAGCTATAGATTTTTAATTATTTGTGCATTCCCTATGAAAATGCACGTTAATATTTCTTTCGGCTTAATTAAATAAAAGTATCCATTTCCGGCTGAGCGATAATTAAATTAAAATTTTGTTCGGTTAGATGCAACAATATTATTTTACTGTTTTCAATGTAAAAACAGTTAAAATCTTAATAATATACATTTCTAAACATGATTTGACTGTCAACGAAATTAAAATTAAGGATAATTCAATAAATTAAATAAAATGTTTATTTTGAAAAAAGTTATCAATAGAGTAGGTACCTAATTGAATTTAGAAAAGAATTTTTTATTATTGAGAATTTTCATGTATAAATTCATAATGACGCCACAAAGTTTTACATATTATTCAAGTCATGTGACTAAACTTTGTGATCGATTCAACAGATGTCAGTTATGGGATCAAAATTAATAATGCATACATGAAAAATAATTAATACTGGACGAGTATGTACATAAGTATACCTATGTATGTACCTATTATTGATGATCTGCAGTAGGTACCTATATGTGTTGTATGTACCTATCTATAATAATGATTTTATATCCAGAGTTGGATCTCCGATATTCAGCGAGTTTATTCGTAAAGATGATTGCATTTTGTTATTGTTTCAAAGAAGAAAATACAATGAAAAATAAATAAAAAATGATGATGAGCAAATGCAAGACCAATAAGACGAGGGTGGAGTTAGTCTTGCATTTACAGATGCGGTCTTGATCTTGCTGCATGTCCAGTCTTGGCCTTAGTCTCACAGGTCTTCTGCAACTTTTGCAAAGAGATATTTTTTAATTTTATGTTAAAATTTAGTAACTAAAATACAATATGACAAAAACACCAATTTATAGTACACTGTTGATAGTTCTTACGTAGTTAATTCATTTTAATCTACCTATGTATATTTAAAATGAGTGGGTTGTGGCCAACACTAAACTCTCCACTACACAGTAAGTGTAGGTACATTTTTTCTTCTTGAAATGTTGACAATCCCTAAATGCATTTTTGTGAAATAGTCAAATTATATTAGTTTCCCTGAGAACAAAACTTTTCACAATACACCATACACACAAAAACTCATTGAATGCACTCTCTACATGATACCTGTTGAGAAATTGATGTAATAAATTGCTTTAACAATAGACGATCATGTATGAGACGATGCATAAATGTTGATGAGATGATGGATATGTGTCAAGATAGAAGAATGCGGTGTTTGGTTCTCTCTTCCTACCCCATAAGAAAGATGACATGATAATATGTAGATAAATACTATTATATTCATAGTAGTGGAGAGTTAAAATATACAGTTTTCTATAGAAACACATATAATATCAATATGAAGTCGATAAATCAATTTTCCCATACAGATCCTATTTTACTACTGTTATATACATTTTTCATATAAATATGCAATACCACACTTAATATATTTTTTCTTTAAAGTTTGACAATCCCTGAATACACTTTGGAAGAGTGAATTTCTATTGTATCAAAAATTCAAACAAAATAATAAAAATCTCGATTTTCCTAACCGTGGGAGCATTTTTAAAGTTAAAATAATAGATAAAAAATGATTCGTTGTCTATGGAAAACTAATCAGCTCCAAGTTAATGTACTTCACACATATGGTATCAATATGAAGTTCATCGGCCTTTTAGTTTGGGCTGAACAGAGCACACAAATTTTCATATTTGTGTAAGGCATACGGATTACTGAATACACACAAAAACATCACGATGAAACTCAAAGTATGCACTCTGTACATGATACCCATTGAGAAATTGACGTAAAATCGAGAAATCATAAATCTCCACTATTCCATAGAAGTGAAGAGTAAAAAATAATGAAAGTTACCCGGGACGGTTTCTGGATATAAACATATTTCTCCTTCATCCTGTGGTCATTAGCCTGTGAAGGTGGACTATCACGAGGAAAGAGGTCCAACTGTCCTTCCATCTCTTCGCAGGTCTTCCGAGTAGTCTTCTGTTATTGGGTTTTTCTGTCTTTACAATTTTGACAATTCTATTGTCGTCCATGCGCTCGACGTGATCTCTTTAATATCTCACAAAGGAATAAGCTGCAAATGATCGACATAGCAATACGAACATAAATTTTGTTATTTTACTTTTTCACTGAAGGGATGGATGGGACGGGAGGCACTGAAGGGACTTAATTGTAATTAGCAATTTTAGTAATAGAACGATGTATGACAGGGTCAGAAATGAGGACATAAGGAAAGAATGTAGGATAAAGAAAGATGTTATTAATAGAATGAAAGTGAACACATTGAGATGGTTTGGCCACATGGGGAGAATGATTGTGGAACGCCTGTCGAAGAAAATATACATTGCGGACAGGAATGGAATGAGAGGTCGGGGCCGCCCAAGAAAGGGATGGCACGTCCATGTGAACGGTATTTTGAAAGACGGAAAAATGTTAGAAGCGTGAACAACAGACGAACATTTATAAGACGATGTATGAATGTTGTCGAGGCGATGAATGTAAGTGGCGTTCGGTTCTCGCTGCCTACCCCGTGAGGGACATGGCGTGATGGTGTGTATGTGTAAGTATGCATAGATTATATGAAGATCAAATATTTTTAATTATACACAGGCAGCACAAGGGGTGCCGGGTTTCACTAGTAAAAAATACAAAAGTATATAAAATTTTGCGAGACCGCAAGACTCTTGCAATAAGACTCTTGATATTAGGTATAGTACGTAAGAGGTACATGATATATTTGTATTTTTATTTATTTACTTTTAATAATTTTATGCTGTCCTTTGTAAAATAAAATAAAAATAAGTCTTGGTCTTGCAAGACTTTCAAGACAGGTTTTACAAAAATGCACATACAAAAAGTACTGTGTATGAATACGACATTAAATTTAGGCATATTAAAATACCTGTGGCGTTAATTTTTTTGTCTGTCCAAATAAGAGCAACATGGCGTGATGATAGTTTTTTTATAAAAAAAAATCCTCCCCGGCGGGGAATCGAACCCCGGTCTCCCGCGTGACAGGCGGGGATACTGACCACTATACTACCGAGGACTGTGCTAATAGCGTCAAAATACCATTATATGTTATGTATTTAATTTATTCAAATAAAACAAAATTAATATCGAGTTGTTTTTTTATCCAAATATTTTTTATTTATTAGTCTAGTTTTCAATAAAGTATATACCTATATATTTCTGTTTAATCAGAATAGTCTATAATAACAATAATAATGTAATGTAATACGGAATTAGAGACATCTATTGATATTTGTGCTAACAAAAATATTTTTCCATAACCTAAAGAACACAGTCATGCAAATGTTTCGTTTACTAGTCAATAGATGGCGTTGCACGCACAATAGAACGCATTTATTATTAGTTTTGCTTTGACATTATTATAATTTTCGTATTTTTAACAGACTTCCCTAAATAGGAAACATTATCAATTTGACGTGATATTTTTTATTTATGTCAGCGATAACGTTTTACTTCCGATTTCGATGATTCTTTTTTCTATCTTCCGATTGGTTCCATTTAAATTTTGTCAAGATCTGATCATGGCGTCCATGAGAAAATAAAATCACTTTTTGAAGTCGGCGCCAAACAAACATTTTGTGGAACTCACTCGACGGATCGTAGTTTGTTTAGTGATCAATGCTTCTTACTGTAAAATATTTCAAAGTGACTAAAATGATTGCAAAAAAGGACATCACTTTCACAAAATGGCATTGAAGAATTATTAAGTTTTCATAATAAAATATTCATATCGAAAATAATTTAACAAACACATTTCATGAATATTTAGTGGAGTGACTTGGTGGTAAGGAGTACAACGTCACAGTAACAATCCACTCGTATTGTTTACCTAATAATTATATGCAACCCTGTTTCTCTTCTATCAAAAAGGGTTGTAGAGAAACGATTTTAATTTTTTTTTATATTTTTAAGATAAATAACGAAATAAAACCATTTGTTAAAAAAATGCTGTGAGGCACCGGCTTACAATAGTGCTTCCACTTTTTTCTATTAAGTATCATTGTTGTCAGGACAGGTGTCGCATAAGAGGCGGGTAGTATAAAATACAAGAGGTAAAATAACATCTCAAAAAGTTTAGCAATGAGGTTCACTTCCCATTCTGAATGTTTTAGGACACACGCTCGTGTCGTGTTTCCTTTTATGAGATAATGCACACCTGTCGCTGGTTAACCAGCATTGTGGGATGTTCCGTGATGGAATGAAAACATAGCATCATGCTGTTTTCATATTATGGGTAGGATAAAATGACTGACCTCCATACTATCCTATCCTGACATACATACCTACATGTTTTGTTTCCTTCAATTTGTGTTTAAGTGTTCATAGTTTGGTACGTATTCTTCAATTATGTATAGGTACATACATACTATCGCCGTCGATACTTGGATCTCATGTTTTACATGCAACTAGTTACATGCAACCAAAGACCTTATATACTAAAGTATAGGCTGATATTTACGAATGGTGAATGGGAACGTTGACACGGAAAAGCTCGTGCATTCCTATAGGATGTGCTCATAAGTCTCGAATCGGATAAGTGAAAACGAAAAAGATAACTTTTGATTCTGCAGTGTACAGTAAGTAATTACCTAGTCCAATAATTAGGAATAATCCACGAAGAAAAGTACTCATATCAGGAAGAAATTAAAATATCTGTCTGCCCACGGAAAAACATGGCGGCCAGCGACTTGGCCAGGCGTCTGGTTTAAGTTCTCCATCAATCCACAAGAGTGGTTACAGGTAAGAGACATATTTTTAAATTTTGTTTTTAAATTAGTGTTTGTAATTTTTAAACACATTTTTGCATAAAATTTTCAATGCACATCAATAAAATAGTTTAGGTACCTACATGTATAGGTAAAGGTACTATCAAAGACTTTATTTATTAACAGATTTTTAATTATCTCAATAGAGACGAAGTTGGAATATTTATTGTAGGAGAACCGGGAAATCAAGGCACCTACAGGGCTTACGACCTGTCATCGGCTGGTTTACGTGATCACTTTATGCGCTTGCGCAACGTTCACCAATTATGCATTTTAATGAGATCCCTATCAATTCAATTTTGAAAGTTCTATATATTGTAATACTGAAATTCTTTTCGCTTGAAAATAAGGAATTTTTACTACAGCCATCTATGGGTGAAATTATGAACAACAATCTTATTATTTTTATTTATTTTGTTGGAACGCCATCTATTGAGAGAATTGGTTTTTTGTAAATAATCTCATTAAAAGGCATAATTGGTGAACGTTGCGCAAGCGCATAAAGTGATCACGTAAACCAGCCGATGACAGGTCGTAAGCCCTGTAGGTGCCTTGATTTCCCGGTTCTCCTACAATAAATATTCCAACTTCGTCTCTATTAAGATAATTAAAAATCTGTTAAAAAATATCTTTGACTCCCGACAGGGAAAAAAATCCAATGTTTGCGCATATGCAATAATAAAACTTTCGACTTTATTTATTTTGATTTGTTGGTAAATTTACATAACATTGTTCACATAATAAATTTGTTCCAATTACGTATTTACACGTGAAATATTATAAATTTAATGCTTGGTACAAATAAAAAAACAACTATGTTGATAGAGGAAGTATCAATGACAATAAATCAATTTACAATAATGTAAACGAGAAGAAATAAATACCTACAGTAATTACACAGAAAACAGATCAAAACAAATTGATTAAGTAAAATAAGTAGAAAAATCAAGATCAAGATGCACAATCATTCAAGACTTAAGTCAGGAATTTCATAATGTATAAAAGATATGAAAAAGAAAAAAAAAACATATGTGTTACGGTGAAGTTAATATTCAGTTATAATATAATGGCCTGAGAGCCATAATGTAGATTATTCCTGATATATTGATTGATATGTAATACAATGGGGTAGATTGGACTCATAAGTGAACAAATGAAATTGGTCTATTGGTGTTTATTTTCATAATGTATAATAATAATAAGTCTGTATTTGTCCTTTAAATAAATAAGTATATTATATACCTAAAGTCGATGTGAAATAGATAAATCGTGTCTACTTGTAAGTAGACATCCTAAAAATATATCTATGCGCGAAATGAATGAAAAATAGCGGGAAAAACCACGTGAACGTATTACATTATAGAAAAAAAACAAAAAGGTCAAACATATTGTGTTGTGTGAATCTCCAATATTGGTATATCAAAGGTAGATGTATATTATAAATGACCTGTTATTATTCTGTGAATCTCATTAATAATATGTCGATATAAAATAATGCAGATTATAGCGTCATCTACTGAACTATAAACATATGTAGGTAGATCTACATACATATTACTTCAGGATGCTTCATACGGATGTTTTATTGTTGATAATATAAATATCACGGAAAGTACACATTGAAATCCTGCTCGAAAATAAATAGGTACCAAATCCATCTTTCGTATTTTGAATTTGTGACATCCGCTTCGTTTTCATTTTTAACTATTTCAAGTCTATTTATTCTTGTGTCATGTCAGTTCCCCCCCGACGTTAAATACCACAGTTCTCGTACCAGTTCTTTCCCGGATGTTTCAAAGCCAGGAAGGCTGCTTTCTTTCGACCCCTCTACGACCCTCGATCTTCCCTTCACGACAAGCTGAAGGATGGTATATTTTTCACCTCTCAGAATATGGCCGAAGTACGACACTACGGAATTTAACATTGGTGTGAATAATTCTCTGTTGGTGTTGGCTCTACGTAGTGCCTCAGTGTTACTGACCTGACCATGTCACTCCACGATATTCTAAACATTCTGCGGTGGATCAACATTTCAAATGCTTCAAGGCGGTTTATAATATTAACTTTGAGAGTCAACGCCTTAGCCCCATAAAGCAGCACTCTATAGATTATATACATAATTAGATTTATTTTTAATTTTTATTTTAGCAGGTAGGTAATATAAGATAACTCCGAGGGCGTTGTAGCTTATTTTATTTATGAAAAAAGGCACTTTCAAGTAATTAACTGAAGGCGTCAACAAGTTCCACGTATATCAGAGGGCAATTCATTCCACTTTATAGGCCCGTGCTGCGATCATAGGAAGCTGCCTTATTGACTCTGTGATCCAGATGTTCTCAATGTAACCTGTCTTCCTGATGGAACATTCTCTAGACACAGTTTTTGAATGTAGTGTGGAGCCGAATGAAGATGGAGGAACACAGTAAAAAAATATTTTGTTACGGTTACCGAGACAAACCGTAAATTTTATTTCTTTACCTATTTCTGCAAACCAATCCGCAGGATTGAGACTTTTATTGATGAATGTAGCTGGGCTCCTGAACTGTAATATGTATATCCTCAACCACAGGCGATTCCTTAGTGTGTGCATATGTGCACTGCACTACTTGATAAATTTAAAAGAATAAAATATCCCTAAAACTTAATCAAAACTTAAAACACTTGCAAACATACATTATAATATAATTTAATATTTAAATTTGCCAGTATTATATGTAAGAACTGTCCACGAAAAGTTTCCGCGCATGCGTATAAAGGATTGTGTGCATAATAAATTCTGCACGTATTTTGGTCAAAGATCTCATATAAACTCGCTCAATCCGTGGTTTTGAGCGATACGGATAACCCTACATTGGTATATATACGTTAGAAAAGGATGGAAATATATCGTCTCCGTGCATTGCCGGCGCTTGCGCATTGACGAGTAAGATCATATTGTCCATAATTATGAACAGCGTTGCCAACGAGAGTTGAGGTTGAGATCCCCGCAATTTGGGGAATTCCCCACAAATTGTCAACGCTGATTATTAATAACATAAAACTTGCGTTATAAAAAATTATTTACTCATTATTAGTAAGGATTATTTTACATTTACTGACGTACAACGTTATCTGAAGAAATATTGACATATTGTATTTATACTGTGTTGTCAATTGTCAATACGTTGATTTACTATTTTTCAAAGAACGAAGTTACTTTCACGTTCCTGTTTTTAATGTGTGCGTAAGAATAATACTTGTGTATTTTTGACTCTTATGTTATAATTTGTTGCTTCAGCAAGCTTGTGTAATTATAATGTGTTTTTGATGTATACCTACCTATTTGTGTTTTATAAAAAAATATTTTTGGTAAAATATAAAATATAACAAATTAACATTGATTTTTTGGTGTTGTGTTTAGAAATGCTTGTCTCATCGTTAAATTACATGTAGTGGTTCGTTATATTTCGTGAGTGAATTTAAAGGTACATAATTTATTATAAATACTTTTTTTATATTCGTGTATTATAGATATCACTGGCCATAAGATGAATAAGGATATTAATATTGATTTTATTAAAAATAATCGACGATCGTTCGAACAAAAACTGTTTATTAAAAATTGTGAGATACCGAGACCACAATTAAAGATAATTCAAAGTTGCAAAGCAAAAACAAAAAATGTAAACCGGGTTTTTAAAAAAGATCTATATAATAAAGCATCGTGGCTTTGTGGTTGTAGTCGTATAAATTCTTTTTTTTGTTTTCCATGTACAATATTTGGTGGTGACAAATCGTGGAGTGAAAATGGTGTAAAAGATATAGCTCATCTTGCAGAAAAAATAAAGAGACATACTTTGTCTCAATCACATATACATAACGTAATGCAATTGAGTTTATTGGGTAGAACCGATATTCGACAGCAACTTGATGTTGGTTTTCGTGAATCCGTCAGACAGTTTAATGAGAAAGTCCGTCAAAATAGAATGATTTTGTCTAGAATTATTGATTGCGTTCGATTCTGTGGTGCGTTTGAGTTGGCATTAAGGGGACACGATGAGAGCGAAAATTCAAAAAATAAGGGAGTTTTTCGTGGATTAATAGATTTTGTTTCTGAAATTGATTCTTCTATGAAAGAACACCTTGAAAAGGCAACTGTTTTTAAAGGAGTCTCCAAATCAATTCAGAATGATCTACTAGATGCAATTTTAAAAGTTTGTCAAGAGAAAATCGTACAAGAAATTTCTGAAACCGATTTTTTTATCAGTTCAAGCTGATGAGACAACCGATGTATCTACCTCCACTCAGTTAGTATTAATTCTAAGGTACGAAGTAAAAGGAGTAATCTATGAACGGTTCTGGAAATACTTACTACCTGTTGATCAAAGCGCTTCGGGATTATCGCAAGTCATTTTGAATGAAATACATTTATTACAAATTGATAACATTCAACATAAATTTATTGCACAAAGTTATGATGGAGCCAGTGTCATGAGCGGCCATTTAAATGGAGTGCAAGCAAAAGTAAGAGAGATATATCCATATGCATATTATACGCATTGTTATGCTCACCAGCTAAATTTAATTCTTGAAAAAACAGTTTCACAGAATATTCATGTTAAGAAATTTTTCGCTCATTTACACAGTTTTCCAAATTTTTTCTCTCGCTCTCCAAAACGAACAGCTATACTAAATGAAATAGTATCTAAAAAGATAGAATCTGTTCCCCAAACAAGATGGAATTACAATATTCGAACTGTTGCTACGGTATACGGTCATAAACGATCTTTGATGCAATGTATGGAACATATAACAAATTCATTGGAAACAGATATTAATACTTTAAGTCAAGCTGAAATGTTATTACATTTTCTCAACGATGAAGAGTTCAACTTTTGGCTTTCTTTTTTTAATGACGTATTACCCCACTGCGACATTCTTTTCAAGCAGTTGCAAGGGCGGTCGATTGATTCAATCCAAATCAAATCATTTATCGAATCTTTTGAAAAGAGCATCCAAAACATAAGAGATTCTTTACATGACAGAAATGAGCCCCAAGCAAAAAGAAGACGAATGGATCGACCCTTTTTAGCATTGTGCGCAGAAGTTTGTGATCTTATAAAGGCTGGAATCACTGACCGTTTCCAATACACTCACCATTTAGTAGCTGCCAAATTATTTTATACTGATAAATTTTCCATTTATAAAAACAACTTCTCGGAGGAAGAATTTTCTATAACTACAAACGTATATGACTTTTTGGATAGAGTTAAACTTAAAAGTGAATTGTGTGTTCTTTATTCTCGGGATGATTTTGTCAACGCCGATGGAGCAATATCAATTTTACAACTTTTTTATAAATACAATTTAGTGGAGTGTTTTAGTGAAACTTCTTAAAATAATTTGTACAATACCAATGACTACTGTGGAGTGCGAACGGTGCTTTTCGACGCTCAAACGTGTCAAAACATTTTTGAGAAACACTATGTCGCAAGATCGTCTGAATGCATTGACAATGATGTCTATAAACAAAGATCTGATCTCTTCTATCCCAGATTTCAACAACCGAGTGATAGAAGAATTTGCGCAAATGAAGGAGCGACGAATGGATTTTATTTTTAAATAGATATACCGTGAGTACTTAACATTCAATGTATTTATATGTACGCACTTTTCAATCTTTCGATTGTGACGGCATCTAATTTGTAGAATTCCATTATGACAATGATTAATATGAACACATATATAATTCCACAATTTATTTTATTTTTCTCCCGACGACCGTTTCGGCTTATAAGGCCATAATCAACTGGTGTTGAATACACAGTTCACATTTCTTTTATACAAAATTTAACAAAGGTTATAACAGGTAAATAGATAAATGTATGTATATAATGCTATTAATGATGGGAAAACCTGACACATAATGAGGTACTGGAAAAGGGACAGACAAATGGGTATTTGTGTGAGAGGGAGAGAGAAGGAAGATATACAATTAAAATTAAAATAAGCCATGTGTATAGGAATTGGATTTTTTGGTAAAGCCCATTATTACTATTTCAGTATGTCAATTTCTTAATAATTATGGGTGGCAATTTATATAGTTCTTATATGTAAATAACTAAAATAATATATTATAATGACAAAAAATTATTATGTTACACATAAATATTTATACATTAGGGTTTCTATTTTATACTATATTTGTTTGACACATCAATAACAAATTTTATGAGCATATATATAAAATGAATTTAAGAAAGACGCATATAAATTATTTAAGTACATGATAAGAAACAGTATCATTACATTTAACACATTTTATGAACATATTTAAAAAAGGACACATTTAAATGACATATATGTATAAGATAAAAAACTGATATTTGTTTGACATATCAATAACAAATTTTATGAGCAATAATGAATTTAAGAATGACACATTTAAATTATTTGAGTACATGATAAGAAACACTATCATTACATTTTACACATTTTATGAACATATTTAAAAAAGACACATTAAATGACATATGTGTATAAGATAAAAAACTTATATTTGTTTGACATATCAATAACAAATTTTATGAGCATATATATAATGAATTTAAGAGTGACACATTTAAAATATTTAAGTACATGATAAGAACAGTATCATTACATTTAACACATTTTATGAACATATTTAAAAAAGGGGGGGGGGGGACACATTTAAATGACATATAAGATAAAAATATTGTTACATTTAGGTACTGTTATGTAGGATTTCGTGTCTACATGTAATATGTGTATAGGGTTACATAAGATATGTCACGCGGGTCAGTGATAACTTACAAGTGTTTAATAATAATATATATATATATAAATGGTTTTCATTAAGTTAATAGGAAATAATTGGTCGCTGGTGTATGTACACATATTCAATATAAAGAATGGTTGAATGGGGGGATGAAAATGTTATTGCGTGTTTTAATTATTTTTAAATATATCCAGAAGCGGCGAATTATATATATTAATTTGTTCATTGATTAGATTGTATTTAAGGTTTTTATTTATGTGTAACTGTTCCATGAGGTTGAGTTTAAGGCCTTTATTGTTGTAGTGAAGAGGGATAGGTTCGTTATTTTCTGAAATAGAGTGATTATTGTCTATTAGGTGTTTGGCGAACTGGGATGCTTCCGGATGTCCATGGATGAAAGCCCTCTTGTGTTCGTTAAATCGTCTGTTAAAGGGTCTCCCAGTCTGTCCTATGTAGATTGCGTCACAATCGTCGCATTTAATCTTGTACACACCAGATTTCTTTAACTTCTCTATTTTTTCTTTACAGTTTTTTATGTTGGATCCTAAATTGTTGTTAATATTGTACGCCGTGTTTATGTTGCTTTTTTTGAAAATTTTTCCTATTTTTTCTGTTAAGTTACCGAAGTATTCTAGAGTAATGTAAATGGATTCTGAATTAAGGTTTTCATTATTTATGATAGGGTAGATTTGGTTTTGGTTACATCTGCGTGTCATTTTATCAACAATTTTATTCACAATTTCTGAAGAGAAACCATTATTCGATGCAATTTGATGAATTGTATTTAATTCTTCCTTGTAAGACACTTCATTTAGAGGGACACTGAGGAGTCTATGAACCATTACATTACTCTAGAATACTTCGGTAACTTAACAGAAAAAATAGGAAAAATTTTCAAAAAAAGCAACATAAACACGGCGTACAATATTAACAACAATTTAGGATCCAACATAAAAAACTGTAAAGAAAAAATAGAGAAGTTAAAGAAATCTGGTGTGTACAAGATTAAATGCGACGATTGTGACGCAATCTACATAGGACAGACTGGGAGACCCTTTAACAGACGATTTAACGAACACAAGAGGGCTTTCATCCATGGACATCCGGAAGCATCCCAGTTCGCCAAACACCTAATAGACAATAATCACTCTATTTCAGAAAATAACGAACCTATCCCTCTTCACTACAACAATAAAGGCCTTAAACTCAACCTCATGGAACAGTTACACATAAATAAAAACCTTAAATACAATCTAATCAATGAACAAATTAATATATATAATTCGCCGCTTCTGGATATATTTAAAAATAATTAAAACACGCAATAACATTTTCATCCCCCCATTCAACCATTCTTTATATTGAATATGTGTACATACACCAGCGACCAATTATTTCCTATTAACTTAATGAAAACCATTTATATATATATATATTATTATTAAACACTTGTAAGTTATCACTGACCCGCGTGACATATCTTATGTAACCCTATACACATATTACATGTAGACACGAAATCCTACATAACAGTACCTAAATGTAACAATATTTTTATCTTATATGTCATTTAAATGTGTCCCCCCCCCCCCTTTTTTAAATATGTTCATAAAATGTGTTAAATGTAATGATACTGTTCTTATCATGTACTTAAATATTTTAAATGTGTCACTCTTAAATTCATTATATATATGCTCATAAAATTTGTTATTGATATGTCAAACAAATATAAGTTTTTTATCTTATACACATATGTCATTTAATGTGTCTTTTTTAAATATGTTCATAAAATGTGTAAAATGTAATGATAGTGTTTCTTATCATGTACTCAAATAATTTAAATGTGTCATTCTTAAATTCATTATTGCTCATAAAATTTGTTATTGATATGTCAAACAAATATCAGTTTTTTATCTTATACATATATGTCATTTAAATGTGTCCTTTTTTAAATATGTTCATAAAATGTGTTAAATGTAATGATACTGTTTCTTATCATGTACTTAAATAATTTATATGCGTCTTTCTTAAATTCATTTTATATATATGCTCATAAAATTTGTTATTGATGTGTCAAACAAATATAGTATAAAATAGAAACCCTAATGTATAAATATTTATGTGTAACATAATAATTTTTTGTCATTATAATATATTATTTTAGTTATTTACATATAAGAACTATATAAATTGCCACCCATAATTATTAAGAAATTGACATACTGAAATAGTAATAATGGGCTTTACCAAAAAATCCAATTCCTATACACATGGCTTATTTTAATTTTAATTGTATATCTTCCTTCTCTCTCCCTCTCACACAAATACCCATTTGTCTGTCCCTTTTCCAGTACCTCATTATGTGTCAGGTTTTCCCATCATTAATAGCATTATATACATACATTTATCTATTTACCTGTTATAACCTTTGTTAAATTTTGTATAAAAGAAATGTGAACTGTGTATTCAACACCAGTTGATTATGGCCTTATAAGCCGAAACGGTCGTCGGGAGAAAAATAAAATAAATTGTGGAATTATATATGTGTTCATATTAATCATTGTCGTATTTATATGTATTTCATTCTAACACAAAAATGGTTAATCTCTATCGCTTGCTACTTTAGTATAGACTATATACTAATAAATTTGTAGATTAATGTAGGTACATATGTAAAAATGCACTGTCTATAATTTCAGTCACGAGCCGCCTCTGTCCTCAACAATACCCGAAGATTTGCGAAGATTGACAGCCCCGCGCCGTCCGTACAAAGCAATCGAGCGGCATTCATGCGTCAACCGTTTAACTGAATAATATCGCGATTATCGTTGTTTATTTATTCTAACCCTTGACATCACCAACAGTTGAATAATTATAGGTACCTATATATTAAAATTCACAAGAATATACTATTTTTTTATTTATTTCATAAAATTTAAAATGTTAATTTTTTTACTAGTGCCTTCCTCATTAGGATTATGTCCCGTGATGAGGAAGATACTATACAAAAACAAACTACAATAATAGTAACAACAGTAAAAGAACAAATAAAACAACAATAATTCATAGTAAAAAGAAGAAATATACATCAATAACTGTCAACAATAATAATCATGATCAACAGTATACAGGAAACATGTACCCATCATTATATGATGACATGAATCAGAGAACTGTCGACACCAATTTTGTGACTAAGCATCTACTTAGTCAAATGTTGTTCATGTATGTACCTATATCTTTTATTTGAAACCCTTCATCACTGTAAATAAATTGTATCTCAAATATTAAACTCACTTTTGCAATACCATATTTGGAGATATATTTTTAAATAATAAATCTCTTGAACACGTACATACAATATTATCCTTCAGATAATCCTTTTGAATAATCAATGAACATATAATCTGTAGGGCGTAAAATTTAGTATATTATTGTTAGTATTAAGATCACAGCCAAAAATCCCAGTATGGGATTAGCCATAATAAAAAAAAATAAATATGAATAGTGTAATTCATAGAATTATAATGTAACAGAAGCCGCGTCTAGTACAAATTTCGAATTCAAATGTATGCCAAGTTTTTTTTACATGTGTGTGTGAGGCGGTAGATCGGTTGGTCTACGTTTTATGTAGGTGTGCGTGTCGGTAGGTGTACGTATACAAGAAATTCTTCTGTTTCCTCGTAGTTTTAGTTGGCATACATTCATTGCACTGACTAGGTATCTGTATCATATATAATCTAAGGTGTAATTATAGGCTACTTTTTTTTTTAAATTATTTTCGTTTCTTTTAATGGGAAAGATTTTATTCGAAGAAAATTAATAAATTGGAAACATACCTATTACTATTAAATATCCCATATAATTTTATATCTACGGAGTGGAAATATGTCTCCTATTTTAACCAGAAGCCGCAAAATGAGAAGCAATACTGCTTACATTACAATGTATGACACGTCTCAGGGACAAATTACCTCAGATAATGAGCCTGATCTTAGAGAAGATTATTTAAATAGAATAATGAAATTGGAAACAGAGAGACAGAGGGTTAATAACGAGTTAGCGTCGAGAAAAATAGAACTAAAAATAAAGAATAAAGAAACTCTACTTCTAAAAAAGAAAATAACATTGTTGACAAAATTTCAAAATGAATTGAACCGCTATAAAAAGATTAATAATATCATGAAGCGTGAATTGATAAAGATCTCAAATTATCTGAGGCTGCGAAAGAACTAGAGAAAATGAATGACACGCAGAAGAAGGAAATAGGAGAATTTATTCAAAATGAAAAGAGAATATTAAAAAAATTGGAAGAAGCACACCGTACTTGCGAGACCCTGAGAGGGGCGTATGACATTCTATACGAGCGATACGAGAACAATTGTCTAGTATCTAAGGACCAACAAAATCGCAATGTCAGTAATCATAATATAAATAATACAACATATAATTTAAAGCCTAAAATTAATAAGGAGAGATGTATGGCACGTAAACGATGTTTATTTATCGTTGGCGACGAACACGCTAAGGGTTTGGGAAAGAAATTACACCAAATAATGGGATATGGTGCAACAGGACTAGGAACAAATCTACACGAACATGTTAAATACGAAGTGAGCTGTATTTCTAAACCAGGAGCAATGCTGCATAATCTGTCTGAAAATCTAAACAATGCTCTGAAAAGAGCGACTTGTAATGACGTCATCGTGCTGGCAGCGGCGGAGGCTGTGAATGTGGAAAACTCCAGGCAGTATAGTGAAACTGTGGAAAAAACTATTGACAAATGTGAAAAAATGGGAATCACTCTATATATAACTACATTAAAGTATTACAGAAATGACTCATTTAATAGGAACACATCAATACACAGAGTGAATTGCCACATATATAACCTCATCAGAATGTGTAATAATAGTTTTATAATAGAATCAAATCAAGATAGACTGAATCTTTCGGAATATATCAAATTTAGCTTGCAATGTATTGGACATAAAATAAAAAATTCTATTCAAGTGCAAATACATAATACCAACACAAACGAACTTATGCAGACACCAGGGACAAGCAAGTCTTTTTTATACGAGACTCAGCCTCACCACGGATCAACTATTACAATGATTTAAAATCAGTCTTCAGTATCGGTCACCAGAATGCACAAGGACTTCGTGGGAAGCTCCACGAGCTGTCTACCTCATCTGCAGTTGCTCAAATGGATATATTGTGTTTTACTGAGACGTGGTTGAATGAATTAGAAATAATGAACTATAGTTTGCATCAGTTTAATATTGTTAGTTATTTCTGTAGAGAAAAAGCAATCAGAGGAGGATCATTTATTATGGTTAAAGATAATCATAAATCAAAGAATAGACCAGATATTGTCAAATTATCCGCGGAGAAGCATTGTGAAATTAGCTGCGTTGAAACCAATAGCATTATAGTTTTATCAGTATACAGACCTCCATCTGGGTGCTTTGACATTTTCTTCAACATTATGGAGAATGCCTTAAATCGAGCAACTTACAAAAATAACAAACATATTGCAGTATGTGGAGACTTCAATATTAATTTTAACAATACCTCAAAAGAGTGTAGCACTTTAATTGATCTAATGAATTCTTTCTTATTGACACGTTGCATCAAAAATGCAACACGAATAACGAAAAAATCATCCTCTTGTATCGATAACATATTTACTGATATTGAAGCCAAACAAACTGACCTCTTAAACCTTGTAGGGTCCGACCATTTAGGACAAGTAATTAAAATCAATCTAAAAAACAAAATAATCACCAAAAGCACAAACCAAAAATATATCACTAAGAGATTATACAGTGAAGACTCATTGAAAATTTTTCTAAAGTCCATTGGCAATTCCTTTCCGAACACATGTATCCCTTCGAGTTGTTGTGCAAACACTCAATTTAATGAACTATTTAAAACCCTAGTACTAGAAACTAATAGTCATTTTCCAATCAAACAAATAAAAATTAAAAAGGACCACAAGTCATTTGATAACTGGGCAACTCCTGGTATTGTAATATCTAGAAAAAAAATGTTTGAATTGTATAGCAGGAAAACATTTGACAACTCTGAGGCTTTGAAAAATAATATTAGGACTTACAGTGCAGTGTTCAGAAAGGTCTGTAGTGAAGCTAAGAAAAAATATTTAGCAGATAAAATAAGAAATTCCAAAAATCCCATTAAAACCACATGGGATGTAATAAAACATGAAACTGGTAGAAATAAAGAATCTAACGACTATAACGACGATGAATTTAATAAATTGAAAACTGCCAACCACTTCAATGATTTCTTTGTAAATATAGCTTCTTCAATTACCCATAACACATCAATAGAAAAAGCAATGAAACACTTGGTTCCATCGCGTAAACCCAATTGTATTTTTAATTTTAGAAATGTCACAGAATGGGAAATAATAAAATTATGTAAAAAAATTAAGACAAAGAATTCAAACGATCTATGGCATATGTCCACACATTTCTTAAAATTAATTATTAACGGACTTGCCCCCTGCATCACCAACATTATCAACCAATGTCTGGTACAAGGTGTATTTCCGGAAAAACTTAAAATGTCAAGAGCTATTCCAATATACAAGAAGGGTGACAGAGCAGACCCCAGTAACTATAGGCCGATCTCAATACTGCCTGTATTAAGCAAAATATTCGAGAGGATTGTCGCCGAGCAGCTCACCCACTATTTAGTCGAAAATAATATACTACACCCCCAACAATTTGGTTTTCAAAGGGGCAAGAGAACATCAGATGGTGTAGCATCTCTCGTTCAAACGGTCCTTGAGTCACTGGATAATAGGTCGGATGCTTATGGAATATTCTGCGATCTTTCCAAGGCTTTCGACTGCGTTAACCATGACATCCTTGTCAATAAACTCAATTACTACGGAATATGCAATAATGAAAATAGATTTTTTAAATCGTACCTCGAAAACCGTCAACAAGTAACTGAGATTGATGGTGCTAGGTCCAACGGAGCTCTAGTAAATCGTGGGGTTCCGCAGGGGTCCATACTAGGGCCAGTACTATTCCTAATATATATAAATGACCTACCAAACTGTATCTCTAAAGACCAGGCAATAATAATGTTTGCTGATGATACATCTATAGTACTAAAGGAACGCAAAAACAAGGAAACTACCCTTGGCAATGCTTTAGAGATACTAGATGGGATGGGTGAGTGGTTCGGAGATAACGGACTCGCGTTAAATGTGACAAAAACGGGTGCAATTCACTTCTCCTTGAAAAGACACGTTGAAAATGATTCAGTTATGTCTGGCCTTTCCCAACGAAAACTGGTAGTGGCAGACAACATAAAATTTCTCGGAGTCATACTTGACGCAAAGTTGCAGTGGACACCTCACATTGAGACAATATCTAAGAAGCTGTGCTCAGCAATTTATGCGATAAAAAAAATTAAGGAAACTTGTGGCGAAGTGGCAGCTAGATCTGTATACTTTGTTTACTTCCAGAGTATTATGTCATATGGAATTTTATTCTGGGGCAGAGGGGCTGATTGGAGCCGAATTTTTATACTTCAGAAACGTGCAATTAGAGCATTGAAAAGCATGGGGTCAAGGGAGTCGTGCAAAGATTATTTTAAAGAATTAGACATACTCACACTTCCTGGCATGTATATTTATGAATGCCTACTATATGCACGCAAAAACATGCCCAACACCCCTCTGAACTCGGAATATCACGATTATAACACTCGCTCAAAGGGAAGTATCCGACCCGTGGAGCACAGATTAGCAAAATTATCTAAAAGCTTTATTTGTCTCAATGTGCGTCTATTCAACAAGCTGCCGGAAGGAATCAAGTCTCTGAATGTTGATAAATTTCGAGGAGCAGTGAAGACGTACCTCGTTGATAAATCTTTTTATTCTGTGGACGAAATGCTGGAGTGAACCATTCACATTCACTTCAGCATTGAATTGACTAAAAAAAACTGTCCATTATATTTTTATATATTTTATAAAACTATGAGTGTAAAATTGACGAGTCCAAGTACCCGAGCTAGGGTCTACGGACGATAAACAACAATAAACAATAGTTTTATTTATAAATAAATCTATATATTAATACGTGAAGCGAAAACGTTCAGTACAAGTTCCGGATAAATGGGCGCACGGAGGAGTTTGAGATTTGGCATACTTAAAGTTTATATGGAAGAGGACTGCAGAAAAATAATATTAATACATAATATGCGTTATAAATAAATTAAATCAAATTAAAAAATATTTCACATCAAACTATTTATTGTGTACCATAGAACGGTGAAGAGAGGGGAAGCGTAACTTTAAAATACCTGCGTAGTATGAGAAATATTCCGATAACCAAGGTAGGACACACTGAAATATTCATTCTTTTTATTTCATGTTCTGTAGTCACATTTAAATGTCATTGTGGTACCTACGACGCAGTTGTTGAAATTCAAATTTCAGAACATTTTAAAAGAAAATGCAATACTGTTCTTACACAATAATTCCATTTATAAAATTGATTTATAAAATTCTATGTGCAATTATATTTTTATGATGACGGGGATTTGACACTGCTGTCAATTATAACTACATAGATTGTGTGAAAACACTAATCGAGTACGTAATTAATAGGTATAATATATAGTAATAGGTAGGTATAATATTCGTTAAATAATAGCCGTTTGATTTCTGTGCGGGCGTTCTGGGTTCAATTCCCAGCATATGAGAAATTTATTTAAATTCATTTCTCACGCAAATATTGCTTCTCTGGGCTGGAAACACTGGTTAGTTGGAAGAAATTGACATACGGCAATAAACTCACCACTTGCGCAGGATGCAAGGAAGTGTTCATTATTATTATTATTATAAATAAATAACATAATTTCATTCCGAAATAACATAATTTCCAAACTGGCTGGTACAACATGGTGTAGCAGCGCTGAAACATTGAGGACATCAGTAATGGCCCTGGTTTACAGGTGTGGGCGAGGAGCTCGCACTGTGGACGTCTAGATGCCGAGCTGAACCAATCAATGAGAACCATAACGGGTACGGTAAAATCTATCCCGGTACCATGGCTTCACATCAGGAAAAATCAGGCTTCTGTAAAGGAAATCAATAAGATAAAAAACAATCCAGCACTCCCAGTACACACTTACTCAAGACTCAAGTCCCGAAGACCAATTCGGGGAGTGGAGGAGGAAAGCTACAACACTGAGAATGAATGGAGGGCTCTATGGACGGACTCAGAAGTGAGCAACAATAATCACTCAGAAGTGAGCAAGTATTAATTCTCAGTACTTGTGCGACCTTTTATACCGAGCTCGCGTCGACGATCGCACTACCAAAACTGTAGGTACATTTAGAAGAGTTGTTCATATGTAGATAATTAGGCACCCAATATCAAATGATTGCCAACACACACATATGGTAACTAGTTGTATATGAATTAATTATATATAATTAAGTCAATCATAATAATTAATTTAGTGTTTAGGGGACACGGAAGGAGCCTCCACGTAGATTGAGTTTCGGTTAACTTCGGAAAGCAATCGGGCGTCCCTGGAAACGGCAGAATGCCGGCCAATCCTTCCACCACCGGAGCACCAACCAATATGATGGTGTTCCGGACACGGAAAGTAGAAGTAGTAGTAGTGTTATAGGATTAGTTATACTATAACTGTCAATGGACACCTATGTAACTATGTATGTACCTACATTATGTATCAACAGATAAACACTACTTTGTGTAATATTAATTTAGTATGTAATTTATTAAAGTCTGGTGTTACAGTTTACCCTCAAATCAAGCAGTTGAGAGAGATCCAACATTACAAGTGGGTTGTGGCAAACGCTATACTCGTCACTACCAAGTCAATCCCCAAAGTATTCAAATGTTGTATGGGAAATTTTCAGCATTTTCATTTTAATGGGTATCTTAAATTATTTTTTATTTAAATATATCATAATGAAAACTTGATAGTACTTCAATGCCATTTATGAAAGTGATGTGCCTTTTAAGCAATTTGAAAATGAAAATATCAAATATAAGGTTTTTCATTTTGAAATATATGACAGTTAAAAAAATTGAGAAGCACTATTCAGATATCCTCCAAAATCTAATGGGGTCTAATCGAGTATTAGATATACAAATTTGCAAAGTAAGAAAATAATCAAATAAGTATTTATTTGAAAATAATCAAATAAGTAGGTACTTGAACTTTTAGCCTTGAAGGGGGGCGATTTGCACGTAAACCAACCAAGCAAAAATACTCAAATTTGCACTCTGCGCATCTGGAAGCTCGTTCAAGGTGTTTGGCGAAAATCTAGTTATATTTTTAAGTGCAAACGCAGAGATTCTATGTCAAATGCAAATATTAATTTACTTATATTTTTTTTAAATCGTACCTAAGTTTAATATACTTAAGTAAAACTTACTATCTCTCTACATGTATTAAATACTAACTAGCCGAAACGATCGTCTTATCAAATGAAAATTGATAATATTGGATAAAATATGAAATTAGGATATGACCCCAAGAATATAATTATTAAGTTCCAATATAGTAGCCGCCTTCCATGCAACATTCGTCAACAAAAGTATGACAACTTTGTATGAAGGTGTAGGTAGGGATAATGTCTTAAGTACCTATGTACATAGTTGTACGGAATGTAAAATAATGTTGCCAGAAAATAAATATTTTTTTCTACATAAATATAATCAAGGACCCCAATTATGTTTCTATCAGAGTCTGAAATGTCATTTGGACTAAAACATATGTACAAGCAACACTTAAGTTTATCCAAAGTTAGATCTCGTCATTGAAATATTAGAGAATTCAACGAGATGCCTGATCTGAGAAAGTGTAAAGAAACTAGTTCTAGATATAATTGTATATATGTACAATGTACAAGTTAACAGTTACTATGTACATATATAACTAAGTTTGTATATTGAATTATTAATTTACAATGTCGAATATACCAAGGACTTTCGCTAGCTGCAAATTGAGTTATTGATAATATTATAATTGTGTCTATAACTCTATTTTAGGTACCAGACAACCGGAATGAATTATAAGACCGGTGTTGCTATTTCAAAGAATAAATTACAAATTCGTTAATTGGACGGTACCTACTTATTTTACTTACTATGTGTAGGTATAGACGGAGTTATAGTAAAAGTTATTTTATAATTTATTATTTTTGATTTTTATATGTGGGTGTAATTATTGGCATTTTAATAAACACGTTTATCTCAACTGTTTTTACACACCACACACTACGTAACCATACTGGATGATTAGAAGAAATTGTCGTATGGCAATAAGTAATTCACATAAACTTCGTGAGCACTTCACGTTTTTATTCATACGTCCCTAATTTCTTTATCCAACTATCGATTTGTTCAAGAGAAATAAATTCTGTGAAGGCTCTAAGTTGGTGTTTTGTGACTTCAAAGTTGGAAAGACCGTGAAAAATATAGACCCTGCATACAAATTCACGTATCTTGGCTCGATACTTTGTCGATAGGTTAAGAGAATAACATATTTTATAAAAAATTAATTTAGTGACGACATCGTTTCATACAATTTGTAAGGCAGTTAACACTACACAATATCTCACTCAATAGTTTGATGCCTACTTAATCTACAAACATACATCATGCTGTTATCATATTCTGGGTAAGAAAAACAGACTGACCTCCATACTATCCTATCCTGACATATGTACCTTCATGTTTTACACAGAAAACCAAATATCTGAAAATATTTATTAATTTGTGTTTATAGTTTGGAACGTATTCTTCAATTATGCATACATCGACAGTTGGATCTCATGTGTTTCATACAACTAGTTTAAAAATATTTCTGACTGTCATTGTGACATCGCCCCTTAATTAAAAATAACTATTCTTTTTGCCACGTCTTAATTTATCAACTGTGTAAATAATTTATTATCTTTCCATCAAGACACTATCACTTGAACCACACAACCAAGCTGCAGAATAAGAAGATACTTCAGCCCAGAATCTGTCTTAATCTGTCTATCTGTTTATTGTCTGTTTGGCGTATACTGGAGATGAACATATGTATTTTTTGATAATATATTCTGTCAAATTAAGTCACTGATCCAGCCACCATTACTTCCGCTTATCCACGTGATTTTTGAAAAGATTTCTCGAAATACCAAGAATTAGTGATCGGATATTTTATTTTAATTTACATGAGTGTTATTTTATTACATGAGTGTTATTTTATTTCATGAGTGTTATTTTATTACACGAGTGTAATTTTACTACATGAGTGTTATTTAAATTACATGGGTGTTATTTTATGACATGAGTGTTATTTTATTACATGGGTGTTATTCTATTACACAAGTGTTATTTGATTATATGAGAGTTAAGTATTTTAATTACATGAGTGTTATTTTATTTCAAGAGTGTTATTTAATTACATGAGTGTTATTTAAATTACAAGAGTGTTATTTTATTACATGATTGCTATTCTTTTACATGAGTGTTATTTAAATTACATGAGTAAGTATTTTTTTAATTACATGAGTATTATTTTATTTTATTTTATCATCTATAAAGACATAGAATGTATCTTTAACCGACGAATATTACAATAAAACCTAAGTTCCTATATACAAAGGTAGGCAGATATCGACTACATAATATTTAGATGCAGAACACAGTATAATAATAATTATGCACATACACAGTACATTAGTTAGTCTTTATGTATCATCTAACACTTGTACCTATACAGCCTTCAATCAACTATTGTTGTAAACATTTGACACACTTGTGCTTTGAAATTTATGCCTTTATATTATACACAAAATGAATCAAACAATCAAACATATCTAGGGTTACCATACCATATACATATATTACAATAAACGAACACATTATTCGACATAAAATATATATACAAAAAGTACCGAGTAAAAAATAAACATTTGCTGATCAATCAATATTTGTAATGTCTTTTTTGTGTTTTAATTTCCTTTTGAAGTTATTAAATTATATTACCAGTCTTAAATATGTTTCAAGTTGATTGAACCACACCGCCCCGCTGCACGTTCATTAGTATTGTTCAAAATTTGTATGTGTTATATATTAGAATAAACTTAAAATACCGACTCTGCGTCTGTGTTCTAGTGATTGCAATCCATCAGTCAGTGATGGATCATCAATCAGACGTATAGCACGCCTTTGGACAGCGTCGAGGGTATTCAGTAGGTATTGGGGGGCGCCACTCCAGAGGTGACTGCCATATTCAATAATTGGACGTATTTGCGCTTTGTAGAGTATACAGATCTGGGTCTTAGTAAAATATCTGCGCGCTCTATATAGTACGCTCAATTTTTTGGAGGCGAGTTTCACCTTAGCTTCGATGGAGCCCTTGTAGTGTAATTGGTTCGTTATAGATACTCCAAGCAGGTTTATTTAACAATTATATGTTATATGCATTTATTTAACAACTATTTCACAAGATTATAAGGAAATAAAATATAGATTTAGGTTAAAATACTAAACGTGGACTCGAACCAAAGGCACGAAGATTTGCGGCAGTAGCCCTGGTGGTGTACCTATATATCAAAACGGAATGAAATCATTTCAAAGATGGAGGTTTTTATATCAACTGTGACGCAGAATTATTAGGGATAGGCAAGGCCCACAATGTATTTGTACCTACTAGCTTTTCCAACTGTCGATTTGTTCAAGAGAATTTTACTCTCTTAACATATCGAAAAAGTATGAAGCCAAGATACGCGAGATTTGTATGCAGGGTCTATATTTTTTATAGTTTTTCCAACATTGAAGTCAAAAACACCTTAAAGAACTTAGAGGCTTCGCAGCATATATGTTCCATATAATGGTTTAGTCAGAATTCGGAGTAGAACATTTAGTGTGTCCGTGCGTCTGTGTGTGTGTGTGTGTGTGTGTGTGTGTGTGTGTGTGTGTGTGTGTGTGTGTGTGTGTGTGTGTGTGTGTGTGTGTCTGTCGTCCACACCTTATAACTTTTGATCCGCTCAATTTACGGAGCCCAAAATTTCAGAATATATAGTTATAGGCCTATAAAACTTTCATTCTCAGAATTTTGAATATTCGTTTCAGTCAGGGGTTATCAACTTTTGAATTTTAACTTTATTTTCCATAAATCTCAAAAACTATAAGAGCTAGACTCTGAAAATTGGTAATACAAAATCACAAATTTGATTTTACAAAAAAAAAAAATCCAGATTTTCTCAAACATTTTTTTTTATAAATTTATGTGTTTAACTAGCCATACTTCCAAAGTTTTTAAAAATATCAAAAAAGCCGAAGCACTCCAACTAGAAACTTTAATTTTCAAAAATTATAAATATTGTAGTTATACATCAATAACTTTTTTATAACAATTTTTATAAAAATTGGATTTAGTGACGACATCGTTTCATATAATATGTAAGGCAGTTAACACTGAAAAACATCTCACTCAATAGTTTGATAACTTCTTAATCTACAAACATACATCATATTCTGATGGGTAGGAAAAAAGACTGACCTCCATACTATCCTATCCTGACATGAATACCTACATGTTTTATATAGAAAACAAAATATTTTAAAATATTAATTAATTGTGTTTACGTGTTGATAGTTTGATAGGTACGTATTCTTCAATTATACATACATCTTTCAAGAATATTTATAAACTAGTTGCATGTTACACATGAGATCCAACTGTCGATGGCGATAGTATATATAATTGAAGAATACTTACCAAACTATTAACACATCACGACGAAACTCACAGTGTGCACACTCTTCATGATACCCGTTGAGAAATTAATGTAAAAAAAAATAAGCTTAAAAATTGTGAAATCATGACTCCACTATTCCATAGTGTGGAGAGTAAAAAAATTTAAATAGAAGACATAATTATACAAAGTTAACATATAGAAACACAAATATAACAAACAAAAATAAATTTGTTCATTAAAATTTAAAAGTAAGCATATGCATGTTTTTTTTTAACCCTGATTGTTATTTTATATTTGATAAATGTTCTCTTGCTAAGATGAAGCCATTAAAATATAATGAGAGTATAAAATTGAATTGGTGTTTTATATATATATACCTACAGTATATAATACAGTTTGGTACATTAATTACAATGCATTAGGTAGGTACCTACCTTCATTATATGAAGCGTGTTAGACTTTTTTGCAAGATCCGTATCCGGTATGTCGGAAACTGTGGGTAGAACCAAGTGCCTATACAATACAATACATACTTACCTACATACTGAGGTCATAACTGGTTATTATTGATGCTAGTTCTTTGTACTCTTGTTAATTCAAAAGCTTACTTATCCGCCGAGTATACTAATTTAACATTTATTTATTTATTTTTTGTCAACAATTATAATGGTACATAAAAAAACATTACAGTCAATCATCTCACTAGGGTTGAACCTGTATCGAGATGAGCGACTTTACAACAACAAGTGAAATTTGAACAATATTATTATTACGATATTTTTATTTTTTTTTATTTTTTATTTATTAACAAAAACAATACAAGGTTTACATATAAATCATAATTTAAAAAGGTATACAATTTCCATCATATAATTCATAATAACCCTCTTTAATTGAGATAAAATCACGTGTTAAAAGAGGGGAGTATCTATTTAATATTGCTACATTTACCAAAACATTGTACATCTACTAAAAAATATGAAGCTACACAAAACAAGAATGAAATAACAAAAAATAAATAAATAAATCAGTACAATTTTTTAATTTTATTTTTAAATATAAGTATTATAATTTTTTTCGAGTCTAAGACTCGAAGGGAGTTCATTAAACCACTTAGTACCTTTATCCAACTGTCGATTTGTTCAGGAGAACTTTGTTCTCTTAACACATCGACAATGTATCAAGCCAGAATACGCGAAAATTGTATGGAGAGGTCTACTTTTTTCACGGCTTTTCCAACTTTGAAGTCAAAAAACACCAACTTAGAGACTTCGCAGCATATATGTTCCATACACGGATTTACTCAGAATTCGGAGTAGAACATTTCGTGTGTCTGTGTGTCTGTGTGTGTGTCCGTCCCCCCCTTATAACTTTTGATCCGCTCAATTTACAGAGCCCAAAATTTCAGAATATATAAACAGTTATAGGCCTACAAAACTTTTATACTCAGAATTTTGAATTTTTGTTTCAGTCAGGGGTTATCAACTTTTGAATTTTTACTTTATTTTTCCATATATCTCAGAAACCATAAAAGCTAGAACGCTGAAAATTGGTATAAACATAGAAAAATCCAAATATTTTAAAAATATCGAAAAAAGCCGAAACACCCCAACTAGATAATTTAATTTTCTATAAAAAATATACAAGATGTATTAGCACATCTCAAACTTTTTTTAACAATTTTTATAAAAATTGAATTTAGTGACGACATTTCTTCATACAATTTGTATGGCAATCGCCTACACACAATATCTAAGAAAACCTAATTATTTGATACTAATCTCCAAACATACATACATACCATCATGCTGTTTTCATATTCTGCGTAGGATCAAAGGACTGACCTCCATACTATCCTATCTTGACATACATACATAGGTACAAGTGTTGTATAGAAAATCAAATATCTTAAAATATTAAATAATTTGTGTTTATGGGATTATAGTTTGGTACTTATTCTTCAACTATACATACTATCGCTATCGACAGTTGGATCTCATGTGTTACATGCAACTAGTACTTATAGAAATGTTGTGAGGCAGTTGTACGTAAAAGAGGAATGGTAATACATCCTTGTGAATTTATTCTGCTGCTTAAAGAAAATGACAATTGGTTTGAATTTGTAAGAATATCTTTATGAATTTGGAACAATGAGATTTTTTTGTAGATATTTTCAACAGTTGAAACATTAAATTCTTGAAATAAATTAATAGTTGGATAATCAATATTATTATAATTACGAACATTACGATGTATGTATTGCTCTAAAATCATTTAAGTTCGGATCCCTTACTTCCATTCTTCAATACCGTTATAAGGTAGGTAGTTTAATAATAATTATGTAGCAAATACCATGCACATGATAGGTTCAGAACAACACTCCTATCTACAGGTTTATGTAACTCCAATATACAAGGAAGCATTCCTCACATCGACACCATAATTTAAACTGTCGAGTGCTCTGTCGAAACTAGTCGTGTGATTTTAAATTCATCAAATGTTATACCTATATATCAAATTTCAATCATCAAATTCAAAATTCATCAAATGTTAGGATATAGAAAGTGGATCAGCAAGGCTACTCATGAAGTTGATTAATTAAGATCAGCTTCAGACTTAAGCAATCTTTGAAGTTAAATTAATTGAATAATCATATTAACTTATACAACAATTCATGACAATTTCATACTAAACGTTGATATTAACAGATTTTCGTGATTAAATGTAGAGAAAGATTAAGATTGGATTATAATCGAGTATCGATTTATACATTTTTAAGATTAAGGCAAGCTAAGAACGTATTAAGAATGTGTCATGAGTATTAAGAATGTGTCCAAATCTATATGTCCAATTTACATATGTTTGCGTTTTTTCCTTGTTTTCCTTCACTGCTTAATTATAATGAGGTATAAGTGTGTGCATATGGTTGATACTGGGGTTGTTTGGGGGGAGTGTGGGAGGAGGTTGAGGTTTTGTAGGCAGTATCTCGCAGTGCGGGACCTTACCCTTTTCTTACATTTTCTTGGGTGACTCCCGTAATACGACCCTAAGCGTGACTATGTTTTGTACCTATGTTGTATATCACTTGTATTTGTCCAGTCATTGACTCTCTGTAGCATACATGTAGCTAATAATCAATATTTGACCTTATAATAGCTATACACGGCCTCTCACTACACTATAATAGCTTTGTCAGCTTTAAGAGGGAGGCGATGTTGTATAAGATTATGTTATCTATGTATTATATTGTTTTATTATATCTATTTTTTTGTATTGTAACAAATAAATAAAAAATAAATTAAATAATAAATATATTTTTTGTCATTTTTTTAACATCTCAATAGAGACGAAGTTGGGATATTATAGAAGAACTGGGAACGCAAGGCACCTAAAGGGCTTACAATCTGTCATCGGTTGATTTACGTGATCACTTTATGCGCTTGCGCAACGTTCACCAATTACGCCTTTTTATTGAGTTCCCTTATCAATGCAATTTTGAAAGTTGTATATATTTTAATAATGAGAAACAGATCGTTGCAAATAAGCTGTTTTTACCATCACCATCTATGAAGTAACGGAGAACCTTTTTGTAACGCCATCTATTGACCAATTGTTTTTTTGTAAACAATGAAAGATACATGAGGTGACAGTTTTCTCGCACATATGTCACACCTGAACTGCACCAGAAATATTATTTCATTTTTAGTGTTACATAGTAAAGTATTTACGCCATAGTTATTTCTAATCCACATAATTACAATATTAATACATAAAAATCACGTGTAACGATGTTCGTAATGTCCGAAACCGCCCAACCGATTTGAATGAAATTTTCTAAATTTGAATGATTGGTTCCGGATTGAAAATTAGGATAGTTTTGGACCCGATAGGTGAGTGACGCTGTTTAAGATTTAAAATAATATACTTTTATTTTTTCAACGAAAATTTTATTAGATTACTCATCCAAAGACATATATAATCACAATTTTTGACTTCTCTACACCCTCACAAAAATTTTAAATAGGAAATGAGGTTCGTAATTTCATTTTTAAGTTGTGTGATCTTTCAATAGATAGCAGTGTGAACAAATCTATTGACGTTGTATTACGAATCTAGACAACAGTAAAAAAATATAAAATAAGTTATATATATATATATATATATATATGCGATCTACATAGAAGGTGGTCTATGGCAGAACAATACATAACATGACGTCTTATATTACATTTTTAATTTTACATTAAAAAGAAAACGAGTGGGTTATGGCCAACGCTAAACTCTCCACTACACAATGAAACTTCCCTGCTAATATTACACTCTATAATCAATATGAAATCAAATAACTGAACATTGCCAAACATAAAAAATTATCTTGTTATATGTATATATTTTTCATTCAAAAATCTATTATTATGAATATACAACACTATTTGACATGTTCAAAGTACCCAAAGTAGATAATATTTATAAAAAAGTGTCTATTTTGCAAATTTTCAAAGATAATGTTATATAAAAAATTGAAAAAAATAAGTCTCTGCGATTCCAAAATGATTTTAAAATACCCAAATGTAATACAGGACAATTACAAAACAACTACATTTATTTGGGAATAAAATTTTTCAATTGCCTCCCAAATGAATTAAAGCAGATAAAAGAATTTAAAAAATTTAAACATAAATTAAAATTGCACTTAACTTTCTTAAATAGTAGTTTTCGATTTTGTTGTTTTGATTTGTTTCAATTTCCAGTATTTTCTTTTTTTATTTTTGAATATGTGTTTTGATATATTTGAATCGTCTATAATTCTATATTACTCATTTTTCAATTATTTTCATGTTTTTCTTTTTTTTTGTTTGAATATGTATTCTGATATGTTTTCTAATTTGAGTATTCTTCTTTTTTATTTATTTTCAACCTTTTTATGATGTTTATTTGATTTTTTGTTTTTGTTCATGTATGATTTGATTTAATTACTTTTACTTTTATGTTGACTTTGCTTTGTATTGATATTTTTTATTTTGTTATAAGTGCTTCCCTCATCAAGCACAAGATTGTAATCTTTTTGATGAGGTACTGCAGGGAAAAATATGTAAGAATATTATTACTAGTGAATTTATATATTGATTTGTATTATAAAATATATAAAAAATAAAATAAATAAATATAATTTTTCTAACGATTGTATGTTTTTCTTTTAAAGTTGACCAACTTTGAATGCAGTTCTTTGAAGATTATTGGTATTGTACTCTCTTCTTCTGGGTCACAATCCTAGGATTGGTCTGCACCAAACACACGATCTTTCCACTTATCTCTAACGTCCGCCAGTCTCTTCATCTGTTTGTAGCTGCTACAGCGCACGTCACCGATTATCTGGTCTATATAGTTGTTTCTGGGGCGACCTCTGCAGTTACCCCCATCAATCATTCCTTCGACGATGGTAAAAAGCAGGCCTGTGTGCCGGATGTTGTGGCCTATCCAAGTTGATCCCTGTCGGGCAATTCTTTTCATAATTTGCCTTGTCTCTCCAGCCTTACTTAGTACATCGTCAAAGTACCCTAAATAGTTTAAACAAAATTAAAATATCTTAAATTTCCAGGTCGTGAGAGCATATTTTGTCAGTTTTAACAGATGAAATCATAGAGAAACATTGAGAAAAATTGAACCGTTGTCTATGGAAAACTAATCAGCTCTAAGTTTATGTATTTCACACATATGGTATTCATTCATTCATTCATTCATACCATCACGGCATATCCCACAATGTGGGGTAACCAGCGAAAGGTGTGCGGGTGTGCATTGCCTTATAAAAGGGAGCCCAACATATCTGTGTATACTCACACACCAGTCTCGTCTCACCTAAAAAGGCACTATATTCAGAATGGGTGGTGAACCTCATTGCTGAACTATGTTATTGTTGCCTGTTGTATTTTCGATTACCCGGCTCTTACGGGACACTCGAAAACAATAATAGAAAAGAGTGGAAGCACTATTCTAAGCCGGTGCCTCACAGCTAAGTCATCAATGTGTAAAAAAATGAAAAAACAGAGTAGATATATACAATTTATTTTGTTGTTCATAAAATATACCATTTGATTCCCAGGACGAGGACTACCTGGACCACCGTGCAGGGGACTATACTTGAGCTGTTTGGGTGGTGTTGCTCCTCCCATCAGCATACCTTCAGACTGGGACCAGACCTGGGCAAGAGAGGCTGAGCACGCCTGTTTACAATGTTTAATTCATCGGCCCTTTAGTTCGATCTGTACAGAGGACACAAATTTTATTATTTGTGTACGGCATACAGGATACGGCATACACACAAAAACATCACAACGAAACTCAAAGTATGCACTTTCTACATGATACCCATTGAGAAATTGATTTAAAAAATACGCTTAAAAATTGTGAAATCATGACTCTCCACTATTCCATAGTAGTGGAGAGTAAAAAGCGCAGAAGACATAGCTATGTAGGTATTCCGTGGACGGCTAAATTGAGTCAATGTCAACATCCTTTGAAAACAAGGTTATTCGTAAAAGACTGTCAACCTAATAGGAAGAACCGGTGACTAACTGGACTAACGTCGACGAGGAAGAGGAAGGTCATTTTATAAGAGGGATCGATCACATTATGTAGGTACACATTATTTCGCGAGACAGAATTCAAGAGATCGCGAGAAATGTTTAATAAAATACCTACACAAAAATCTAATCTACATTTTCAACAAAAGCATTCAATGTTTCTCACTGGACAAAACAGCACAAAGCAGAAGAATACGCGACTTATTTCACACACTTCTGCATGCAATTCGTTCCGTCTCCTAAAAACGAGCATTTTTTTCGCGTAATTAAAACTGTAAGTCAGGTTAAAAATGCGCAAGGAATTCCAAATGTGCAAAGAAGATGGCGGGTAAACGGTCGGCGCCTTTTGCCACATTTCGTCCGCCTCGATCGCGAAGCACGATCGATCGAAAAGTGGTTTTGATACTAAACCAAAGGTGTCGTCATGTCCCCCCCTCCCGCCGAGGAACCGACCAACCAGCGTCGAAGACTTTCTCTTTGGTTCTCGGTGTCGATGTACCATAATCTTCGGTTTCACTAGTAGTGCTTCGCGAGACTTTATTCAAGTCGCGTCATAATCAAAAACAACACAAAACGTTCGCGAACAATCAAAAATATTTCAAAATACGAAAGTGAGGTTATCTATCTACGGAATCCCGTAACAGTTTGACAAATAATAATATTCCCGCGGAGTATTTTTTTTTTAATTCGGAACGTTCCGATTCTAAACAAAAACTGCGGTCGCGTTAAAATTTATTTTGACAAATTGTTTCCTTTTTTTGCTGTGTGATTTTTGTTGCATATAATTATTTCGCGAAGACGGCCGATTGCATTTGACGTTTGCGTAATTATTCAATTGGTGTTTTACATAGTTTTGACATTGCAATTTTCAGTAAAATTAGTGTAAGCAGTATTTTGTGTTACATTGGAATGGGATGCTAACAATTCGTTTAGAAGGAAATGAGAATCGTCACCAGTAGGTATGTGTTTTAAAATGATTATATGGTTTTTATAAATATTTAGTATAAATGTGTTTTTTTTTCATTATGTTTATCTACCCACGCATCAGTCTGTGACATTCAAAGACGGGAATCTCGCAAAATAAATATACATATATTATCTATGTATTTGTGTGCATATATTTCTGAAAACCAGTAATTCACCAAAGAACTTCAATAAAATATATAAAAACAGGGTTGCTTTAAGTGTCTTCATAAAATAATAAATCAATTCGTTTGGCTTCTATGTATGTGTGTAAGGTTCGATTACTAGTTGGGGTGATTTTTTAAAATTATTTCTCACGCAATTCTTGCTTCTCTGGACGGAAAACACTGGTTTGTAAGAAATTGACATTTGACCATAATTTTGCCACTAGCACAAGGTGCAAGGAAGTGTTAATTATTATTTTAGTATCCATTTATTTTAGGCACGACTTTTTTTCATTCTTATTTCACAATAAAATTTTCATGTTCACTTTTAATACTTCAAATGGAATCATGTTCCTTACGAGTGGTTTAATACTAAAATACGAGATGTTATTGATGCTAAACAGAATATTCAGGAAAATTTGTCGGCAAATATATTGAGCCATTTCGCCGAGAATGCAGGCGATTCGCACGTAAAACAACGAAGCAAAAATAAACAAATTTGCGCCCTGCGCACCCGGAAGCCTGGTTCAAGATATTTGGCGAAAACTATAATATAACTACCTATACTCAATCTCTTCTGGATGTTTTTGTAATGTATGGCGTATACTGAACAACATTATTTTATAATATGTAGTGTACAACCACACCGATGAATTGAATTAATATTTGTACCAACAGATTATTTAAAACATTTTCACTATATTGAAGTTGATCAACTTTCTTTAGACAACGAAGCATCCATTATGAATTATTTAATTCATAAACACGCTTTCACAGGATACTTTGTGAATAAAAAAAATACGAAATTATTACTTCTCTTGGCTGGGAACGCAGGTCAAAATGAATATATTGATTACAATATACTTGCCACTTGCATTATGTGGGTGCAAGGAAGTTTCTATTTTGCATTTTTTTAAATTTTATTTATTTAAAACAATGTGTACAAAGACGGGGTTATTGGCATTATGCAATCTCTTCCAAGGAGAGAACTCTTACGATAAGCAACGCGAATAAAACCTCAACTAAAGTATGTACCTACAATAGTATTATATTAGGAACTGTGTCAAACATTAATTTAACATAGCCTAAATAACAAGTTCAAGCCACATTATGGATATTTATGATTATTATCGTCTGACAGATCCAGACTGAAAACACAATTTGAGGAAAAAATAATAATAATTAACTGTTTCTCCACCGGCAATCGAACCCGGTTCCTTTGTCTCTGGATTCGTGTATTCAACCAACTGGGCTATGAATGCCGCCAACGCAGTATACCGATAAGTAATAAATATAATTATACAAAGGTATGAGTTAAAAGGTGTCTGGTTCATTAGGTATCTTAGACTGCTATCACATCTCAAAATGCATATTTTTGCTACACAACTCGTTTTTCATGCAATTGGGACTTTGGGTTCTGATATGGAGGGCGCTGAACTAAGGTCAGGGGGGCAAGTCTGGTTCGACCGGCGAAATCAAAACCCTAGTGATTACCCATATCATGGATATAATTATATCCATGATATGGGTAATCACGGGGGTTTTGATTTCGCCGATTGAACCAGACTTGCCCCCCAAGGTGTGTTTAGATACAACGCTCGACGTCGGGTGTCATACCAATCTCACTGATCGCTTTCGAGCAGCGTTTGTATCTGAACGCTGCATCGGGTGTTTTAAATGTCAAATGTCATTTATCATACATGTCTCTTTTCAGGTTATATTTTCGTCGAAAGACAACAATTGGACAGTCGAGTAAATAATGATCTCTGACCTTTTAATGAAAATTTTGAATAATATTTTTATAAATTAACCTCTTTGTGAATGCATATTGTCATCAAAAATAATGTCAACTGACATAATAGATACCATAGAAACAAATAGAAGTCATCATTCTACAGATAAAATAGAAGTCAACAGAGCTATAACTGTCGGAGCGTTTTTCACCCCGACAATTTTACAGAGCGTTTGATGCGTACACTCGACGTTTACTGTGAACGTCACAGAGTGTCTTTAGAGCGTCTGTTTCCGGTCATTATGAACGGCTTAGAGCGTCACTAAGTGCACTCGGCGTTCATTGTGAACGTAGTCTAGAATATATATTATTATATACAATCATAATTTAATATTTTTTGACCGCGCTCGCGTAGCGGTTAATCATTTGACTAATGTGCCTGGGTCTAATATTAATTCCAAAGCAGAAATATACATTTTGTTAAAGGCTTTACGGTAACGAGGACCAAAGTCTTGTCTTTTCGCTATTATTAGTCCTTTTGTAGTACCTACATAGTTGTTTGTATGTACTTATAAAAGAACTTCACATGTCTGTCTGTCTGTAGGTACTGTATTTCTGTCTGTCTCTACTGGAATTTTTCAAACGATTTTCTACCTTCCGACCAATTAGAGCTTTGAAACATAAAGAATTTGTGTATTCCCGATAACATTGCTTGTCAAAACTTATCAGCTTGATTCATTTGGTATTTTTGATATAGTTGCTCAATTTTGTATTTCTGAACATGAATTGTGACTGCTATACATGAATTTTTATTTTTTTTATTTTTTTATATTACTTTTCGGGCAACTAACAGGTCTTCTTCTTCTTCTTCTTTCTCAGCCATCTCTCCACTGCTGGATGTAGGCCTCTTCTAAAAGCTTCCACTCGTCTTTTTTCTGGGCTTTTCGAACCCATCCGCTTCCAGCGACAGGGACAATATATCATCGGCCCACCTTTTCTGGGGCCGGCCTATTCCCCTTTTCATATCCCATGGTCTCCAATTTAGAATTCTGGGTGCCCATCTGTCCGAACCCTGTCTGGCAACATGACCTGCCCATTGCCATTTAAGTTTTGCAACTCAATCCATGACATCAACAACTTTTGGTACTATGTCAAATATTAATTTAATACGCACCCAATAACAAGTTGCCACATTCTGGAGACTGACGATATTAATCGTCTCACAGATCCAGACTGAAAACACAATTGAAAATTGTGTTTCCACCGGGAATCGAACCCGGGACCTTTGGATCAACAGTCGGATACCTAACCAACTGAGCCATGAAGGCCGACTTGATCCAAAGTGCCTCTGGAGTACAAAGTGTTTCTCGAGTCCTAAACACTTGGTGGTTAGGACAGGTGCATCGTGACGATGACTAGACTCCAAAAAAAATCCTCACAGCACGTCTGGAGGGAATGAGAGGTGTGGGAAGGCCACGAAGACAACGAAGGATGGATGGAGTCGAGAGGGACTTTCAGATAGTCGATGTTGTGTAGAATTGAAGAGAATAGGCTATGGACAGGATGCAATGGAGACGATTCCTTGAGGAGGCCATGGCTCGTCGTCAGCTATGGAGCCACTGATGTTGATTAATATTCTTTTATATCTTAATTCCTCATATTGCCACATTTATTTATTTATCGTATGGTTATATTATAAAAGTACATCACATTAATCTGTTCATTAGACACACTACATATAAATTGCACAGTATAATTGTTGTTTGTTAGAGTTTAAAATTGAGAGTATTTATGTATGTTATCGCCGCTTCATTTAGACTCATAAAATCAGATGTTTCACCCCCATATGCCCTAACACTCGGACAAGACATAGGTCAGAGTCTGCCTCTCCGCCCCACAGGCGCACTCGAGAGAATCCAGCCATCCGCATTTAAAAAAGAAATCGGCACATCTGCCGTGGCCAGTGCGGATTCTATTTAGTGCTGTCCATAATTTTTGAGGCTGGTCAAAGCCAGGGGGTTTGTTCGTGATACAGGGCAAACTGCGAGCCGCTGGGCCCGAGGCCTCCTCCCATCTAGATATCCAAGTTTCGGTGACGTTAAACCCCTCATCGTACAGACTTTTCCCAGTTGTCAATGGAGGCTTGTGAGATTTCAGCCTGTTGTTGAGTAGGAGGTGTTCAAGGTCCGAGTTGGATGGCAGTGCAGGGTTCTTGATTAACTTTTTGTATTCTTTGACTAGAGCACCCTGTCTACGGAATGTAGACAGGGTGGAATGTAGCTATGGACATGGGGGGAATGTAGCTATATTGCCACAAGTTGCCACATAGCACACCAACCGAAGCAATTTCTTGTCATATCAACGATTCCATTTTCGTATCTAAATAGTGTTGACGATACAAATGTATAATTTATCTATGACATTCTTTGACTGTTGTGTTTATTTTTTTACGCTGTAAACATCGTGTTGTGTGATTATAGGTACATATTGTTTATGAATTGTTTGAACATGCGTGATGATATATATGTGGCAACTTGTATTTGAGTTCGTTTTTAAAATAAGTATTAAAATATACCTATTGACTGCCTGAGAAATTAGTTCATTTTATTTTTAGTGACAAACATTTTTTTAACATCTCAATACAGACGAAGTTGATTTATTGTAGAAGAACTAGGAACTAGAGGCACCTACAGGGCTTACGACCTGTCATCGGCTGGTTTACGTGATTACGTGAATAATAATTATTATAATAATAAACACTTCCTTGCACCCTGCGCAAGTGGCGAGTTTGTTGCTGTATGGCAATTTCTTCCAACTAACCAGTGTTTCCAGCCCAGAGAAGCAATATTTGCGTGAGAAATGAATTTAAATAAATTTCTCCTTCGCCAGGTGAAACGGTCGTACTGGATAGGAATAAAATATTTGTAGGAGAAAAGTGTGAAATTTTTATAATTAATAAAATATATAATACCTACAATATATTAAAATAACATTTCCACAAAAAAATGGTACCAGTGGCATATCCAGACATTACTGGCCCTCACTAATATCAATGTATGAGACGATGCATGGATGTAAAGGAAGCTAGGAATGTATGCAAAAATAGAGGAGTATGGTGCTCGATTCTCTCTGCTTACACCGTAAGAGATATGGCGTGATGGTATGTATGTATGTACTAATATCATTCACTAAATAGGCTCCTATTTTTTTAAATGAGCATATTGGCATATTACACTTCTGTTAAGTAGGTACTACATATTTGCACATAATTTAATGTCATAATTGAGTAAATTCAAAAGTAAATTATAACAATGTCACCGTTTTTATTACATATTTTTTAAATATTTTGAGTATGTAGGTGTTTCATGTTTGAGTTAGAATTTCTTTAATATATACATCGAGAATAGGGCCCCTTTTTAAGTTGGGCCACTGTTTGGAATAATCTTATGCATTTTCAAAATATCTTATTTGTTGTAAAAGGGTTTACTGTAGTATAATATTTATTATTAAATCAATTTCTTATGGATTTAATTGAAGGTTCGCAATCAAAGAAAAGTAATAAAAAATAATAATAGATTATCGCAAAATTCTAAATACAATATTTGTAATGCAGAGCATTCACTAATCAACATTGAAAGAAACGTTTTGCAATATTATGTCCTTGTGGTACCAATACACGGCAAGAGATTTAGATCTCTAAAGATTAAAATCTGTTGGTTGACGCGTCTTTTACCTTATAGTTACTAAAGTTAATCATCGTGTATTTTTCTATTCATCTTATATCTATCTGACTTACTGTGTTTCTAATCCTCTGTGTATTTTTACTCTCCACACTATGGAATATGGTATGGAATATGAAATACCTGGAAAAATATGATATGACGTTGCATTAATGCATCAGGTTAAGTAAATAAACCAAAAAAACTTTTATTACGCAATGGCGCTGAATGGAAAATAAATTATTTTTAGGTTTATTTACTAAACCTGAAGCATTTATGCAACGTCACATCATATTTTTGTCTTCTTTAATTTAAAAAAAAATATATTACTCTACGCCTTATAGTTTATTAAAAATATATGATAAACGTTGAAAATCGGGGTATACCATTATTTTTCTACAAGAATTTATACAGAACATTATCAAAAAGTTAAGGTATATTTTTGTTTATTAATATCCAAACTATCTAAATTATTTTTTTCAAAACGATTTAATAAGAAATAATGATGGTATATCAAATTGAAAAATAGGTATATTGGCAGCAGTCCCCCCCTTAATATTATGCAATTAATACATAAAAATATTATTTCGGAATTGCCAATGACAATTTTAGTGACAGGTTATTTTTAAAATTAACTATTGAACTACATTATGATTTTCTTGGTAGAATACCACTGTAAATGAAAAATATTTAGGTACTAATTTAATAATATTGAACTACCAAATACGTAATATAATCATAAACAAGGCCTCTTCTAAAATTGTTTTTTTTTTATTAAAAGAACAAATGAAATATTTTTTTAATTCCTTTAATTTCTTAGTTTCATTTCTTAGTTGTATAGATTTGTACAACGAACATTATTTAACTAGATTTTCGAATGTCAAAAGCTATTTTCAATCCTTGTTCGTAGACCAAGGTGTCAAATCCCTATTCCACCATTCGTTCATTTCACACAAGAGACTTTTTTCGTATATACCGATAGTAATATTTCTATCGCGAGTCTCTCAGACAGTGCCTCCACAGACCGACGACTCTGCCGTATGTCTTGCACCTTTAAATATGAAATTCACAAAATATAGTTAGTGCAAAATGAACAAGGACAAACATTCACCAGATTTGCACTGCAATAATTGTATGACCACCACAAATTACTATTCTATAGTCACTAGGTACCATAAACAGACTAATAACTTTCACAGTGTACATTTATGTACCTGCCTACCGTCATAACTTTGTTGAATTATTTACTACAAAAAATATAAATTATCAATTATTTATGGGTATGGGATTATTTGTATAAACATTGATTCATCTATATAATGTCGGCCTTCGTGGCTCAGTTGGTTAGGTATCCAACTGCTGATGCAAGGGTCCCGGGTTCGATTCCCGGTGGATACACAGTTTTTAAGTGTATTTTCAGTTGGGATCTGTGAGACGATAAATATCGTAAGTCTCCAGAATGTGGCAACTTGTTATAAGATGCGTGTTAAAATTATATTTGACATATGTAGGTATATTACAATAAATAAAATAAAATATATACCAACATAATACGGTGACAGAACTAAGGCAAAAATAATACCGAAACTATTCAATATAATAATATAACTATTCAATATAAAAATAACTATCTAAACACATCAAAAGATATTATAGAACTCTATATAATAATTATATCCATGATATGGGTATTCGTGAGGGTTTTGATTTCGTTGATTGGACCAGACTTACCCCCTGGCTGTTTCAATATTGACCACTTCAAAAACCATTGGTCTAGACTGTTTATGAATAAAGCTATTTTATTTAATGGGTCATTGGATATTCCGTGTATGCATGTACCTGGATTATATTATAAGTTTATGGTAACATCCTGGTTATTGATTATATTGTTAGTACTTACATACATTCGTAGGTACTATGTACGTCCATAGTTTTGCGTATAAAATAGTACGTCTGAGTAATGGCCATTGCAAGTAATTCTTACGGAACTGGTTTATAAACAGGATATGTTGAAGTAAGTCAATGTTCTCAGAGATGCCTCTTGAACTTTCAAGGATGTTCGGATGAAGATTGCTCCAGATTCCAGTAGGGATTTCTTTACATACAAAACAACAAAGCTATTTATACACAGATAAAAGTTTTGATTCAAACCACAAGTTTTGAAATGTGTTTTCATTCTGGATCTGCGAGATGATAAAAAAAATGAAAGAAATGAATCCTTGCACTCTGCGCAAGTGGCGAGTTTATTGCCGTATGGCAATTTCTTCCAACTAACCAGTGTTTCCAGTCCAGAGAAGCAATATTAGCGTGAGAAATGAATTTAAATAAATTTCTCCAATGCTGGGAATCGAACCCAGGACGCCCGCACAGAAAACGAATGGCTTACCAACTGTACCATGGCGGTCGGCAGATGATAAATTATATCAATCATACATAAGTACCCAAAATGTGGCAACTTGTTATTGGGTGAGTGCAAAATTAATATTTGACATAGTACCTGTTAGTTGCCCGAGTAGCAATACAAAACAAATAGTTAAAAATTATAAAAAAGGCTTATTCTTATTATTATTATTTTAAATGTTTATTCTTATTTTATAAAATTTTTCCTGCTACCAAATTCCATTCAATTTGCAAAGCAACTCGCTCATGCGTGTCGCTATTGAAGATTTACGTACACATCATACTTTTGTTTTAAGGTAAATCCAAAGTCTGTGTGTCCTCAGATGGCAGACCTTCCATCGGACCGTGTTCGAGTCGGTCGAGTCTTCCAACGAGACGCTACAGATTATGGCGGTCGGTCGAGTCTTCCAACGAGACGCTACAGATTATGGCGGTCCCTTTACTATACGAGCCAATAAAATGAGAAATTATATAACCCCAGAAAAGGTGGGCCGATGATATTGTCCCTGTCGCTGGAAGCGGATGGGTTCGAAAAGCCCAGAAAAAAGACGAGTGGAAGCTTTTAGAAGAGGCCTACATCCAGCAGTGGAGAGATGGCTGAGAAAGAAGAAGATATAACCCTTAAGACCTATTTATGTATATTTGTCTGTCTGACCACGAAGGCAGTTCAATTGAAAGTTGTGTCGGATCTCTCGACCAGTCTCGAATCTATGTCACTCCCTCGTCAGGATGACAATAGGTTGTAAAAAGTTCTATTTTTATTTAGCCTTTTTTGTTTTTTTTTTTGTTCGTATTAATAAGTACTATTTTTTTTGTTCGTTTGCATTATAAAGTACAACATGAAGGTCGTACCTTCACATGTTTTAAGTTTGGGGTTCTGTTTGCCATGTGTTTCCAAATTTATGTACTATTTTTATTTTACTTTTTAGTTTTAAGAGCCTCGGTATACATACCAGGCCTCTTCGGAGCGGAAGATGTTCGGTAAATGTGGCAACACCCAAACCTTTTCCTCTCCTAATATATTGCTACCTACATGTGTAGTCAGCTGTACGATACAGCAGTGTATACATCGTTCGTCAACTCGTTGTCGTTTACGTCACACACAGTTGAAGTAAATTTAGTTTCGATACATACGATCAAAATATACATATTTTGTGTCGTTTCGTATCAACTAAAAATTACGCGCCGTGCGCCCCCTTTAAAATACCCAAACCGTGTTTGGAAGTGGTGTCGTTCACCAATTAAAGTGAGTGTTGTGATACCAGAAGTTAGTGAGTGCCTTCCGTGAAGAACTCCAGAAGAAGGAAGAAATTCACCAACAGGTAGGTGCAATATTCCCTTCATTCTGTATCCAACACCTGTTGATACAGTGACTTCAAGAAATGGGGTTACAGATAGGAAGACACTTGCGAGTGGGGCGTCAGACAGGATAACTGTGTACCTACTGTCATGCCTCATGATACCATGCACGCTCCATGACACAGTAGCTCCAAACACTGGTGGCCGAATATTGGGTGCTACGAATATGATGGTTTACGGGAAAAATAAAGATAGCAAGTAGTATTGGTTAAAAACCAGTAGGTAAGGACGCAACCCAGCTGCTACGAAAACAGAAAAGGTAGACAGGAGTTGGAAGCGAAGTTTGATAGAGGCTAAAGCTCTACGTCTTTCTAATACTCATCCACTGTCCGATTGGCAGTTCGGTTTTTGTGCTGGGAAATTAACGGTTGATGCTATTTTGGCCATATCTGATTTTGTTAATAGTACAGATAATATATTAAGGTTTTGCAAGGGGCCGTTATAAGTCCCCATAAGCGAAATGGATGATGATGGAGGAAAAACAGAGGCTAATGCTCGACATGGGCTGTATGGAAGAAGAAGAAGAAGAAAAACAAATTTGGCGAATAAAAACTACAAATAATTTTATTTTTATTTATAATAAACATGGCATTTTACATACAGAGGTTTGACAACAATAATAAAGGTACATATATACAAAAATATTAAATGCTATACATATTTCAGACAGAGACAATGGAAAGGTACACATACACATCCAAACCATTGACACTCTCTTGCGCTTTGCTATCAATTAGCGATTTTGCTCTCCAATATGCTAGGGATAATCCCTGTGTTATATTGGATGCAGTCTTTGGTTTTGTAAGTTAAACAACATTATTTTAAAGTGGATTTAGCACAATTGATCATACACTTCCTAACATACATGCACAGGCACTTTCCATACTCACGTAATATATTGAACCATATTACAGACGCACCCTCACACACACACACACACACACACACACACACGCACGCACACACACACCCTCACACACACACACACACACACACATACAGTAAACAAACAGCAAGTAATAAGAAATGAGAAAAATGTTATTGTGGTAGATTTGATTCAATGATCCATAAGGTTGATTCGCATTTGAACCTTTGGTAGTGATTGATATTTTTAATATAATCTGGGATGGTATTGTAAACACTGGGAGCTTGATATGAATAGTGTCGCTGAGCAAGGCTAGTGTTTGGATGAGGGATATGGTAATTTAAGTGAGATGACGTACGTGTAAATCTTGTTTGTTGTGTTCGTGTTTTATCGGTGTCTTTAAATGTGAAGTAGCAAATAAGGCATTTAGTGTAGAGTTGATGTAGAGTTAAGACTTTGAAGTTTTCAAAAAGGTTTCGAGTAGGGAATCTTATAGGGCGGGACAAAATAATTTTGATCACAAGTTTTTGACTCTTATAAAGAGAATCTAATATTGAAATTGCGCAGTTACCCCAAATAAGAATGCCGTATGTAATTTTGTTTTATGTTTCAATGTACCACAAAGTTAAATTTAAATTTAATGAATCGATTAGTGAGAACAAAACGAAGAAAAATATGATTTAGTATTTAGATACTCAATAAAAATTCCAAAACAATGTCAAATTACAAAATGTAAATAAAAACCAATAAGATTTTCATTCGATAATATCGTATTACAATGTGTAGGTTATATTTTATTTGTTCTGTGAGTATTTTAGTAATATAATTTCTAATGTAAGATTTCCATGAACATATTAGATACAGATTATTGTGCAATGCAGTCTCATATTTTGCTTTTATACTATCATTTATTGCTATTCATGATTATTAACAAACTTAACATGGCGCATGATAATATCCACGAAAAATTTATGTTTAGAAACCACACGTAGCTTTGTATCGTCAAAGTTACAAGAGAAAATACAAATAATTTAATCGGCAAAATTATGATTTTTTATCGATAAAACCGCGATTTACGGCTTAGAAAAATATATCTACATTTAGGGCTCTTAATTATAGCAGGATATTGGTTGCAGGAATAAAAGTTTTCAACACCTTTATCATTTGAGGTTAGGAATAAGTTTATTACGTCAGCATATTATTTCATTTGTAGTTGGATTATTTTTAAAGCTACACATTTATTATTTTTTATGTTGAAAATTTTCGCGTTTAATGTAAACTTTGACAGCTAATCCGACATTGGTAAAAATGAACTGTGGTGTATTCTAAGGTCTATTCACTTAACTAATGTTTGTATATATTTTGAACAATAGCCATTGATAGTACATTAGGTGTGTGAAACTTGATGTGTCGTGTACAGTGTACATCTACCTACATTACTGAGTTTGATGTTAGGTACCTATTGCATTATGTTGATAGCATTAAGTACTAGGTATGTATAGACAGTACATATACACAGACAGTACATATACACAGACATCGTCCGAAGGTTGCTTTGAACACTTTCATCTTCACTTTAGAAACATATTTACGTTTCTCAATAATATATTAATCATATGTATTTGTAATGCGGGATATATCGGATGATTATAATAATAACAAAGAACAAATATCCTAGGCGATATTTTTTCTTTGTCTCGTGGTATTTGCATGGGACTTTATTTTCTTTTTACTCTCCACACTGTGGAATAGTGGAGAGTCATGATTTCACAATTTTTAAGCGTATTTTTTGTCTCTCCACTTCTATCTTCCTCAAGGGGTAGGCAGTGAGAACCGAACACCGCATTATTTTTTCTTGACACATATACATCGCCTCATCAACATTGATACACTGTCTCATACATGCTCATCTTTCTAAATAATGCTTTTTTTACGTGAATTTCTCAAAGTAGAAAATGCATACTATGAGTTTCGTGACAATGTTTTTGTGTGTATGGTGTATTGTGAAAACTTTTGTCCTCAGAGAATTATACATTTGTTTAAGAACCTAATAGAAATGTACTTCATAAAAATGCATTTAGAGATTGTCAACCTTTCAAGAAGAAAATATGAACACCTACTATGGTGTAGAGAGTTTAGTGTTGGCTACAACCCACTCGTGTTCTCTCGTGTATATACATCCTGCGCCACGAGGGTCTCCTACATGACCTAATGGAGGGAATGGTTGAGGGGACAAACCACAGAGGGTGTCCACGACGGGAATATTTGATCCAAATATGCGAGGACATGAACTGCGCCACATATGTTGAGCTGAAGAGGGCTGCAGAAGATAGAGCGAAGTGGAAATCGAGATGCAGACTTCTTCTGCAAACCAATCCATGAGACTGGAGAGAAATCCTCCCTGTCCTGTGCAGTGCGAAACAGCTCCTCCACAATTCTCATACCGGTCCATTCGCAGATGTTTTGCAGCCAGGAAAGCTGCTTTCTTTACTAAATTTAGTCATCATATTTAGCATACATCAGATTTACTAAATTTAGTGTCAATTGTTGCATCCTTTCCTACTATTTAATGTCAGTTGTTGCATAAATTCCTAGTATTTAGTGTCAATTGTTGCATCCTTTCCTAGTATTTAGTGTCAGTTGTTGCATAAATTCCTAGTATTTAGTGTCAATTGTTGCATAAATTCCTAGTATTTAGTGTCAGTTGTTGCATAAATTCCTAGTATTTAGTGTCAATTGTTGCATCCTTTCCTACTATTTAGTGTCAGTTGTTGCATAAATTCCTAGTATTTAGTGTCAATTTTTGCATCCTTTCCTACTATTTAGTGTCAGTTGTTGCATAAATTCCTAGTATTTAGTGACAATTGTTGCATCCTTTCCTACTATTTAGTGTCAGTTGTTGCATAAATTCCTAGTATTTAGTGTCAATTGTTGCATCCTTTCCTACTATTTAGTGTCAGTTGTTGCATAAATTCCTAGTATTTAGTGTCAGTTGTTGCATAAATTCCTAGTATTTAGTGTCAATTGTTGCATCCATTCCTACTATTTAGTGTCAGTTGTTGCATAAATTCCTAGTATTTAGTGTCAGTTGTTGCATAAATTCCTCGTATTTAGTGTCAATTGTTGCATCCTTTCCTACTATTTAGTGTCAGTTGTTGCATAAATTCCTAGTATTTAGTGTCAATTGTTGCATCCATTCCTACTATTTAGTGTCAGTTGTTGCATAAATTCCTAGTATTTAGTGTCAGTTGTTGCATAAATTCCTAGTATTTAGTGTCAATTGTTGCATCCTTTCCTAGTATTTAGTGTCAGTTGTTGCATAAATTCCTAGTATTTAGTGTCAATTGTTGCATCCTTTCCTACTATTTAGTGTCAGTTGTTGCATAAATTCCTAGTATTTAGTGTCAATTGTTGCATCCTTTCCTACTATTTAGTGTCAGTTGTTGCATAAATTCCTAGTATTTAGTGTCAATTGTTGCATCCTTTCCTACTATTTAGTGTCAGTTGTTGCATAAATTCCTAGTATTTAGTGTCAATTGTTGCATCCTTTCCTACTATTTAGTGTCAGTTGTTGCATAAATTCCTAGTATTTAGTGTCAATTGTTGCATCCTTTCCTACTATTTAGTGTCAGTTGTTGCATAAATTCCTAGTATTTAGTGTCAATTGTTGCATCCATTCCTACTATTTAGTGTCAGTTGTTGCATAAATTCCTAGTATTTAGTGTCAGTTGTTGCATAAATTCCTCGTATTTAGTGTCAATTGTTGCATCCTTTCCTACTATTTAGTGTCAGTTGTTGCATAAATTCCTAGTATTTAGTGTCAGTTGTTGCATAAATTCCTAGTATTTAGTGTCAATTGTTGCATCCATTCCTACTATTTAGTGTCAGTTGTTGCATAAATTCCTAGTATTTAGTGTCAGTTGTTGCATAAATTCCTAGTATTTAGTGTCAATTGTTGCATCCTTTCCTAGTATTTAGTGTCAGTTGTTGCATAAATTCCTAGTATTTAGTGTCAATTGTTGCATCCTTTCCTACTATTTAGTGTCAGTTGTTGCATAAATTCCTAGTATTTAGTGTCGATTGTTGCATCCTTTCCTACTATTTAGTGTCAGTTGTTGCATAAATTCCTAGTATTTAGTGTCAATTGTTGCATCCTTTCCTACTATTTAGTGTCAGTTGTTGCATAAATTCCTAGTATTTAGTGTCAATTGTTGCATCCTTTCCTACTATTTAGTGTCAGTTGTTGCATAAATTCCTAGTATTTAGTGTCAATTGTTGCATCCTTTCCTACTATTTAGTGTCAGTTGTTGCATAAATTCCTAGTATTTAGTGTCAATTGTTGCATCCTTTCCTACTATTTAGTGTCAGTTGTTGCATAAATTCCTAGTATTTAGTGTCAATTGTTGCATCCTTTCCTACTATTTAGTGTCAGTTGTTGCATAAATTCCTAGTATTTAGTGTCAATTGTTGCATCCTTTCCTACTATTTAGTGTCAGTTGTTGCATAAATTCCTAGTATTTAGTGTCAATTGTTGCATCCTTTCCTACTATTTAGTGTCAGTTGTTGCATAAATTCCTAGTATTTAGTGTCAATTGTTGCATCCATTCCTACTATTTAGTGTCAGTTGTTGCATAAATTCCTAGTATTTAGTGTCAGTTGTTGCATAAATTCCTCGTATTTAGTGTCAATTGTTGCATCCTTTCCTACTATTTAGTGTCAGTTGTTGCATAAATTCCTAGTATTTAGTGTCAGTTGTTGCATAAATTCCTAGTATTTAGTGTCAATTGTTGCATCCATTCCTACTATTTAGTGTCAGTTGTTGCATAAATTCCTAGTATTTAGTGTCAGTTGTTGCATAAATTCCTAGTATTTAGTGTCAATTGTTGCATCCTTTCCTAGTATTTAGTGTCAGTTGTTGCATAAATTCCTAGTATTTAGTGTCAATTGTTGCATCCTTTCCTACTATTTAGTGTCAGTTGTTGCATAAATTCCTAGTATTTAGTGTCAATTGTTGCATCCTTTCCTACTATTTAGTGTCAGTTGTTGCATAAATTCCTAGTATTTAGTGTCAATTGTTGCATCCTTTCCTACTATTTAGTGTCAGTTGTTGCATAAATTCCTAGTATTTAGTGTCAATTGTTGCATCCATTCCTACTATTTAGTGTCAGTTGTTGCATAAATTCCTAGTATTTAGTGTCAGTTGTTGCATAAATTCCTCGTATTTAGTGTCAATTGTTGCATCCTTTCCTACTATTTAGTGTCAGTTGTTGCATAAATTCCTAGTATTTAGTGTCAATTGTTACATCCTTTCCTACTATTTAGTGTCAGTTGTTGCATAAATTCCTAGTATTTAGTGTCAATTGTTGCATCCTTTCCTACTATTTAGTGTCAGTTGTTGCATAAATTCCTAGTATTTAGTGTCAATTGTTGCATCCTTTCCTACTATTTAGTGTCAGTTGTTGCATAAATTCCTAGTATTTAGTGTCAATTGTTGCATCCATTCCTACTATTTAGTGTCAGTTGTTGCATAAATTCCTAGTATTTAGTGTCAGTTGTTGCATAAATTCCTCGTATTTAGTGTCAATTGTTGCATCCTTTCCTACTATTTAGTGTCAGTTGTTGCATAAATTCCTGGTATTTAGTGTCAATTGTTACATCCTTTCCTACTATTTAGTGTCAGTTGTTGCATAAATTCCTAGTATTTAGTGTCAATTGTTGCATCCTTTCCTACTATTTAGTGTCAGTTGTTGCATAAATTCCTAGTATTTAGTGTCAATTGTTGCATCCTTTCTTACTATTTAGTGTCAGTTGTTGCATAAATTCCTAGTATTTAGTGTCAATTGTTGCATCCATTCCTACTATTTAGTGTCAATTGTTGCATCCATTCCTACTATTTAGTACCAAATGTTGCACATTAATTTCTCACGCTAACTTGCTTCTCTGGGCTGGAAACACTGGTTAGTTGGAAGAAATTGCCACATGGCAACAAACTCGCCACTTGCACAGGGTGCACAAAGTGTTTGTTATTATTATTATTTCGTGTCAATTGTTACATCCATTCCTACTATTTTTTCGTCATCTATTTGAAGTATTTCAATTTATTTTCTGGTTGATTTAATAAATTGACGATCGGCAACAAGCCCACCATGTACAATTTGTACCTATGTAGAAAGAGTTAAATTAATGAATTACCACATGACCTAGCGCCTATTTCTTTGCTACCAAAAATAATATATAATATGCAAAGTACCAAGATCGGTTAACAGATTTACATAACGAGTTATTTTTCTGTTGAGCACTCACAATCTAGATTCGATTTTATATTTTCTGTAAGACAATTAAAATGAAATAAATTGGGGCCAACGCTCAACCATACTTGATAGTTTAATTAACATAAATCATTTATTTTATGGCTATATCGAATAAGCCAGTAAGACTTAAAAGCCCATATGAAACAAATGGTAATATTGTAAAATTTGGAGTCCCCAAGGGAGCGATACTCGGCCCTATATTGTTAATATTGTACGTACATAAAAATGCTAATTCTTATTCGATTGTCGACGCGACGATTTTCATAATTGTTTTCAAAATTTTACTATAAAGTAAACTCATTTACGTTTCTGAGAATAGATTTCTTCCACATTCTAAGTTTTAATCATTTTTTTCATATGGCTGTTTTTTTACTTGAGATAGCTATGTAAGTTACAATGTACAGTTAATTTTTTAAACATATTATTGAAATATCCATAGTTGATTTATTTACGGCAAAAAAAGATAAACGTATTGAATACGAAATCACAAACAATCTATTATAATGTAAAATAAATAAAAAATACACATTAAATACAAATAATTATAAACACACTTGTCCCAAGGTATAAAAAATTAATATATTTACATACTAGAAACAATTTTTTATGTACCTAATTATTGAACTGAATTTGAGTGCTCTCTAAAATTTCTAATACATTAATAATTTGGTAAAGAAACTCTAATATAATCCTAGATTCTCATGCTGATAAATTGGGTTCATCACATAAACAGACGTACTGTATCTGATATGATGCTTCTCCACAATATTATTAATAATAAAATTGATTCTCCTGCTCTCTTAAATTATATATCTTTCAACATACATACCTACCTGTAGACACTAGACACACCAACTATGCTCAACATACAACATTCTACAGTATCTGATATGATGCTTCTCCACAATATTATTAATAATAAAATTGATTCTCCTGCTCTCTTAAATTATATATCTTTCAACATACATACCTACCTGTAGACACTAGACACACCAACTATGCTCAACATACAACATTCTACAGTATCTGATATGATGCTTCTCCACAATATTATTAATAATAAAATTGATTCTCCTGCTCTCTTAAATTATATATCTTTCAACATACATCACTACCTGTAGACACTAGACACACCAACTATGCTCAACATACAACATTCTACAGTATCTGATATGATGCTTCTCCACAATATTATTAATAATAAAATTGATTCTCCTGCTCTCTTAAATTATATATCTTTCAACATACATACCTACCTGTAGACACTAGACACACCAACTATGCTCAACATACAACATTCTACAGTATCTGATATGATGCTTCTCCACAATATTATTAATAATAAAATTGATTCTCCTGCTCTCTTAAATTATATATCTTTCAACATACATCACTACCTGTAGACACTAGACACACCAACTATGCTCAACATACAACATTCTACAGTATCTGATATGATGCTTCTCCACAATATTATTAATAATAAAATTGATTCTCCTGCTCTCTTAAATTATATATCTTTCAACATACATACCTACCTGTAGACACTAGACACACCAACTATGCTCAACATACAACATTCTACAGTATCTGATATGATGCTTCTCCACAATATTATTAATAATAAAATTGATTCTCCTGCTCTCTTAAATTATATATCTTTCAACATACATCACTACCTGTAGACACTAGACACACCAACTATGCTCAACATACAACATTCTACAGTATCTGATATGATGCTTCTCCACAATATTATTAATAATAAAATTGATTCTCCTGCTCTCTTAAATTATATATCTTTCAACATACATACCTACCTGTAGACACTAGACACACCAACTATGCTCAACATACAACATTCTACAGTATCTGATATGATGCTTCTCCACAATATTATTAATAATAAAATTGATTCTCCTGCTCTCTTAAATTATATATCTTTCAACATACATACCTACCTGTAGACACTAGACACACCAACTATGCTCAACATACAACATTCTACAGTATCTGATATGATGCTTCTCCACAATATTATTAATAATAAAATTGATTCTCCTGCTCTCTTAAATTATATATCTTTCAACATACATCACTACCTGTAGACACTAGACACACCAACTATGCTCAACATACAACATTCTACAGTATCTGATATGATGCTTCTCCACAATATTATTAATAATAAAATTGATTCTCCTGCTCTCTTAAATTATATATCTTTCAACATACATACCTACCTGTAGACACTAGACACACCAACTATGCTCAACATACAACATTCTACAGTATCTGATATGATGCTTCTCCACAATATTATTAATAATAAAATTGATTCTCCTGCTCTCTTAAATTATATATCTTTCAACATACATCACTACCTGTAGACACTAGACACACCAACTATGCTCAACATACAACATTCTACAGTATCTGATATGATGCTTCTCCACAATATTATTAATAATAAAATTGATTCTCCTGCTCTCTTAAATTATATATCTTTCAACATACATACCTACCTGTAGACACTAGACACACCAACTATGCTCAACATACAACATTCTACAGTATCTGATATGATGCTTCTCCACAATATTATTAATAATAAAATTGATTCTCCTGCTCTCTTAAATTATATATCTTTCAACATACATCACTACCTGTAGACACTAGACACACCAACTATGCTCAACATACAACATTCTACAGTATCTGATATGATGCTTCTCCACAATATTATTAATAATAAAATTGATTCTCCTGCTCTCTTAAATTATATATCTTTCAACATACATACCTACCTGTAGACACTAGACACACCAACTATGCTCAACATACAACATTCTACAGTATCTGATATGATGCTTCTCCACAATATTATTAATAATAAAATTGATTCTCCTGCTCTCTTAAATTATATATCTTTCAACATACATCACTACCTGTAGACACTAGACACACCAACTATGCTCAACATACAACATTCTACAGTATCTGATATGATGCTTCTCCACAATATTATTAATAATAAAATTGATTCTCCTGCTCTCTTAAATTATATATCTTTCAACATACATACCTACCTGTAGACACTAGACACACCAACTATGCTCAACATACAACATTCTACAGTATCTGATATGATGCTTCTCCACAATATTATTAATAATAAAATTGATTCTCCTGCTCTCTTAAATTATATATCTTTCAACATACATCACTACCTGTAGACACTAGACACACCAACTATGCTCAACATACAACATTCTACAGTATCTGATATGATGCTTCTCCACAATATTATTAATAATAAAATTGATTCTCCTGCTCTCTTAAATTATATATCTTTCAACATACATACCTACCTGTAGACACTAGACACACCAACTATGCTCAACATACAACATTCTACAGTATCTGATATGATGCTTCTCCACAATATTATTAATAATAAAATTGATTCTCCTGCTCTCTTAAATTATATATCTTTCAACATACATCACTACCTGTAGACACTAGACACACCAACTATGCTCAACATACAACATTCTACAGTATCTGATATGATGCTTCTCCACAATATTATTAATAATAAAATTGATTCTCCTGCTCTCTTAAATTATATATCTTTCAACATACATACCTACCTGTAGACACTAGACACACCAACTATGCTCAACATACAACATTCTACAGTATCTGATATGATGCTTCTCCACAATATTATTAATAATAAAATTGATTCTCCTGCTCTCTTAAATTATATATCTTTCAACATACATACCTACCTGTAGACACTAGACACACCAACTATGCTCAACATACAACATTCTACAGTATCTGATATGATGCTTCTCCACAATATTATTAATAATAAAATTGATTCTCCTGCTCTCTTAAATTATATATCTTTCAACATACATCACTACCTGTAGACACTAGACACACCAACTATGCTCAACATACAACATTCTACAGTATCTGATATGATGCTTCTCCACAATATTATTAATAATAAAATTGATTCTCCTGCTCTCTTAAATTATATATCTTTCAACATACATACCTACCTGTAGACACTAGACACACCAACTATGCTCAACATACAACATTCTACAGTATCTGATATGATGCTTCTCCACAATATTATTAATAATAAAATTGATTCTCCTGCTCTCTTAAATTATATATCTTTCAACATACATACCTACCTGTAGACACTAGACACACCAACTATGCTCAACATACAACATTCTACAGTATCTGATATGATGCTTCTCCACAATATTATTAATAATAAAATTGATTCTCCTGCTCTCTTAAATTATATATCTTTCAACATACATCACTACCTGTAGACACTAGACACACCAACTATGCTCAACATACAACATTCTACAGTATCTGATATGATGCTTCTCCACAATATTATTAATAATAAAATTGATTCTCCTGCTCTCTTAAATTATATATCTTTCAACATACATCACTACCTGTAGACACTAGACACACCAACTATGCTCAACATACAACATTCTACAGTATCTGATATGATGCTTCTCCACAATATTATTAATAATAAAATTGATTCTCCTGCTCTCTTAAATTATATATCTTTCAACATACATACCTACCTGTAGACACTAGACACACCAACTATGCTCAACATACAACATTCTACAGTATCTGATATGATGCTTCTCCACAATATTATTAATAATAAAATTGATTCTCCTGCTCTCTTAAATTATATATCTTTCAACATACATCACTACCTGTAGACACTAGACACACCAACTATGCTCAACATACAACATTCTACAGTATCTGATATGATGCTTCTCCACAATATTATTAATAATAAAATTGATTCTCCTGCTCTCTTAAATTATATATCTTTCAACATACATACCTACCTGTAGACACTAGACACACCAACTATGCTCAACATACAACATTCTACAGTATCTGATATGATGCTTCTCCACAATATTATTAATAATAAAATTGATTCTCCTGCTCTCTTAAATTATATATCTTTCAACATACATACCTACCTGTAGACACTAGACACACCAACTATGCTCAACATACAACATTCTACAGTATCTGATATGATGCTTCTCCACAATATTATTAATAATAAAATTGATTCTCCTGCTCTCTTAAATTATATATCTTTCAACATACATACCTACCTGTAGACACTAGACACACCAACTATGCTCAACATACAACATTCTACAGTATCTGATATGATGCTTCTCCACAATATTATTAATAATAAAATTGATTCTCCTGCTCTCTTAAATTATATATCTTTCAACATACATCACTACCTGTAGACACTAGACACACCAACTATGCTCAACATACAACATTCTACAGTATCTGATATGATGCTTCTCCACAATATTATTAATAATAAAATTGATTCTCCTGCTCTCTTAAATTATATATCTTTCAACATACATACCTACCTGTAGACACTAGACACACCAACTATGCTCAACATACAACATTCTACAGTATCTGATATGATGCTTCTCCACAATATTATTAATAATAAAATTGATTCTCCTGCTCTCTTAAATTATATATCTTTCAACATACATCACTACCTGTAGACACTAGACACACCAACTATGCTCAACATACAACATTCTACAGTATCTGATATGATGCTTCTCCACAATATTATTAATAATAAAATTGATTCTCCTGCTCTCTTAAATTATATATCTTTCAACATACATACCTACCTGTAGACACTAGACACACCAACTATGCTCAACATACAACATTCTACAGTATCTGATATGATGCTTCTCCACAATATTATTAATAATAAAATTGATTCTCCTGCTCTCTTAAATTATATATCTTTCAACATACATCACTACCTGTAGACACTAGACACACCAACTATGCTCAACATACAACATTCTACAGTATCTGATATGATGCTTCTCCACAATATTATTAATAATAAAATTGATTCTCCTGCTCTCTTAAATTATATATCTTTCAACATACATACCTACCTGTAGACACTAGACACACCAACTATGCTCAACATACAACATTCTACAGTATCTGATATGATGCTTCTCCACAATATTATTAATAATAAAATTGATTCTCCTGCTCTCTTAAATTATATATCTTTCAACATACATCACTACCTGTAGACACTAGACACACCAACTATGCTCAACATACAACATTCTACAGTATCTGATATGATGCTTCTCCACAATATTATTAATAATAAAATTGATTCTCCTGCTCTCTTAAATTATATATCTTTCAACATACATACCTACCTGTAGACACTAGACACACCAACTATGCTCAACATACAACATTCTACAGTATCTGATATGATGCTTCTCCACAATATTATTAATAATAAAATTGATTCTCCTGCTCTCTTAAATTATATATCTTTCAACATACATACCTACCTGTAGACACTAGACACACCAACTATGCTCAACATACAACATTCTACAGTATCTGATATGATGCTTCTCCACAATATTATTAATAATAAAATTGATTCTCCTGCTCTCTTAAATTATATATCTTTCAACATACATACCTACCTGTAGACACTAGACACACCAACTATGCTCAACATACAACATTCTACAGTATCTGATATGATGCTTCTCCACAATATTATTAATAATAAAATTGATTCTCCTGCTCTCTTAAATTATATATCTTTCAACATACATACCTACCTGTAGACACTAGACACACCAACTATGCTCAACATACAACATTCTACAGTATCTGATATGATGCTTCTCCACAATATTATTAATAATAAAATTGATTCTCCTGCTCTCTTAAATTATATATCTTTCAACATACATACCTACCTGTAGACACTAGACACACCAACTATGCTCAACATACAACATTCTACAGTATCTGATATGATGCTTCTCCACAATATTATTAATAATAAAATTGATTCTCCTGCTCTCTTAAATTATATATCTTTCAACATACATCACTACCTGTAGACACTAGACACACCAACTATGCTCAACATACAACATTCTACAGTATCTGATATGATGCTTCTCCACAATATTATTAATAATAAAATTGATTCTCCTGCTCTCTTAAATTATATATCTTTCAACATACATCACTACCTGTAGACACTAGACACACCAACTATGCTCAACATACAACATTCTACAGTATCTGATATGATGCTTCTCCACAATATTATTAATAATAAAATTGATTCTCCTGCTCTCTTAAATTATATATCTTTCAACATACATCACTACCTGTAGACACTAGACACACCAACTATGCTCAACATACAACATTCTACAGTATCTGATATGATGCTTCTCCACAATATTATTAATAATAAAATTGATTCTCCTGCTCTCTTAAATTATATATCTTTCAACATACATCACTACCTGTAGACACTAGACACACCAACTATGCTCAACATACAACATTCTACAGTATCTGATATGATGCTTCTCCACAATATTATTAATAATAAAATTGATTCTCCTGCTCTCTTAAATTATATATCTTTCAACATCCCTACCTACACCTGTAGAACTAGACACACTCCTCTTTTCCACCTAACCACTCAACACACCAACTATGCTCAACATGCAACAATCTACAGAATCTGTAATACATATAATAGGCATTTCCAAGAGATTGACATATTATTACTTAGCGCCCCCACATTTAAAAAATATATCAAACTTAAAATTTCATCGTCATAATCAAATTTAACACTTAATTATACTGACACATTTATATATGCAATTTCACACATGATTCACACAATATCTCACCATAATATGTAACCATTCCTAATGTATCTTAATATACTACAATAACTTCAGCGACAACCTGTAATTGGCTTTATTATTAATCAAATCATCTTTATGTTATATAATTTATTATATGCTGTATGTTGTCCTCTAAATAAATAAATAAATAAATAAATAAACGTTCATACACTTACACACACACCCCCACACACACCCACACATACTCACACACACACACTCCCCACTCACATGTCACATATCTGATTTTTACTGTTTTCTTTTTTCTCCTACACTACATATGTAAATATATGAAATGGTAATACTGTATACATGTAAGTGATGCTGGGCATTAATATTTTTTATTTAATTTTGTATAGGTAACCTGTATATTTTGTCCAGTTAATGTTTGTATACTTTGAATAAAATAAGATAAAATAAAATAAAATACACGTGAGTAGGTACGTAATGCTTTATTTATATTTTATTCGTTGAAATTATTTTTATTAACACTGTGGAAATCCATAATAATTAAGTAAATAAAATTTTTAAATAAACATTTTGGTAACAAAAAACTTTGTTTCTTCCACTTCACATTTATACTTGATGGAACGTTTTCGAACTGTACTAGTTCATCTTCAGCATCTGAAATGTGACTGATTCTATTGTGCGTGTTGTCATCTTCCATTGGCGAGTGTGGGCGGGTTGAGTATGGCGGGGGTAATTAACTGGTGGGGGTGAGCGGTAGCGAGCGGTGTAGGTTTGTGTTTCGTTTGGTTCTTAATAATATTCAATATTGGTGAATTTACTGGAGGAATCTGAATATTTATTAAATTGGGGTTATTTTTTCTTTTATTTATTTCCAGGGCTTCTAAAATATCGAGTTTTTTCCCTTTCTTTTCAATATGGAGTACTTCGACATCTTTTATATTAAATTTGTGTCCGTTATCTCTGCAATGCTCTGCCATTTCTGAGTTTGAGGTGATGTTCTTAATTGCTTTTTTATGCTCATCTACCCTGTCTTTAATTCTTCTCCCGCTTTGTCCTATGTAAAAAATATCACAATCCTCACAGTTAACTTTATATACTCCGCTGTTGTCAAATTTATCTATCTTGGATTTATTATTGAAAGCGGGAGAAGAATTAAAGACAGGGTAGATGAGCATAAAAAAGCAATTAAGAACATCACCTCAAACTCAGAAATGGCAGAGCATTGCAGAGATAACGGACACAAATTTAATATAAAAGATGTCGAAGTACTCCATATTGAAAAGAAAGGGAAAAAACTCGATATTTTAGAAGCCCTGGAAATAAATAAAAGAAAAAATAACCCCAATTTAATAAATATTCAGCTTCCTCCAGTAAATTCACCAATATTGAATATTATTAAGAACCAAACGAAACACAAACCTACACCGCTCGCTACCGCTCACCCCCACCAGTTTATTACCCCCGCCATACTCAACCCGCCCACACTCGCCAATGGAAGATGACAACACGCACAATAGAATCAGTCACATTTCAGATGCTGAAGATGAACTAGTACAGTTCGAAAACGTTCCATCAAATATAAATGTGAAGTGGAAGAAACAAAGTTTTTTGTTACCAAAATTTTTATTTAAAAATTTTATTTACTTAATTATATTTTATATTTTGGAAAAACTCCCTAGTATCATTTTAGTTGTGTAGAGTATTAAATATCTATATATTGTATTTCAATGTTACCATCTACATAATACTAATAATCATTAATCAAAATTTCATTGAATTTTACATACATGTGATTTTCACAAACGACCTTCTTATATCATTACATACATTGAGATATCATTAAATATATTTACCGAGTACACGACCAATTTATTGCTTAAATTATTTTTTTTTTGAATCGCCACAATAATTAATTATTCATTGAATTTTAAAATTATTCATTAAAGGATCTCTCGTACATCTGACAATCGCCGTCAAAAGTGATATAATTGTCATTAATTGTTTATGATGCGAGAAATGAGGTCGACTTTCAACATATTTATACATGGTGGTGATTTCATTTCAATATTTTAACCAATTTTATTTGTAACACAATGAAAAGTATTGTATTTATGGAGGTTTGAAGATAACGTTGATTAACGTTGTTGGTCTAAGATAACATTGTAAACTTGTAAATGCAGAACCCGACTTCAATAATAAAGTTGACAAAATATGTCACATAGCACCTCTTCTTAACGAACTACACTGGTTGAAATTTCCAGAACGAGTAGTTTATAAGTATAAGGTAAACCTGATGGTGTGTAAGGCTCTGAACGACTTGTCTCCACACTACATTCAAGTGCTGTGACACAAAGAATGTTCCATCAGGAAGACAGCTTACATTGAGAACATCTGAATCACAGAGTACCAACTAATTAAAATAATTGGACAGAGACAATAAGGCGGCTTACTATGATCGCGGTTTCAGTGTGAACGGGCCTTTAAAGTGGAATAAATTGCTCCCCTGACATACGTGGAGCTCAAACCATCATCCGTTTTGCTTTTAGCGCTCCAAGATGGACTAGAAACTCTCTCCTCCATGACGATGCAAAAATACCCACAGTAAAAGAATTCATAACCTCCACTTCACAGCGTTTTTATGCGAAAATCTCCACGCATAAAACCCATCTATCAACAGTCTAGCCAGATATGACGAAAATGACACCTTTAAATATCCAAGACCTAAAACCGTCCTGAAACGACCTCCCCCACCCGAACCCCCTCCATAGAAACAACCCTGACACGCCAAATTACTTTCACCTTACCTCGATAATTTCTCCCATTCAAAACACAAAACAAATCCTAATTCAATGCTAATGCAGTAATCATTCATTCTCTTATGTCACCCAAATTCTTCCACCTCTTCAGATAAATACCAAAAATAATATCTTCATGTAACGAAAGATGAAGGAGTCAGGAGTCCTTAGACTCGGTACTCCGTTGAACAGAAATGACAAATGACAAATGATGTGGAGCTCAGAGCATTGATACCTTCGGTAGACTTCTTAAGACTGTCTTGTTTGGTAGAGCCATCAATTAAGGTATAGTGTTCTTAAGAGGCTATAGTAGGCTATATAGTATATTTTGAAAATAATTTCCCCAGTACCCTCAAAAGATATGTCTTTGAAATAGAGAACAGTTTGTATGTACATCTTTATACTATTGCACGAGTTTTTTGAAATTTTAATTTAAATACTTTTCTTGAAAAATTAGTTTTAGTAAAACCCTCTTTTAATTTTTTATTGTAAGTAACCAAAAAAACTGCAAGGCCTATGAAGTAGATTTTTACTTCAATCGAATGATAAATTTATGAGTTTAACTGCCTATATTTCCAAATTTTAGAAAAATATCGAAAAAAGCCGAAACACCCCAACTAGATAATTTAATTTTCTATAAAAAATATCAATATTGTAGAAGTAAATTTCAATTTTTTTTAACAATTTTTATAAAAATTGAATTTAGTGACATCACTTCATACAATTTGTAAGGTAGTCGCCTATACACAATTATGTAAGAAGACTTAATAGTTTGATACTTAAATCTCCAAACATACATACATACCATCATACTGTTTTCATATTCTGTGTAGGAAAAACAGACTGACCTCCATACTTTCCTATCCTGACAAACATACCTACATGTTTTATATAGAAAATAAAATATCTTCAAATATTTATAAAATAATTTGTGTTATTTATAGTTTGGTACCTTAGATTATGATACAGATACCTAGTCAGCGCAATGAATGTATGCCAACTAAAACTACGAGGAAACAGAAGAATTTCTTGTATACGTACACCTACCGACACGCACACCTACATAAAACGTAGACCAACCGATCTACCGCATTACACACACATGTAAAAAAAAAACTTGGCATACATTTGAATTCGAAATTTGTACTAGACGCGGCTTCTGTACATTATAATTCTATGTTTGGTACGTATTCTTTGATTATGCATACTATCGCCATCGACAGTTGGATCTCATGTGTTACATGCAACAAGTAAATTATTATGTACCTACCTATTTTTTTACTTCGACTTATGTAACTTGTGTAACTTCTATAACTTTTTTTTTTAAATTATGTAACTATTTTTTTCTTCTTCTTTTTTAATTAACTTTTGTATCCGAATTTTATCTAATTTATGTTAACTCTTACTTGTGTAACTTACGTGTGTGATTGAATGAGAGTTCGTGTAATTATGTGTGCACATCCATAATTGGACGTCCAGCACTAAAAAATAATAATAACCAATATTATTATTTTTTATGAAAATTGTAAGCTGGATGTCTGTCGATGTACCCTCTTAATAAAATAAATAAATAATTTATTTCCTTTGGTAAGGTACAGCTCATTTCCAGTATAATGATACAATATTATTTTTACAGTGTTAGTCAAAAAAAAGCATTCTATCAACATAATATAAAAACAAATAACAGTTTACAAGCCAAAAACATTCGGGTTCATTGCCAAACGACAATTTCTTCCAACCAACCAGAATTCGCCATATGGAAATAAACTCGACACTTGCGCAGGATGTAAGGACCTTTTTATTGTTATTATTATTATCATCCTCCACCTTTATTCTGGTTGTAGCCGTTTAATATGATATTTTTTTTAAAATGAATATGTCCTTGTTAAACAAGTACATATACATCTTCCTACGTTCCCTAAAATAAGCAAATAAATGCTTGTGCTATAGGTGAACGAAATCGGTCGAGGCAGGATTCGAACTTGCGACCACTGGATTACTATCCCAGCATGCTAACCGCTCTGCCATCGACCCATCTAAATAATTATCAATCAAAAAATAAATTAAATAATTTTTTTTATTTAAAAAATATATTAAGAAAAGTGCATCGTAAGGTGTCATAGAAAAATAAACATTAGAATAGCCCTGTAGGTGCCTCGAGTTACTGGTTCTTTTACAATATTCCAACTTCGTCTCTATTGAGATGTTAAAAATATATTAAGAAAAGTGCATCGTAAGGTGTCATAGATAAATAAACATTAAAATAGCCCTGTATGTGCCTTGAGTTCCTGGTTCTTTTACAATATTCCAACTTCGTCTCTATTGAGATGTTAAAAATATATTAAGAAAAGTGCATCGTAAGGTGTCATAGATAAATAAACATTAAAATAGCCCTGTATGTGCCTCGAGTTCCTGGTTCTTTTACAATATTCCAACTTCGTCTCTATTGAGATGTTAAAAATATATTAAGAAAAGTGCATCGTAAGGTGTTATAGATAAATAAACATTAAAATAGCCCTGTATGTGCCTCGAGTTCCTGGTTCTTTTACAATATTCCAACTTCGTCTCTATTGAGATGTTAAAAAAGTTTGTCAATAAAAATATCATTTGACTCCCGAAAGGGAAAAAAATTCAATGTTTGCGTATAAAAATATTCGATCAAATTTTATGTTTCCTGAGCTTGAGGTCACACTCTTGAAATATTTGACAGTTAAAAAAATCGAAAAAGACTGTTCAGATATCCTTCAATATCTAATGGGGTCTAAGCGAATATCATCATCATCACCATCATTTGTGCATTTTTTAAGTTTTCTGAAATATAATGGGAATTCGCAAAATTTTGAAATTATCATATGAGTATTTTATTGTAGTTTCGATAAGTAAAATAAACACGACGTACATAGCACATAGTACACAGTACACACACACACACACACACACACACACACACACACAGACACATTGTGATGAAACTCTCAGAATACAATCTCAGCATGATACTAGTTGATAATCTGCAACAAAAAAATAACATAAAAGATTTCGAATAGAAATAAAAAAATTACAACAATTATAAATGATTTTTATTGTATTTTTGTTGCAACTAAACAATTTTCTTTTAATTTAATCACGTGTGTACCCTTCCGTTATCGATCAAAAAATACAAGGTGTTTAGAAAAAACTGTACCTATATACTATTTTTGTTTTTAGCCCAAAAGGGGCGGCTCGTTCCGAAAACTGTCACTGATCTTACTAATTTTAAATTATTGATCGCTTTTTTTTAATTGACTAGATACATATAGGTATACGTTATTAAGGTCGATGGGCCGTCCCTAAACGCTGTACATAAATATGAATTATTCAAAATCGTTATTGTTGCAATTTAACATTGAAATGTATAATACATTTTGTTAAACATTGTTACACATTAGCTATACATCATGTCATGTAGGTAGTTATTGGCTGGTAAAAATGTTTCATAATATTGTCGTATGATATCGAAAGGTAATCTTAACTACATATGTATATGTAATATGTATTTAACCTATCTCTACCTGCATACTTAGTAATGTCATAAATTTCATTTAGTATTGTGTTATGTTAGTCACGTAAATGGTTGATGTGTTTTCTATTGAATATTGTTGTATGTACTTATTAAACATCGATAAATCTGTATAAACAGTTTTATTAAGTTTAATAATACATACAAATCAAAATTAATACAACAATGTTTCGATTATGTTATTTAAATGTTAACAAAACTTTGTCGACAGATATTTCATCGATAGATAGATTTATGTACGAAGAGATTATCATATAATATTCAGTTCAAAACTAGTCAGACTATAATATTCAAGAAGTTTAATAAATATGCTAAATATGTTGGAAGAAATTGCCTAATGGCAATAAGCCCACCAGTGTGCATTATATTTTTTTAATATTGGGTACAAGAAGATAAATAAATAAATAAATCAAAACATATATATTTTTTTTTATCTATAATTAAAAGTAAAGACTTTTTGATTCTACATTAATTTTTTATTCTGCGCGATAGGCCTATTTCGCCTTGTTAGGGCATTAACTAGCTTATGAATATTTTGACAAATTTTACTTATATTTATAGATTAATTATGTAGGAGGAGCTTACAGGTTCTTGTGATTGGTCATTTAAAACTATTGATATTATACAATACAAAATGAAATATATTTACTTTACTCTGGTCGGTTGAGACTATTTATTTTTTGACCAATCCCTATTTAGATAATAAGTAAAATTTATCAAATACACAATATTTATCAAATACACAATATTACAGTATTTACAGATTAAATAAGGAATAATACATATCGATGGGTTAAAACAAAAAAAATGATGGTTTGAACTGTTATACCTAATAATTCGACAATTTAATATCTTATTCTTATTATTGTTTTATTATATTGCTTCAACATTTGTGTGCATAATAACTTATTTTATCTCTGTCCATCAAACATATTTTTGATGAAAAACTACAGTTTTTAAGGCCATGTGTAGCACAAGCATGGACATAAAATATTTTGGAGACAAATTGTATAGGCCTAGCATGGACAATATGGACATTGGACATACAACACTTTGGAATAAAGATGTCTTGTTGATGGACATACTTTGACTGTGCAACATTTTATACATTAATTTTATTGACATATTTCATATATCATCTTAATAATTCCATATTTTTGTCTTTATTTAATGTATTTCATTTTCGATAACATTAAAAAAATTGAGTTTTAGTATGATACGTCATGAATCTACCCTGTTCCATAGTAGCGAAGAATAAAAATGAGTATTTCTAAACGCACTATACTTGTATAATTAAATTATAACAACATTTGATACTTGTATAATTAAATTATAACATATAATTAACATTTGTTTTCTTTTTGTTTTCCTACATATATGTATATGTGTATTTTAAACTTTCCTTTTAACTGTGCAAAGTAATGTCTTTTTTATAATTTGAATGGTCAGGAGACGTTGATTTTACCTACCTAACTATGCACAATAGCCATGCGGGAGATACCTGTTATTGGAGCACTGGAGATTTTATTTTTTTGTTTCATGTTTTTTTTGTTTGTGTTGTTCAGTGTTCTGTTGGTGTCTCTGTATATTAAATAAATAAATAAATAAAGTTTCCTTCTAAGAAGAGTTTGTTTAAGAATACAGAGATGATAAATTCTTGAAACGAATCGGAAATATATCATATGTAGGTTCTGCTACAACGGCTGTTTGTTTGTGCCTAAATATTGTATGTCCAATATTTTTTTTATTTTATTCTATTTTATTTTGTAGAATACAACAGTAATACAATAAAGATTTATACAAATAAACAGAGATAATTTTTATGTTGCCAATTATAGTATTCTAAATATATTAAGTACATACACATTTGTTAACAATTATGAAAACAGGATGGGAAAGGAGAGAGGTAGGGAGTAGGATATAAAGAAGTAAATATTAAAAAAAAATATTCTGATTTTTATTGGCGCCCCGGATTTGGCACCTTTTTGAAATACATTGGATAAGGCCCTGCTTATGGACAAAACAAACATAAGGAGCTGGGCCAATAGAAATTTACACTTAATATCTCTTCACTACGGTTCATATTTCCATGACACCAATCTTGGCTCTATTTTCAATAGCAATAATATTCTCAATTCAATTGTTATATGTCATGTTATGTAGGTACCTGTGCGTTCTGCAAATTGTCCTTAGTTACGCAAAAAGAAATCGTTAGAACGCAATATATAATGCGCCTTGGGTCATGACGGCATAATGCCCAGTTTGGTCTGCCACACATAGACGATTCACACTGAGCCATCCGGTGCTGTAGGCTCTCTGGCAAATTAGGTGATATATTGTGCAAATTTATATGTTTCATAACTCATGATACTATCCAATACATTCTACGAGAGCCGACGTAATCAATAATTTATGTACATTCAAAGGCGGGTATATACCTACAGCAAGGCAATCTCTTTCAACCGTCCCGAACAACATGAAGCACAAATGATTTTATATTGTCAATATTGGCGGTATTTATGGTGTAAAACTCCATTATACTAGGTTTTTTAATCAAACAAAATTGGTTATACATATGTATTTTTTTCCTTTTATCAGGTCTACCGTTTCGGGTGACTAGTTCCTTATAAACTGCTAAACATAAAATATACCGACTTTTAGTATATACCTAGATAAAAAACAAAATACTACGGTTAACAGTTAATTAGGACTTAGTCAGCCGAAACGAACGTCCTTTTATAAAAGGAAATAAATATATGTAGAACAATAACCATTTTTTTTATTTAAATTCATCATCACATTCCTTAAAAAAAATTTAATTGGTAGATATTTTGCATGTTTTGACAAGAAAAAGCATTGAAATATGTTAATTACCATTTGTAGTGTACTGAAGCTGGTTGTGCGTGTATCGAGTATCTTTCTTTAAACGTTTTAAATTGACTGTTTTATTTTTAAAGTTAAAACTGTCTATGTTTAAATAGTATTAAAGTAAAAACTGTCTTTATTTAAATAGCAGTAAAGTAAAAACCATCTATAAATAAATAGCAGTAAAGTTAAAACTGTATATATTTCATCAGCAGTAAAAACTGTACATATTAAAAAAAAAACAGTAAAAATTGTCTATAAAACGATGCATATATTAAAACAACAGTAAAAAAAAACTACAATGAGAATAGGAAAAAGGGATGAAATTTTTCATTCATTCATTCATACTATCACGGTATTTTCTACAATGTTGGTTTACCAGCGACAGGTGTGCGTTCATCTCAATATACTAGTGTTGTCTCACCTAAAAAGGCACCACATTCAGAATGGGTGAAGAACACCTCATTGCTGAATGATGTGAGATTTTATTTTTTTCCTGTTGTATTTTCGATTACCCGGCTCTAACGGGACACCCGAAAACGATGATAATAGAAAAGAGTGGAAGCACTATTCTAAGCCGGTGCCTCAAAGCAAAGTGCGTTGCGTGATATTTAAGGTTTGAATTGAATGCACCGGGCGCTAGCATTAAAGTATGCGGCTCTGTCATTTGGTTTGGTTTAGTGTTGACAGCGGTTTGGTTTAGTGTTGTGGAATGACGTATTAGGTATGTCGTTGAAAATAGGCATCTCTAATTGACGTCGGATCCGTGGAATTTCACATTTGGCTGTGCTGAGTGTTCTTCATAGTCAAACCTAATAAATACATTGTGAAAGTCGGACATGACGCGTTTCATGATGACAGGAGAGGGATTATACATAGGTACCTACACCATACTATGCATATACCTTGTACCTACATCACTTTTCCTTCTATAACTAGTTGCATGTAATACATGAGATCCTACTGTCGATGGTGATAGTATCTATAATTGAAGAATACATACCATACCTACTATAAATAAACACAAAATATAACTATTTTAAAATATATTGTTTTCTATATAAAACATTAGGTATGTTTGTCAGGATAGGATAGTAACAGCATGATGGTAGGCATCTCTATGTTGAAGATTATGTATTAAACTATCGAGTCCCCGTATATATCGTGTAGTAGGTATATGATGTCGTCACTAAATTCAATTTTTATGAAAATTGTTAAAAAAAGTTCGAGTTGTAGGTACTACTACAATATTCATATTTTTTATAAAAAAATAAATTATCTAGTTGGGATGTTTCGGCTTTATTCGATATTTTCAAAAACTTTGGAAATATAGGCAGTTAAACACAAATTTCTTCTTTCCCCTTAGCGCAAAAAAAAATTTCTGATTAAAAAATGTTTGAGAAACATTGGTGAATTTAAAGAAAAATGAATTTGTGATTTTGTAGTTCTCTATATATTTATACACATTTTCAGCGTTCTAGCTTTTATGTTTTATGAGATATATGAAAAAAATAGGTAAAAGTTGATAACTCCTGACTGAAACATAAAGTCGAAATTCTGAGTATAAAAGTTTTGTAGACCTATAACTTTCTGCATATTCCGAAATTTTTGGCTTTGTGCATTGAGCGGATCATAAGTTATAAGGGGACACACACAGACACACTAAATGTTTTACTCCGAATTCTGATTAAATCCATATATATGGAACACATATGCTGCGAAGCCTCTAAGTTGGTGTTTTTACATATTTCAATAACAGTAAGTAGGTACATATTTCACAAACAGACGGATTTTATAGGCACAAATAACATACAAGGTCCCAGACTCACCTTTTTCGTACCAATATTCTATAAGAAAGAATATGTCAAAAAACTAGTGCATTAAAATGTTATACACATTGACCAATAATCCATAGACATTTCTTGGTACACATCGTGACCAAAATTTTGGTGACAATCAATATAACGTATTTGAATATTTTCCTAATGGTTCGGAATGAAAATTGAAACAGTACTGAATACTGATATCAAAAAGTACATATTGTTAACAAAGGGATTTAAAGTTCGAAAAGCAATACGGCTAAATGTGTCTTTAATATCCAATTTATATTTTAACATTGAATGTGCTTGGTATTCCCCCTTCTCTACCTCACTCTGTGTACCAATCCCCTGTCCTAAAGTCGTAGCTTATGTCAGCTCTGTATATTTCCTTACTGTGTGGTTCTGTATAATATTCCGTTTAAAAGAAGTATGAATTCAAACAAATATAAATAAATGTTTTTGATGTCTAAGAAGAGTATTGGTAGGTAGGTATGTGGTGTAATTACGTATAATTTCATTCAAAGGTACGATTTTGCCTTGAAAAGGTACACAATACGGCCCTACATCCAATGTTGCAGGGCGATCGTCTAATTAGACACATCATAATATGTCTGGATATTTCATAATGCATTATTGTTTTGTACATTTCATCACGCTTCGTCCATGCCGGGATCCCCGAACAATAATTGCTTCATCCTTTCATCCTTTTTTTTTAGAATTTGTTTAAGTATGAAAAACGCACATACATCTCAATTTCAAATGCAACTCGCTCACGTGAATCGCAATATTAACATTATTCTAACATAACCTAACCAAAGATATCTTGTATAGCGACATTTTTGATAAAAATTGCCCGATGACCAGTGTAAATATGGTTTAATCAATCATGGCTCAATGCTCTGTCGTTAGATGCTGGTTCGTGTAGCAAGTGTGTTTACTACATTCGAAAAGTAAAGGAAGAAGTGATAGTTGATACATTAAATGGTTTCGGCGCGATGAATGTATCATACGGTAAAAAAGTCGCACCGTAAATTGCCCCCACGGAAAATTGTCCATGCGTTAAATTGCCCCCACGGTCAATTGTTCATTCTGTGAAAAGGGCGTACGGTCGATTGTCCACGATTGCTACGGTTAATTGTCCGGACACACCCTGCCGGATATGCAGAGAGAATCAAACACCATCATATTCTATTTTATCATATTATGTTTTTTCGCTTATTTAAATGCATTTTATATTCAGTTTTCTTACGCTATCCTTTCCGTAGTGCAACTCTTTCATGGTCGGTCTTTGCCTCTTATATAATTTCTTCAGCTTTATGCTTTTATTATGTCAGACCTTCACCATTCGTTCTTTCAAGCTTAACATTTTCTTACTTATTTTTTTATTAAATCCTCAATAAATATCCTTATAGTTTCACTATATATAGTTAGCCATTTCATGAATTGTCGTTGATTCACGATTTATCATTTTCTAGACACATTATGATTTGCCGAATTTCCCAATTGGTCTGCTACTTATTTACCTGTTCATATACCTAATAAGGTAAAAAGTTAATTTAAGATATAGAAGAGGTAACTTTATTTTATCTTCCGGATATGTTTTCCTTACAAAAATATTTAAGTACTTATCTCACGATTATTAGTAAACAATACTTAGAGGTTTTTCAATATTACGCTATGTAGTTGTTTAATTAGTATTTAATAAGTATTTTGTAAGAAATAAATTGATGAAAAATAAAATAGAGAAGTAAGAAAAAAATACAAAGAGAAAAAAAAATAATAACACCTCACATAGCAACGAGGAAAAGAAGGAGGTTACGGAAGGATATAATAATAATAATAATGAACACTTCCTTGCACCCTGCGCAAGTGGCGTGTTTATTGCCGTATGGCAATTTCTTCCGACTAACCAGTGTTTCCAGCCCAGAGAAGAAGTATTTGCGTTAGAAATGAATTTAAATAAATTTCTCCTCTGCTGGGAATCGAACCCAGGACGCCCGCACAGAAACCGAACGGCTTACCAACTGTATTTGACAGATTAAGTTTTTCAGTTTACTTTTAAATATTTTAATGGATTGAGATGACGTTACTTCATCACTTAGGCCATTCCATAGTCTAGCTGATTTCTTTAAATCTCTTCCGCATTTTAAGGATTTTAGGATAATAGACAGCTTTCCAAATGCAGCCCAGGCTTGACCTCGTCTCCTCGCAATCTCAGCATCCTTATTCCACAGATAATATAGAAGTAAACTTTCAGTATACTTCAGATGTGTCACTCAATACATAGAAGCTGTAACCGGATAATCCACAAGGTTTCGCACATCTCCGCTATAGGGGCAATGAATACGCGACCGGTCCACGGCAAATTTAAATTTCAATTTTAAAATGTTTCCAGCTTTGAGGAATAGATTCAAGGATAATTTAAATAAAAAAATACCATTTTTCAATCATTATTTATTAAAAAAAACACATATGAAAGATTTTATTTTATTTCACTTCGCCGTATTTCACTTGACAATTTATTCAAAACACAACAAAACTTGTCAGCCATCTTGCGAAGAATATCGAAAAATACAAAAAGTTAGCAATAGATTAACACCATCACATGGCGTGATGGTATGTATGTAGATTAACACCGAAAACAACAATAATTTTACAAAATCACACGTGTTATATTTATTATTTGTTTTACTTCAAGATTTTAAAGGATCAAAATGTTTCGCGTCACAACTAACAACAAAACACAACTGAAGTATGCTGAAGGTCTGAAAATTTTACATTGCATTTTCAAAAATACCAACATAAAAAAATAAAAAAATAGCGCCACCTTTGGAGATGTGAGCGTAAAGTAAAACCAGTGCTACCAATAGAGTGCCACCGGCGTGCCTTATTCTCCCTACCTAGCTTTATTGTATGTCCAAGATAAAAATACAAAGATACTTTTTCTATTATTTTCACTTCAACTATGACAACACATAAGGATTTATTTCAACACGTTTTTTGAGAGATTAAAATTACACAAACCCTATTATTAGAAAACCTTATTATTAAAACCTTATACGGGCGACTAATACAAAACAAAAATAAACAAAATGATTACATTCAATTTTCCAGATTGTAAGAAGGCATTTGAAAGGTGAAACCATAGAAAAGAACTGGACAGAAGAGCGCGTAATACGGAATAGGTGATGAAAAAATGCAAAACTAAGACTGAGATTTAAATATTTACAAATATTTTACGATGTAAATACGACGATTTGATTTTATGATGCGACACTCACTGTCTTGTGTGTAATATTTTAACGAAATTCCAAATAACTACGTATGTCAATATTAGATAAAATCTATGGAATTCCTTGCTGGTCAATTGACAGCGGCGCATGCGTAGCAAACATTCTAACCTAGAAATTTCTGTCGTTCGACGTCGAGTGACGACAGCGCCCGATTGGCCAATCGTGAATCGTCGGGTGTTGTATGAAATGACGTGTCACGCACATTCTATGGTCAGGTAGGTACCTACCAATACTGTCTGTCAGCTGATTATTTCAAGGTCGCAACATTCCAATACACTTCATTATTTGAAATTCGATCGATGTCGTAAAAATTTAAATATACTATTTTTCTATTTGCATTTTGTGATATAACATTCTTTTGAGGAATTGAAATATACGATTTTTACTCTCCACCCGCATGTCATAGTGGAGAATTTTGATTTTACAATTTTTATGCGTATTTTTATATAAATTTATCAACGGGTATGATGTAGAGAGTGCATATTATGTCAAGATTAGTGCATACTTTGTCAAGATGTTTTTTTGTATGTATTTCGTATAGTGATAAACAAAAGTCTTGCAGATCTTGCAGTCTTGATCTCGTGAGACTTGCAAGTCCAAGACTGGGTATGCAAGACCATGACTAAATTTGCATATATTATTATAAAAGAAAACATACAATGCGGACAGGAGTGGAATGTGGTCGGGGCCTTTCAATAATAGCGATTAATGCGTGACAGGATAGAACAAAACAGGCGTTCGATTCACTCTGCCTACCATTATCAACATCAGTGTCGTATTTTTCGTTGCTAAGGGCCATGACCAACCTCGTTCCTCGTCATGACGATGTTGTGTATTGTAGTCTTTTATTTCTCTTGACACACCGCTATGCTCATTGCTCCAACCTCCGATGTACGAGTGACAGCCTTAATTTGGACAGTCTTGTGAGGAATCTCCATTTCCACTTCTACCATCAACCCCATCAACGACAGCCAGCTTTTCAAGGCTATTCTCATCGCAATTGTGACCTACCATGGCAATAAATGTATGTGAAACAAAATATTTTTCAAATGATAGGTACACTTTTCCGTAATAATTCACTTTATTTACCAAACCAAGAATAATTATTTGCTACGACTGGTTTTGAAAGGACTGCTAATATCTCCATTTTTTTATTCCTATCCTAATTCCGATCCTGAGCATAAACAATGTCTACCTAATCGCCTAGACGAGAGAGTTGTAAAAAAAGAAATTCACCTACCTACAATTTAATACGTGCAGTTACATACCTCCGAGAAATGACACAGTGTTCTTTATATAAATACGATTAAAAAGTTAAGTTTTTCTACTAAGTTTAAACTGCGACATAATTGGTGGATGTTAAGCAAGCGCTTAACGTGACCACGTAAACCAGTCAATGACAGGTGGTAAGCCTTGTCATCATCATCATCAGCAATGGCGCTACAGCCCGGTGTGGGCCTTTGCCTCCTCAAGAAACTGCCTCCATCCCGTCCTGTTAACAGCAAGTCTCCTCCAATTTGTCTGTCCGATCGCTCTTATATCTCCCTCGATGTCGTCCAGCCATCTCATCCTAGGTCTCCCTCTACTTCTTCTTCCTTCAGGACAGGTGTCCAATACTTTCTTTGTCGTAAGCCTTGTAGGTGCCCGATATTCCGTTTCGTATTTATTGAGATATAAATAATTTGTCAAAAAAAAGTTATATTGATGATTTTTTATTAGATTTAAATTTTTGATAGAAAGTTGTTGATGGAATTCTATTAAAATTTCTTAAAATGTTTTAAATACTAAAAATAAAAAAAACCTTTATATCTTAATTCCGCTGTTTATTTAGACTACAACCTACAACCGGTTTCGTGCTAAGCACATTTTCAAGTAGTAAATGACTACTTGAAAATGTGCTTAGCATGAAACCGGTTGAAGGTTGTAGTCTAAATACACAGTGGAATTAAGTTATAAACGTTTTTTTTATTTTTAATGTTTATTAAAAAATTTAACATGATTTTTTATCTGTAATTTTACTACGAAACTCATTCAATTCTTAGACTTGTTCGTCGTTGGATATAAACACTTCTCGTCTCGTGTCAATAACCAAAATCACGATTAAACAAAATGAAAGTAACAAGTGTAAATATAATGACGACTTATCTCGATGATAATTAATTTACTTTCAAATGATAATGATAATACAAACATCTGGTTAAGAAAAATAAGCTGTTTAAATTAATAACACCATGGTAATGTCATGACGATAAGGCGAGGAATTACTTAATAAAAGTACTGCCTACATTTTAATTACAAGTGATGTCATTATAACTTGTAGTTTTTTTCTTGTAAATATTTCTTTATGAGTTATCAGAGGCACCAAATTTGATAAGTTACATAAATCAAAAACATATTCCTGACTCTAAAATAAAAAAAAATATATATAAAAGACAATACCCCGTATTGAGTAACTATTGTAACTAAAATAGGAACATACTAAAATTGTAGATTTTAGATTTACGGTCTTATTTCAGCGTTATAAAATATCAATTTGGACTAAATGGAATAGGAACGTACCTATATTGGCCGTAACGTTCTTAAAAAGTTACTGAATTAGACGTATTTTAAATAATTATGAAAATTTTATAATTTTCATCATTATTCATAAAACGTCCGATTCAGTAACTTTTCAAGAACGCGTTTCGGCCAAAATAGGTGCGTTCCTATTCCATTTAGTCCAAGTTTGTATTTTATAACGCTGAAATCAGACCGTAAATCTAAAATTTACAATTTTAGAGCGTTCCTAATTTAGTTCCAATAGTTACTGAATACGGGGTAGTGGTTTGCGGTTAAAAATTGTACCTAGAGATAGGTATTTTAATATTTTACAAATTCAAAAAAATAAAAAAAAGGCTGACCAATTCCTTTTGAGCACAATTAATGTAGGTACATTAAATAATCATGTACCTACAATACGACAAAAAATAATTTTAAATATAATTAAAATTATTACATGACGGGAAAGGAAGGGAGAAGGACTTAATTTGTTACTGCTGTGAAAAAAACAGAATCTGCTAGATAACAAAATAATCAAAATAAGTACACGAATTGAATTTAATAAATAACTAAAAAAAAAAAAAATTTAAAAAATATATTCTTTTGTTTTGTTGTTACTATAAGTACATTTTTTTTAGTAAATTGTTCAAAATTTGAGATGATTTGGCCTCAAGGTAACCTATGTATTATTTTTGACACTCTTCAGATTAAGCTCATGAGATAATTTAAATCAAATTGGTTTTAATTTACATATATGTAGTGCCTAATCTTGACATGTGTATAAATAAGAAATTAATGCTCGTCTATAATTAGATTACTTTTGATGTTAAATATTTATGTTTTAGCCAACGCTATAATCCTCAATTCGACAAAGTATTAAAATTTTGTATGGAAAATTTTTAGTATTTTTAGGAAATGAGTTTGTTAAATTATTTTTGATTTGCATATTTTATTATGAAAACTTGATAATTCTTCAATGCCGTTTTATGAAAGTGATGTGCCTTTCACTAGCGGAATTGCTTATAGAGCCGAAAATCTTGGCGGCTTGCCTTTGAATATTATGTTAAAAATTTCATATTTAAATTTTTTTTGTCTGTTTTATTGAAACCATACTACAAGATTTAAAATGGAACCGTTTGTAGATACGATGCTTGACAGGCCCAAAAATGTAAATGTTATTTTGGCATGTGATTTTAAAATATTTTCATGGCTACTCAAATGAACAACAGTGCTAAAAAACACTGAATTTTTGATATTTGTCAATTTTCCTTCAGGGTTTGCCTAGTCCGAAGGTTCTAGGGACGCCCCTGGTTCAATTCAATTGCGAATTCCAAATGTTTGTTGGTACAACATCATTGGAATTCGCAAATTGAACATCATTGGCATAGACTGGTCATTTTCTCGCGCCAAAAGCTAAAATTATTTAAATTTCGAATTACAAATGTTATTGAATCAATAATTATCACGTCTGATGCCAGCTTTGCTTTCATTTTGTCTAATCCAGGGTAACTCAACCTATTAGATTTTTTTGTTCAAACGATTTTATGCATAAAACGTTCTATCAGACCGTGCGTTTAGATCTAATGTATCGAGAAACTTTTCAATTAATTATTTGTTACTGATGTCTGATGATTTTTTAATATTTTTTATTGATTATCTCTGTTTTGTATTATTATCATATATTTTGTGTAACCACTATATTTTTTATTGATTATCTCTGTTTTGTATTATTATCATATATTTTGTGTAACCACTATATTTTTTATTGATTATCTCTGTTTTGTATTATTATCATATATTTTGTGTAACCACTATATTTTTTATTGATTATCTCTGTTTTGTATTATTATCATATATTTTGTGTAACCACTATATTTTTTATTGATTATCTCTGTTTTGTATTATTATCATATATTTTGTGTAACCACTATATTTTTTATTGATTATCTCTGTTTTGTATTATTATCATATATTTTGTGTAACCACTATATTTTTTATTGATTATCTCTGTTTTGTATTATTATCATATATTTTGTGTAACCACTATATTTTTTATTGATTATCTCTGTTTTGTATTATTATCATATATTTTGTGTAACCACTATATTTTTTATTGATTATCTCTGTTTTGTATTATTATCATATATTTTGTGTAACCACTATATTTTTTATTGATTATCTCTGTTTTGTATTATTATCATATATTTTGTGTAACCACTATATTTTTTATTGATTATCTCTGTTTTGTATTATTATCATATATTTTGTGTAACCACTATATTTTTTATTGATTATCTCTGTTTTGTATTATTATCATATATTTTGTGTAACCACTATATTTTTTATTGATTATCTCTGTTTTGTATTATTATCATATATTTTGTGTAACCACTATATTTTTTATTGATTATCTCTGTTTTGTATTATTATCATATATTTTGTGTAACCACTATATTTTTTATTGATTATCTCTGTTTTGTATTATTATCATATATTTTGTGTAACCACTATATTTTTTATTGATTATCTCTGTTTTGTATTATTATCATATATTTTGTGTAACCACTATATTTTTTATTGATTATCTCTGTTTTGTATTATTATCATATATTTTGTGTAACCACTATATTTTTTATTGATTATCTCTGTTTTGTATTATTATCATATATTTTGTGTAACCACTATATTTTTTATTGATTATCTCTGTTTTGTATTATTATCATATATTTTGTGTAACCACTATATTTTTTATTGATTATCTCTGTTTTGTATTATTATCATATATTTTGTGTAACCACTATATTTTTTATTGATTATCTCTGTTTTGTATTATTATCATATATTTTGTGTAACCACTATATTTTTTATTGATTATCTCTGTTTTGTATTATTATCATATATTTTGTGTAACCACTATATTTTTTATTGATTATCTCTGTTTTGTATTATTATCATATATTTTGTGTAACCACTATATTTTTTATTGATTATCTCTGTTTTGTATTATTATCATATATTTTGTGTAACCACTATATTTTTTATTGATTATCTCTGTTTTGTATTATTATCATATATTTTGTGTAACCACTATATTTTTTATTGATTATCTCTGTTTTGTATTATTATCATATATTTTGTGTAACCACTATATTTTTTATTGATTATCTCTGTTTTGTATTATTATCATATATTTTGTGTAACCACTATATTTTTTATTGATTATCTCTGTTTTGTATTATTATCATATATTTTGTGTAACCACTATATTTTTTATTGATTATCTCTGTTTTGTATTATTATCATATATTTTGTGTAACCACTATATTTTTTATTGATTATCTCTGTTTTGTATTATTATCATATATTTTGTGTAACCACTATATTTTTTATTGATTATCTCTGTTTTGTATTATTATCATATATTTTGTGTAACCACTATATTTTTTATTGATTATCTCTGTTTTGTATTATTATCATATATTTTGTGTAACCACTATATTTTTTATTGATTATCTCTGTTTTGTATTATTATCATATATTTTGTGTAACCACTATATTTTTTATTGATTATCTCTGTTTTGTATTATTATCATATATTTTGTGTAACCACTATATTTTTTATTGATTATCTCTGTTTTGTATTATTATCATATATTTTGTGTAACCACTATATTTTTTATTGATTATCTCTGTTTTGTATTATTATCATATATTTTGTGTAACCACTATATTTTTTATTGATTATCTCTGTTTTGTATTATTATCATATATTTTGTGTAACCACTATATTTTTTATTGATTATCTCTGTTTTGTATTATTATCATATATTTTGTGTAACCACTATATTTTTTATTGATTATCTCTGTTTTGTATTATTATCATATATTTTGTGTAACCACTATATTTTTTATTGATTATCTCTGTTTTGTATTATTATCATATATTTTGTGTAACCACTATATTTTTTATTGATTATCTCTGTTTTGTATTATTATCATATATTTTGTGTAACCACTATATTTTTTATTGATTATCTCTGTTTTGTATTATTATCATATATTTTGTGTAACCACTATATTTTTTATTGATTATCTCTGTTTTGTATTATTATCATATATTTTGTGTAACCACTATATTTTTTATTGATTATCTCTGTTTTGTATTATTATCATATATTTTGTGTAACCACTATATTTTTTATTGATTATCTCTGTTTTGTATTATTATCATATATTTTGTGTAACCACTATATTTTTTATTGATTATCTCTGTTTTGTATTATTATCATATATTTTGTGTAACCACTATATTTTTTATTGATTATCTCTGTTTTGTATTATTATCATATATTTTGTGTAACCACTATATTTTTTATTGATTATCTCTGTTTTGTATTATTATCATATATTTTGTGTAACCACTATATTTTTTATTGATTATCTCTGTTTTGTATTATTATCATATATTTTGTGTAACCACTATATTTTTTATTGATTATCTCTGTTTTGTATTATTATCATATATTTTGTGTAACCACTATATTTTTTATTGATTATCTCTGTTTTGTATTATTATCATATATTTTGTGTAACCACTATATTTTTTATTGATTATCTCTGTTTTGTATTATTATCATATATTTTGTGTAACCACTATATTTTTTATTGATTATCTCTGTTTTGTATTATTATCATATATTTTGTGTAACCACTATATTTTTTATTGATTATCTCTGTTTTGTATTATTATCATATATTTTGTGTAACCACTATATTTTTTATTGATTATCTCTGTTTTGTATTATTATCATATATTTTGTGTAACCACTATATTTTTTATTGATTATCTCTGTTTTGTATTATTATCATATATTTTGTGTAACCACTATATTTTTTATTGATTATCTCTGTTTTGTATTATTATCATATATTTTGTGTAACCACTATATTTTTTATTGATTATCTCTGTTTTGTATTATTATCATATATTTTGTGTAACCACTATATTTTTTATTGATTATCTCTGTTTTGTATTATTATCATATATTTTGTGTAACCACTATATTTTTTATTGATTATCTCTGTTTTGTATTATTATCATATATTTTGTGTAACCACTATATTTTTTATTGATTATCTCTGTTTTGTATTATTATCATATATTTTGTGTAACCACTATATTTTTTATTGATTATCTCTGTTTTGTATTATTATCATATATTTTGTGTAACCACTATATTTTTTATTGATTATCTCTGTTTTGTATTATTATCATATATTTTGTGTAACCACTATATTTTTTATTGATTATCTCTGTTTTGTATTATTATCATATATTTTGTGTAACCACTATATTTTTTATTGATTATCTCTGTTTTGTATTATTATCATATATTTTGTGTAACCACTATATTTTTTATTGATTATCTCTGTTTTGTATTATTATCATATATTTTGTGTAACCACTATATTTTTTACTCACGTAAAAGGCTTTGCGCTGTATAAATTAAATGTAATTTGACTGTTTCTAGAATTCATTTAAAAATACTAACAATATTTTTGAATATATCACAAGACATTGTACAACATTAAGCGACACTAGAACCATAATTTTGGGGTTCAATCCCCGGTTGAATTGTAGTTTTTTTCATGTGAATTCACTACTGGATAGCAAGGAATGTGATCATCATAAGTCTCTGAAACGTCGCAATAGGATACATAATTAATAATAAGAAAATAAACACTTGCTTGCACCCTGGGCAAGTGGGGATTTTATTGCCATATGGCAATTTCATCCAAATAACCAGCGTTGATAGCCTATAGAAGCAATATTTACGTGAGAAATGAATTTAAATAAATTTCTTTTCTGCTTCTTATTTCTTATTTGCTAATAGAAAAAAATGAATATGTCCTTGTTAAACAAGTACATATACATCTTTCTACGTTCCCTAAAATAAGCAATGAATGCTTGTTCTATAGGTGAACGAAATCGGTCGAGGCAGGATTCGAACTCGCGACCACTGGATTACTAGCCCAGTGCGCTAACCGCTCTGCCATAGACCCATCTAAATTTCATTTATCCAATGAAGTGTACAAAGGCGAATTTATATTCACAAGGCAATCTCTTCCATTCATTGCGAAGTTTCAAGTAAATATAAATAATGTTTCGACTCACATGCATTGTAGGTAACTCTACAATAAACCAACCAATTTTAGGGCGGTAGATACCGATATATAATTTTACTTAAATTTTCTTGTATTAGGTACATGATGGGATGATGCGAACCGAGGACCGCATGTTTCACACGACTAGTTATATCATTATCGTTGCGCAAATCGCATATTTGTGGTTTAATACTTACATACTTGTGTTTAGTTAGTTATTATGAAACACTAGTATTGAATTTTGTATCTGATAATAGTATAGAGACAACCCGTAGACAAGGCGGCTAACTTTGATCGTAATACGTAACCAATCCAATTTAGAATTAGTATAACGATGTATGAGTATGTATGATTAATAATATTCAAATGTATTAATGCAACACCAAATATTATTAATACTTTAATCCACTTACGAAATCTTCTGTGAAAATTAATAATGACGTAGTCGATTCTAATAAAATGTCTTCGTGTATTAAAACAGTTCTATAACATTATATGTAACATCGTGTCTTCATGTCAGATTATATTTAACATGTTTTTTTATTCTAATTCAAAATTAGTTTTTTTACAATTTAATTTGTCATAAATATTTCTAATATTAAGAGAGCATATAATGCTAAATCAAGTGACTGAAAACATTATATATATTGAAACCGCCATACACAATGAAGTAACGTGTTTGTAAGGAGTTAACTATGGCATGCGTTAAAAAGAATTTTTATGTGATTTAAATTATCAGAAACCCAAAATTTGTTGATTTTTCCATTTTGAAAAGAAAAATGAATACTTGAAATGAAAATCCTTAATCGGTCATTCACTTTGATTTTATGCACTCAAGAGAATAAAAGATTTTTCTCCCTACGACATAGAGTTATGGAGTCATTTTAAAAAAAATGCTGTAAATAAGGAATTTTTAGGAAAATTTATGTTGGATTTTTAAAATTGTATGACGTACATTAACTAGATAAATGTTGAAAATACATACTTAGGGTATTTTTTAGAAACACACTGTTAACATATTTAAGAAATTTTACTAAATAAGAAGGCATGATTGGTGAACGTTGCGCAAGCGCATAAAATGATCACGTAAACCAGCCGATGACAGGTCGTAAGCCCTGTAGATGCCTTGAGCTCCTGGTTCTTCTATAGTATCCCAACTTCGTCTCTATTGAGATGTTAAAAAGTTGGTCCAGAATTTTTTTATCAAAACGCGATGTTTAGGTTAATATGCCCTCTTAAATAAAAAAAATCAAACAAATAAAACAGTTTCTTCGAACTGCTTAACGTACTACACTTTCCATCACCATTCACACTACTGAAGTTTGAAGATATTCTTTTCAATAACAATCAGATAGACTATGGAATAATCTAAGTGATGCCGTCTCAATCTTTACAAATATGTAAGACAAAACTAAAAAAAATGTTTTTGTATATTTTGCATATTTATTCTTGAACGATAAATTTACTCTTGCGTCGTTCAATTTCAACCAAGTGCCAACTTTTTCTAGACCAACCCCTACATCTCAATACACTCTTTTCAGCCTTGTTAACTTGCTTTGTCAGGCGTTCATAATTCATTCCATGTATCCGATATAAAACAGCAATGAAATACAGATTGTTCGTGTTTAAAAATGACAAATTAGTTAAATTTATGAGCATACTCTATTTCTGCGTATTATGATAGAATGAAAAATATTTATCACATCACAAACTGCACCTTCAATAAAATTTTGATAGGGTAATGAGTAAACTGGGAGTGTCTCAGATTTAATGAAATCCGATGAGTATTGGTCTAATTATTTATTTATTTATTGGTAAATTAACAAGTTAAAACCTATAAATATTTTACACGATTATCAATTAAACAATTACATAACTACAAAATATACATTAAGTACAAAAAATCAAACGAAAGTTATAACAGCTTGTATAGCATCCATTGCAAATAATTTAATAATATTTGCTGTCCTTCACAAAATCACAATATTATACACGTGGGTAGGAAACGAAATCATCAGCACGCAGTAGGTATATACGCTATAACTATACACGTATTGAGTATCAGTTGAATCAAACGAAAGTTATAACAGCTTGTATAGCATCCATTGCAAATAATTTAATAATATTTGCTGTCCTTCACAAAATCACAATATTATACACGTGGGTAGGAAACGAAATCATCAGCACGCAGTAGGTATAAACGCTATAACTATACACGTATTGAGTATCAGTTGAATCAAACGAAAGTTATAACAGCTTGTATAGCATCCATTGCAAATAATTTAATAATATTTGCTGTCCTTCACAAAATCACAATATTATACACGTGGGTAGGAAACGAAATCATCAGCACGCAGTAGGTATATACGCTATAACTATACACGTATTGAGTATCAGTTGAATCAAACGAAAGTTATAACAGCTTGTATAGCATCCATTGCAAATAATTTAATAATATTTGCTGTCCTTCACAAAATCACAATATTATACACGTGGGTAGGAAACGAAATCATCAGCACGCAGTAGGTATATACGCTATAACTATACACGTATTGAGTATCAGTTGAATCAAACGAAAGTTATAACAGCTTGTATAGCATCCATTGCAAATAATTTAATAATATTTGCTGTCCTTCACAAAATCACAATATTATACACGTGGGTAGGAAACGAAATCATCAGCACGCAGTAGGTATATACGCTATAACTATACACGTATTGAGTATCAGTTGAATCAAACGAAAGTTATAACAGCTTGTATAGCATCCATTGCAAATAATTTAATAATATTTGCTGTCCTTCACAAAATCACAATATTATACACGTGGGTAGGAAACGAAATCATCAGCACGCAGTAGGTATATACGCTATAACTATACACGTATTGAGTATCAGTTGAATCAAACGAAAGTTATAACAGCTTGTATAGCATCCATTGCAAATAATTTAATAATATTTGCTGTCCTTCACAAAATCACAATATTATACACGTGGGTAGGAAACGAAATCATCAGCACGCAGTAGGTATATACGCTATAACTATACACGTATTGAGTATCAGTTGAATCAAACAAAAATTATAACAGCTTGTATAGCATCCATTGCAAATAATTTAATAATATTTGCTGTCCTTCACAAAATCACAATATTATACACGTGGGTATAAGGAAACGAAATCATCAGCACGCAGTAGGTATATACGCTATAACTATACACGTATTGAGTATCAGTTGAATCAAACAAAAGTTATAACAGCTTGTATAGCATCCATTGCAAATAATTTAATAATATTTGCTGTCCTTCACAAAATCACAATATTATACACGTGGGTAGGAAACGAAATCATCAGCACGCAGTAGGTATATACGCTATAACTATGCACGTATTGAGTATCAGTTGAATCAAACAAAAGTTATAACAGCTTGTATAGCATCCATTGCAAATAATTTAATAATATTTGCTGTCCTTCACAAAATCACAATATTATACACGTGGGTATAAGGAAACGAAATCATCAGCACGCAGTAGGTATATACGCTATAACTATACACGTATTGAGTATCAGTTGAATCAAACAAAAGTTATAACAGCTTGTATAGCATCCATTGCAAATAATTTAATAATATTTGCTGTCCTTCACAAAATCACAATATTATACACGTGGGTAGGAAACGAAATCATCAGCACGCAGTAGGTATATACGCTATAACTATACACGTATTGAGTATCAGTTGAATCAAACAAAAGTTATAACAGCTTGTATAGCATCCATTGCAAATAATTTAATAATATTTGTTGTCCTTCACAAAATCACAATATTATACACGTGGGTATAAGGAAACGAAATCATCAGCACGCAGTAGGTATATACGCTATAACTATACACGTATTGAGTATCAGTTGAATCAAACAAAAGTTATAACAGCTTGGATAGCATCCATTGCAAATAATTTAATAATATTTGCTGTCCTTCACAAAATCACAATATTATACACGTGGGTATAAGGAAACGAAATCATCAGCACGCAGTAGGTATATACGCTATAACTATACACGTATTGAGTATCAGTTGAATCAAACAAAAGTTATAACAGCTTGTATAGCATCCATTGCAAATAATTTAATAATATTTGCTGTCCTTCACAAAATCACAATATTATACACGTGGGTAGGAAACGAAATCATCAGCACGCAGTAGGTATATACGCTATAACTATACACGTATTGAGTATCAGTTGAATCAAACAAAAGTTATAACAGCTTGTATAGCATCCATTGCAAATAATTTAATAATATTTGCTGTCCTTCACAAAATCACAATATTATACACGTGGGTATAAGGAAACGAAATCATCAGCACGCAGTAGGTATATACGCTATAACTATACACGTATTGAGTATCAGTTGAATCAAACAAAAGTTATAACAGCTTGTATAGCATCCATTGCAAATAATTTAATAATATTTGCTGTCCTTCACAAAATCACAATATTATACACGTGGGTAGGAAACGAAATCATCAGCACGCAGTAGGTATATACGCTATAACTATACACGTATTGAGTATCAGTTGAATCAAACAAAAGTTATAACAGCTTGTATAGCATCCATTGCAAATAATTTAATAATATTTGCTGTCCTTCACAAAATCACAATATTATACACGTGGGTATAAGGAAACGAAATCATCAGCACGCAGTAGGTATATACGCTATAATTATACACGTATTGAGTATCAGTTGAATCAAACAAAAGTTATAACAGCTTGTATAGCATCCATTGCAAATAATTTAATAATATTTGCTGTCCTTCACAAAATCACAATATTATACACGTGGGTAGGAAACGAAATCATCAGCACGCAGTAGGTATATACGCTATAACTATACACGTATTGAGTATCAGTTGAATCAAACAAAAGTTATAACAGCTTGTATAGCATCCATTGCAAATAATTTAATAATATTTGCTGTCCTTCACAAAATCACAATATTATACACGTGGGTATAAGGAAACGAAATCATCAGCACGCAGTAGGTATATACGCTATAACTATACACGTATTGAGTATCAGTTGAATCAAACAAAAGTTATAACAGCTTGTATAGCATCCATTGCAAATAATTTAATAATATTTGCTGTCCTTCACAAAATCACAATATTATACACGTGGGTAGGAAACGAAATCATCAGCACGCAGTAGGTATATACGCTATAACTATGCACGTATTGAGTATCAGTTGAATCAAACAAAAGTTATAACAGCTTGTATAGCATCCATTGCAAATAATTTAATAATATTTGCTGTCCTTCACAAAATCACAATATTATACACGTGGGTAGGAAACGAAATCATCAGCACGCAGTAGGTATATACGCTATAACTATACACGTATTGAGTATCAGTTGAATCAAACAAAAATTATAACAGCTTGTATAGCATCCATTGCAAATAATTTAATAATATTTGCTGTCCTTCACAAAATCACAATATTATACACGTGGGTATAAGGAAACGAAATCATCAGCACGCAGTAGGTATATACGCTATAACTATACACGTATTGAGTATCAGTTGAATCAAACAAAAGTTATAACAGCTTGTATAGCATCCATTGCAAATAATTTAATAATATTTGCTGTCCTTCACAAAATCACAATATTATACACGTGGGTAGGAAACGAAATCATCAGCACGCAGTAGGTATATACGCTATAACTATGCACGTATTGAGTATCAGTTGAATCAAACAAAAGTTATAACAGGTTGTATAGCATCCATTGCAAATAATTTAATAATATTTGCTGTCCTTCACAAAATCACAATATTATACACGTGGGTATAAGGAAACGAAATCATCAGCACGCAGTAGGTATATACGCTATAACTATACACGTATTGAGTATCAGTTGAATCAAACAAAAGTTATAACAGCTTGTATAGCATCCATTGCAAATAATTTAATAATATTTGCTGTCCTTCACAAAATCACAATATTATACACGTGGGTAGGAAACGAAATCATCAGCACGCAGTAGGTATATACGCTATAACTATACACGTATTGAGTATCAGTTGAATCAAACAAAAGTTATAACAGCTTGTATAGCATCCATTGCAAATAATTTAATAATATTTGTTGTCCTTCACAAAATCACAATATTATACACGTGGGTATAAGGAAACGAAATCATCAGCACGCAGTAGGTATATACGCTATAACTATACACGTATTGAGTATCAGTTGAATCAAACAAAAGTTATAACAGCTTGGATAGCATCCATTGCAAATAATTTAATAATATTTGCTGTCCTTCACAAAATCACAATATTATACACGTGGGTATAAGGAAACGAAATCATCAGCACGCAGTAGGTATATACGCTATAACTATACACGTATTGAGTATCAGTTGAATCAAACAAAAGTTATAACAGCTTGTATAGCATCCATTGCAAATAATTTAATAATATTTGCTGTCCTTCACAAAATCACAATATTATACACGTGGGTAGGAAACGAAATCATCAGCACGCAGTAGGTATATACGCTATAACTATACACGTATTGAGTATCAGTTGAATCAAACAAAAGTTATAACAGCTTGTATAGCATCCATTGCAAATAATTTAATAATATTTGCTGTCCTTCACAAAATCACAATATTATACACGTGGGTATAAGGAAACGAAATCATCAGCACGCAGTAGGTATATACGCTATAACTATACACGTATTGAGTATCAGTTGAATCAAACAAAAGTTATAACAGCTTGTATAGCATCCATTGCAAATAATTTAATAATATTTGCTGTCCTTCACAAAATCACAATATTATACACGTGGGTAGGAAACGAAATCATCAGCACGCAGTAGGTATATACGCTATAACTATACACGTATTGAGTATCAGTTGAATCAAACAAAAGTTATAACAGCTTGTATAGCATCCATTGCAAATAATTTAATAATATTTGCTGTCCTTCACAAAATCACAATATTATACACGTGGGTAGGAAACGAAATCATCAGCACGCAGTAGGTATATACGCTATAACTATACACGTATTGAGTATCAGTTGAATCAAACAAAAGTTATAACAGCTTGTATAGCATCCATTGCAAATAATTTAATAATATTTGCTGTCCTTCACAAAATCACAATATTATACACGTGGGTAGGAAACGAAATCATCAGCACGCAGTAGGTATATACGCTATAACTATACACGTATTGAGTATCAGTTGAATCAAACAAAAGTTATAACAGCTTGTATAGCATCCATTGCAAATAATTTAATAATATTTGCTGTCCTTCACAAAATCACAATATTATACACGTGGGTAGGAAACGAAATCATCAGCACGCAGTAGGTATATACGCTATAACTATACACGTATTGAGTATCAGTTGAATCAAACAAAAGTTATAACAGCTTGTATAGCATCCATTGCAAATAATTTAATAATATTTGCTGTCCTTCACAAAATCACAATATTATACACGTGGGTAGGAAACGAAATCATCAGCACGCAGTAGGTATATACGCTATAACTATACACGTATTGAGTATCAGTTGAATCAAACAAAAGTTATAACAGCTTGTATAGCATCCATTGCAAATAATTTAATAATATTTGCTGTCCTTCACAAAATCACAATATTATACACGTGGGTAGGAAACGAAATCATCAGCACGCAGTAGGTATATACGCTATAACTATACACGTATTGAGTATCAGTTGAATCAAACAAAAGTTATAACAGCTTGTATAGCATCCATTGCAAATAATTTAATAATATTTGCTGTCCTTCACAAAATCACAATATTATACACGTGGGTAGGAAACGAAATCATCAGCACGCAGTAGGTATATACGCTATAACTATACACGTATTGAGTATCAGTTGAATCAAACAAAAGTTATAACAGCTTGTATAGCATCCATTGCAAATAATTTAATAATATTTGCTGTCCTTCACAAAATCACAATATTATACACGTGGGTAGGAAACGAAATCATCAGCACGCAGTAGGTATATACGCTATAACTATACACGTATTGAGTATCAGTTGAATCAAACAAAAGTTATAACAGCTTGTATAGCATCCATTGCAAATAATTTAATAATATTTGCTGTCCTTCACAAAATCACAATATTATACACGTGGGTAGGAAACGAAATCATCAGCACGCAGTAGGTATATACGCTATAACTATACACGTATTGAGTATCAGTTGAATCAAACAAAAGTTATAACAGCTTGTATAGCATCCATTGCAAATAATTTAATAATATTTGCTGTCCTTCACAAAATCACAATATTATACACGTGGGTAGGAAACGAAATCATCAGCACGCAGTAGGTATATACGCTATAACTATACACGTATTGAGTATCAGTTGAATCAAACAAAAGTTATAACAGCTTGTTTAGCATCCATTGCAAATAATTTAATAATATTTGCTGTCTTTCACAAAATCACAATATTATACACGTGGGTAGGAAACGAAATCATCAGCACGCAGTAGGTATATACGCTATAACTATACACGTATTGAGTATCAGTTGAATCAAACAAAAGTTATAACAGCTTGTATAGCATCCATTGCAAATAATTTAATAATATTTGCTGTCCTTCACAAAATCACAATATTATACACGTGGGTAGGAAACGAAATCATCAGCACGCAGTAGGTATATACGCTATAACTATACACGTATTGAGTATCAGTTGAATCAAACAAAAGTTATAACAGCTTGTATAGCATCCATTGCAAATAATTTAATAATATTTGCTGTCCTTCACAAAATCACAATATTATACACGTGGGTAGGAAACGAAATCATCAGCACGCAGTAGGTATATACGCTATAACTATACACGTATTGAGTATCAGTTGAATCAAACAAAAGTTATAACAGCTTGTTTAGCATCCATTGCAAATAATTTAATAATATTTGCTGTCTTTCACAAAATCACAATATTATACACGTGGGTAGGAAACGAAATCATCAGCACGCAGTAGGTATATACGCTATAACTATACACGTATTGAGTATCAGTTGAATCAAACAAAAGTTATAACAGCTTGTATAGCATCCATTGCAAATAATTTAATAATATTTGCTGTCCTTCACAAAATCACAATATTATACACGTGGGTAGGAAACGAAATCATCAGCACGCAGTAGGTATATACGCTATAACTATACACGTATTGAGTATCAGTTGAATCAAACAAAAGTTATAACAGCTTGTATAGCATCCATTGCAAATAATTTAATAATATTTGCTGTCCTTCACAAAATCACAATATTATACACGTGGGTAGGAAACGAAATCATCAGCACGCAGTAGGTATATACGCTATAACTATACACGTATTGAGTATCAGTTGAATCAAACAAAAGTTATAACAGCTTGTATAGCATCCATTGCAAATAATTTAATAATATTTGCTGTCCTTCACAAAATCACAATATTATACACGTGGGTAGGAAACGAAATCATCAGCACGCAGTAGGTATATACGCTATAACTATACACGTATTGAGTATCAGTTGAATCAAACAAAAGTTATAACAGCTTGTATAGCATCCATTGCAAATAATTTAATAATATTTGCTGTCTTTCACAAAATCATAATATTATACACGTGGGTAGGAAACGAAATCATCAGCACGCAGTAGGTATATACGCTATAACTATACACGTATTGAGTATCAGTTGAATCAAACAAAAGTTATAACAGCTTGTATAGCATCCATTGCAAATAATTTAATAATATTTGCTGTCCTTCACAAAATCACAATATTATACACGTGGGTAGGAAACGAAATCATCAGCACGCAGTAGGTATATACGCTATAACTATACACGTATTGAGTATCAGTTGAATCAAACAAAAGTTATAACAGCTTGTATAGCATCCATTGCAAATAATTTAATAATATTTGCTGTCCTTCACAAAATCACAATATTATACACGTGGGTAGGAAACGAAATCATCAGCACGCAGTAGGTATATACGCTATAACTATACACGTATTGAGTATCAGTTGAATCAAACAAAAGTTATAACAGCTTGTATAGCATCCATTGCAAATAATTTAATAATATTTGCTGTCCTTCACAAAATCACAATATTATACACGTGGGTAGGAAACGAAATCATCAGCACGCAGTAGGTATATACGCTATAACTATACACGTATTGAGTATCAGGAGAAATATATTGCACAAACTCCGCAAATCAACGCAATGATACACATTTTTTGAAATATCTAAATTCAGAAAATATATCGATTAGAGGTCTGTTCGAAGATATAGCATTAAACTCACGAGTAATTCTAGATAGGGAGGGAAAAGTATCCTACATTTGTTTTACGTGATTTTACAAGAAAGAGGTCCCGTGATCTTGTATGTATTTTTTTGTGTTGAAATTTAACAGACGCAGTATGTTGGGGGCATCTAGTCTACCATTGACAATATTATATTAAAATATTAATCCACCTGTTCTTCTTTTTCTTTGCTTTAGGGAGTTTATTTAAAAAAACGTCAATTTTTTATCGTAAGTAGGTATCTAGAAAATGAGATTTTCTTGAGCGATAAGCTAAAATTCTGAGGTTCTTTTTTTGAATTCCTTCAATTCTTTGACTGTGTACTTCATAATTTGGTGACCAGATAACCGAATTATATTCTAAAATGGAGACAACGAGACTTTTGTAAAGACTTGTTTGGTCTGCAAAGTCTTTGGTTTCTCTGCAATAGTTCATTATGATCAATAATGAACGATTTCATCCTAAAAATATATAGTGTTTGCAGTTTTATTTTTTTGATATAAGTAAATTTTCCGCAAGTGTCATTGTCCTTACTCAATCAGGTATTTCACGAGCATGCGTCACTTGGGGAATATTTCTTCCGAGAATTCTCAACAGCCTGACAACATTTTTTGCGCTCGTGCAGACAGTATGAATTGGAATATAGTATTCCAAGAAATTTATTACGAATATTTTATATTTTTGTCTATGGGTTATTATTACTTTTATGTGTCCTGTATCAAGATTAAATATTGAAAGTATAAATTGAGTTTAAATTATTGAACACTGATTTATAATGGTGACTTTTGGCTTACGTGCTGGCATTTGAATAACTACGTGTGTACTTAGAGTAATAAGTAAATAATGGGTAACAATATGGATAGTGACAGAGTGGTTAGTGCGCTGGGATAGTAATCCAATGGTCGCGAATTCGATTCCTGCCACGACCGATTTCGTTCACCTATAGTACAAGCATTTATGCTTAGTTTAGGGAATGTATGAGGATGAATATGTACTTGTTACAATAATACATTAATTTTATTCTTAAAAAAAGTGACTCAAAGTTGTAGAGGTATTTGATATAATATAATACAATTTGTAACCCTAGTATGGAATTCCATCAAAGTTGGATAAATAAAAAAAATAAAAAAGAAAAAAAAATCACATTTTTTGTTCAAAGTCATATCACAATTCGCTCATGTTATAACAATGACAAGTTATAGGATATCACTTTTTTTAGACAAGTCATATTAATATTCGCTCAAATTATAACTATGACAAGTTATAGGATATCACTTTTTTTAGACAAGTCATATTAATATTCGCTCAAATTATAACTATGACAAGTTATAGGATATCACTTTTTTTAGACAAGTCATATTAATATTCGCTCAAATTATAACTATGACAAGTTATAGGATATCACTTTTTTTAGACAAGTCATATTAATATTCGCTCAAATTATAACTATGACAAGTTATAGGATATCACTTTTTTTAGACAAGTCATATTAATATTCGCTCAAATTATAACTATGACAAGTTATAGGATAGCACATTTTTTGACAAGTCACATTAATATTCGCTCATATTATAACTATGACAATTTATAGGATATCACATTTTTTAGACAAGTCATATTAATATTCGCTCAAATTATAACTATGACAAGTTATAGGATAGCACATTTTTTGACAAGTCACATTGATATTCGCTCAAATTATAACTATGACAAGTTATAGGATAGCACATTTTTTGACAAGTCACATTGATATTCGCTCATATTATAACTATGACAATTTATAGGATATCACATTTTTAAGACAAGTCATATTAATATTCGCTCAAATTATAACTATGACAAGTTATAGGATAGCACATTTTTTGACAAGTCACATTAATATTCGCTCATATTATAACTATGACAATTTATAGGATATCACATTTTTTAGACAAGTCATATTAATATTCGCTCAAATTATAACTATGACAAGTTATAGGATAGCACATTTTTTGACAAGTCACATTGATATTCGCTCAAATTATAACTATGACAAGTTATAGGATAGCACATTTTTTGACAAGTCACATTAATATTCGCTCATATTATAACTATGACAATTTATAGGATATCACATTTTTTAGACAAGTCATATTAATATTCGCTCAAATTATAACTATGACAAGTTATAGGATAGCACATTTTTTGACAAGTCACATTGATATTCGCTCAAATTATAACTATGACAAGTTTTAGGATAGCACATTTTTTGACAAGTCACATTGATATTCGCTCATATTATAACTATGACAATTTATAGGATATCACATTTTTAAGACAAGTCATATTAATATTCGCTCAAATTATAACTATGACAAGTTATAGGATAGCACATTTTTTGACAAGTCACATTAATATTCGCTCATATTATAACTATGACAATTTATAGGCTATCACATTTTTTAGACAAGTCATATTAATATTCGCTCAAATTATAACTATGACAAGTTATAGGATAGCACATTTTTTGACAAGTCACATTAATATTCGCTCATATTATAACTATGACAATTTATAGGATATCACATTTTTTAGACAAGTCATATTAATATTCGCTCAAATTATAACTATGACAAGTTATAGGATAGCACATTTTTTGACAAGTCACATTAATATTCGCTCATATTATAACTATGACAATTTATAGGCTATCACATTTTTTAGACAAGTCATATTAATATTCGCTCAAATTATAACTATGACAATTTATAGGCTATCACATTTTTTAGACAAGTCATATTAATATTCGCTCAAATTATAACTATGACAAGTTATAGGATAGCACATTTTTTGACAAGTCACATTGATATTCGCTCATATTATAACTATGACAATTTATAGGATATCACATTTTTTAGACAAGTCATATTAATATTCGCTCAAATTATAACTATGACAAGTTATAGGATAGCACATTTTTTTTGACTAGTCATATTAATATTTGTTCATATTATAACTATGACAAGTATATTACATTTTTTGTGACTAGTCATATCATATTACAATTCGCTCATTCATAATTATGAAGAGTTTGCTTTTTAAGAGTACTTTCTAAAATCAATTTCTCAATCGATGCGAAGAGTGTATCTGGTATATTTTGTCATATTGTGTTTGTGTGTGTATGGCGTACTATGGAATTTGGGATTCAGTTCACACTCCTTTTTTCTCTGGTCATACGTAACAAAATTATCCCTCTTTTTCTATTAACTGTTTGTGTAATGAATCAAATCTTGATTTTTGGGCCATTTATCAACGATATTTTTGTTTTTTTCCTCTAAGGAACGTATGTTTTTTTCCTTATTTCTATATTTACCTCATAAGCACATTAAAAATGACTTAATAACAAACTTGACGAGCAATAAATGAAACTTGAATCAACTCATGCCTACTGCGTTATTTTTGCAGAAACTTTGAGCGGTATATAAATTATTAATTCAGGAGATTCAAAGCAATTATAAATAAATAAATAAGTCGACCTGACATATCTGATATGATCTGACGAGAAGATTTGACTCCTGAAAATAGGTCCTGATTCGATTCCCAGTGGAAAAACAGTTTTTAATTGTGTTTTCAGCCTGGATCTCTATGACTATAAAGATATTTATTTACTTTCTGTACATGTAATAAGTGCACTAGTGGGCTTATTGCCTGATGGCAATTTCTTCCAGCCAACCAGAGTTAATGTTAAATATACAAAACAGTGTGTACTATGGCAATAAGTTAATCACATTACAATAATAAATAAAGATTGCAGACGAAAAGTAAAAAAAAACAAAGAAGATAGCATATAAGAACAATTCATAGCAATGATAGGAAAACTAAAGGATAAAAAAAGGAAGAGGAGAGGAAGATGTAATTAGGTATTGTTAGATAAATATTTTTGCTTTAGCCTTTTCTTGAAAATATATAAATATAGACGATAGTCTCCAGAATGTGGCAACTTGTAATTGGGTGAGTGATAATTAATTAAACATACTACTACCTACCTACCTGTTCATGATCCTTGATACAATAATAAAAAATTTTTTTTTTTTTTTTTTTATTTAATAAAATAACAATTATACATTAATAATAAAAAGAATTACAAACAGTATCTTAAAATTAAATTATTTAAGATCTATTTATCCCTCAGTTGAGATCAAATCTCGTGTTCGAGGGAGGAGCACAGTCATTTGTGCGGTTCATTTATTTCAATAACATAGGTATAATATTACTAAGAATAACACGCATAGATTAACATTAATATTACGTGAACTGATGGAAAGTTTACGGATGAATTCTCACCAATGGAGCACTCTAGTACACGCAAGCGCATACTGAGAACTGAGTGCCCCACTAGTATCATGTTATTGTTTTTTTTTATTTCTCCATAGAAACTCAAAGTTGGTTTTTCTGAAATTGATTCTCACAAAGGCTATTTGACATTTCTCGTTATTCATTTCGTCGAAAAACCAAACAAAACATTTGTTTTTTTTTTCATATAGACAAATAATATGCAAGCACAGTATTGACCTTAGATATATTTTTTTGTTAAATTGATTGCAGCGAAGCAAGATATACATAATTGCATTGAGAACAATAAAACAAGCAGATGTCTTCATAACAATCGTAGCAATAATATATTCTGTCAGCACTTTTGTTATATTGTTTTTAACAATCGTATTATTAACAAAATTCGATTAGTTAGTTTCGTTTAAAATATCTTATGATATTATGATAAAATAGTTTTTGATCAAACACAATTAAATCGTTACTTTGAAATCTTAAATAATGTGTAACAACTATAGTAAATGATATTAATGATGAATAATTTTGCGCCATAATATGGAAATATACCAATTAAAAGTGTTGATGGCTTAGTTACGTGTTGATCTACAAATTATAATGCGCTCATGCTTTTCATCTAACAATATAAACCTCTCTATTGATGGCTGTGTAATAGAACACTTGTTCCTTTTTGGATACTTGGGGTGCTGGTTCAATGATGAATGGAGCCCAGATACCGAAATAATGACCAGGATTGAGATGGCGAGATCCACCTTCTACAAAATGCAAAAAATGCTGTGTGACCGAGGTCCAAAGCAAAGTACAGCGGATAGCTGTTAAAGCATACATGTTGCCAGTACTGTTGTATGGAGTGGAATGCTGGACTCTTAAAATATCCACAGTAAATAAAATTAAAGCATTCGAGATGTGGCTATTTAGAAGTTTGGTGCGCATCTCATGAGTCGATAGAGTCTCCAATGAAAGAGTTCTTAATATGATAAATAAAGAAAGCTAGTTGCTGATCACTGTGAAGTGACACAAAGCCGCATATTTTTATTATAAGCCGCGAAAAAGAATATCGTGGCTAAAAAATCTCGAGCAGTGGGATTCCAGATGCGGCATCACTAATTGGGTTGTCGCAAGATAGGGATGAGTTTGGTGTGATGGTCGCCAACCTCCATTAGGAGCGGCACAAGAAGAAGAAGAATTATTTTAGTCCCGTTAGCATATAGAGGTAATCTGTTCCAGTTTATAGAACCATTTACGCTATAACATAACATTGTAAGGTGCCTCTCAAACCGTTCTTGAATCTATACTATATGTTTGGTTGTTGAAAGTATTGAACATCATAAGATGAGTCTTGTAGTCAATTGTCTTTGGACACTCAGTGTTAATTCATCTAGAAAAGGCTTTATATGACAATTTTTTTTGTTACCTAAAAACGAGTGGTGCTGCTGCATGGAATACCATCTGTAATATATTATATTAAAAATAAAACAATTAGTTTTAAATTCTACGTATATTTGTAAGTTCGTCGATAGCTATTTCGCCCTTCTAGGGCATCTTCAAGGTTAGTCTTGAAGATGCCCTAGCAAGGCGAAATAGCTATCGACGAACTAACAAATATAGGTACGTAGAATTTAAAACAAATTGTTTTATTTTTAATATAATTTAAAATGGAATTCTACTACGTAAAATATCCACAAGTACTTAATCTGTAATATACTTTAACATACTTATTTGTTACAAAAAATAATTATTTTCATACTTTTTTGTTTAAATAGATGTACCTATAAATTTGTAAATATTTTTTAACGTCTAAATGCTTATTATTATTACCATTATACACTGTGAGGGTTAAAGTCATGGTGGAAGAGGCCTAGGGCCTCGCCCCACCCGGACTCGAACCCGCACCACCGGCCAACCAGCCGTTTGCACATGAAACTACCAAAAATTGAACTCTCGGGGTCGCAACCTGCCCTAAGGGAATTTAACTCCTATTCAAAGATATTTATTAAGGGAAGTCTATCAAAAAGACTCCCATCATACCAAAATAAATGTAATTTATGATTATCAATACTCGATCATTTCCTGTCAGATCATTAGAAGGTCAAAAGGAGGAGAGATAAATACAAACCATGAATTATAATAACAATTTATATTTTATTTTGCTTAATCAGTTAATTTTGTTTTGATATAAAAAAAATTATCCATTTTATACAATTATATTATTACAACCTCATATACATTTTTTTATTCTATTACATTTTACAATACCCAAAATTACCCCTTTAAGAAAAATCTAGCTTAATGTAATTCTGACCCAACAAAACATTATTTATAATCAAAAGTTATCATATTAATTATTTGGCCAAATTTACATACTTGTGTTAATACATACAAAATTTCACTAATGCAAGAAAAATGGTTGCCGCTAATTTACATTTTACAAAATTATAAAAAAACTGTTCATATTTAAAGACACTAAATTCGAATGTTCTATTATCAAAACTGCATGAAGTTAAACAAGATTTGATTATCCGCCATCGTAGTTCACAGAAGATGTTTGTATTTTGATGTTAAACGGCTCATCGCCATCTTGATTCAATTTCGTACAATATTTCGCTGTTTCCAAAAACAACCACTTGTCTTCAAAATTATTGATAGTCGGTGAAATGATATTTGTTAATTTTAGTCTGCATAATACTTTTGATCACATTATATACTAAATATATATATAAAAACTAGTGGGAAGGAATTTTTGGGGAACACGTTAACCCTGCAATATGTTATTAAATTATTGTGTGTCGGCGGACGTCAAACTAATTATGTGCAAATAATAGACATGGAGACTTACCCATTTTCCCACTAGTCCTTTTTTATGGTTATTTTATACTATTTTAAGCGCTACAACGCTTTCTTTGTCCATTTAAGTGACATCCATTTTTTGCTTTTATCGCGTCACCTCACGTTAAAAAAATATTGGCAAAAGGAACGCAATCCGGTGTTTTCGCTCGGTGATTATCTAACGGAGTTGCCCGCAGACAAAAAAATTCTGCCTATTAGCATAATTTTAACTCGATAATTTTTAACATTTTATTCCAAAATGGATTATCCTTTTTTCAATTTTCCTCTGAGAGGAGGTAAGTCATGCTATTCAATAAAATAACATGACAACACATTCTCAAAATAATTAGCAGATCAATGCGTAAATTGTAAATTATTTAATAGAACAAAATAAAATGCAACAAACGCTTTTCAATCATCAAGCTTTCAATTGGAAATACCATACAGATACTTAACATATCAAAGGATTAACCCTAATGATTCCTGAATATTAACGTTTAAAAAATCTCTAACGATTCTACATGTATTCATTATTACCGTTGTTTTTGCATTTTAATTAAATTTTTCGATAAATCTAAAATTTCTAAATTACGGATTAACGATTTTGGAAGAATGCCAGTGGCTGAAATAATGTTCGGTAAAATTATTATTTAACTAGAATGCCAAAGTCTTATAATTTCGTTACCTAAAGTGGTGTATTTTCTATTTTTTACATCAAAATATTTTATAATATTACTAGAATTTGGAAAAGTAAAAAGTTATGTCTAAATAAAGTTATTTTTTCTATTATTATTATTATACCGAACTGATATTTTATATTCTATTAGATATTGTGTGACAATGCAGTATATATTTCGGTAACAGAAACCCTTTCAATAGTCAAGTTATTTTTTATGTATACAATAAACATCAATGTTCCGAGTGCTGATCCCTGCTGTACTCCTACTATAAACTATCGTGCTTTTTTATCAATTCAGCATAAATATTGTATTAGTTATCATTCTGGATACGACAAAAATATAACAGTTATTTAGTTTTGAATTGATAAGGTATTCTCTAGTTATAAGATTATTATTTAGATTATCTTGCGGATAATAGAAAAGCGTTTTATCGGCATGAGATAGAATTTGTAAAATGTGTTCAATGATATTATTTAAGGACCCCAAAATACAATCACCATTACAAAATACAAACGTATTATTAGATCATTAAATTTCTTAGAAGAGAATAAAAACGTTTTCTTGGAAATGTCTGGAGTTAAAATGCATCGCATGCAAAATTGTGAGAACTGCAATGTTGATATTTTCATATCTATCTACCAAGCATTTGTATAAAACTTCTTATGAATTAAATTTAATATTGTATCCATGTTATTGTATGGAGGCATTTCATCATACCATCATGACCTTAATTCGTTTCTTCCGTTTTACATTTGCAATTTCGTGAGTACATTCATTTTATATTCAAGTATAAAGTTTTCTTGTAGATTCGACAATAGACAATTTTGAAGGTACTTTGATTATTGAGTTAAAAAATTATAAAATAATCTCACAATCGCAACTGTAATAATATTTTAAAATTGTTTTGATTGTGGAATAATATATACAACATACTCACTTAGTAGATATTTCGATTCCATCTCTCATTCCTTGGCCTCGTGATGAAAGATGGCGGCTACACCATGTAAATATTAGGGAATGTGTTAAAATAAAAGTACATAATTTCTTTTGAAAATATGATTATCATAGCAGTCCATGGTATTCGTAACATTTTTCGCCAACATGTCTCACAATACATTTCAATCGGATTTTAGTACATAAGATACATTTCAAAAGCATCAATTGTATTTATCTCTAACTCTCATATTATAATCCATGTCTCTTCAATGTTGATCCCATTCCAGAATCGGATTTTGGCTCCGTCCAAATCTTTATAGAATTAGCATTCTGTGATTCAGACATTTCAATGAAATATGTCTTCTTAATGGCACATTATTTTTATTGTGTTCTTAAATGCAGTGTAGATCCATTCTAAAAGATTGTCAAATTTACTCGTACTGGACACCTCAACCAGAGTAGTTCATTAAGAATATATGTTATATAATATTTTTGATTACCTCCATGTATGAACGATTAACCTCGCAGCTACATTACCTTTTGCAATATCAATAGTTAAATAAATTGTTGTCTTCTTGATTTGTACAATTTGCATTGCGGAGGTTCACATGCATAATGTCATTATTGTATCAATATTGTCAGTCGAACTATCGGGAGGTATCCACCAAATAAAATGTCTGTAAATGGAAGGCATGATTTCTAATGGTCTTCCGTAGTACATATTATAAAAAATCACGCTTTATACAATAATTGACATGTTCAACATTTCTCCGAAATCTCCAAATTCCTCCAGTACTCAGGGTTTACATTATCCAATCTTTGTTAGCTGCTGTGGTATTTTTTTTTTTCAAAAAAAAAACAGATTAATTTTATGACGCAAGTCAGGCAGTCACTAGTTCTTTGTCTAACATAATATTAAATTCAAAATTAGTTAGCATTTCTGGAAAAGTTTAATGGGTCCGATAAAATGTAGTTAATCACTTCATATAAAATTATTGAACCAAATTTAAGCACGACTTAACAAACTGTGTATGGGACAATGTATGAATGGCTTAATTGTTCATTGTTTTATTTTCTTGAGGCATAAATAATATTGAAATACCAGCCAACCGAACGGTAGATATGATCGGGCTGCATCTCCGCATCATGTACCACAGAGCACGATTTAACGGGACTGATAACGAAAAAAATTTGAAGAAAAGTATGAAGATTACTGGATAACGCGATATGAGAATATATTTGAGGAAGTCAAACTTACGAGTATAATATAAGTAAATTTAAGCACTATGGCGTAGTGGTAAGTTGTATGACTTATGTGCCACCTTCGACATTCGTTTGATTTTCAGCAATTGCGAACACCTTGTAAACTGAAAAGGAAAAAGACGTCTATTATCACGTGGTGGGGTAGTATGAGTAAACTCATGGATAAATCCCAAATACCATCCCCGACAATACAAGACAGATCATCCTGGCATCGAAGGATTAGGAAAAAGTAGGACAAGGCTAAGAAAAAGAAGGGAACACCCTGTTTGATTGCCAGCAGAGGAGCAATTTATTGAATCACTCCCTTCTCACGCAATTGTTTTTCTGCTAAGTTAAGTTTTTATATGTTGACAAGAGATGTCAAATCTGGCAGATGATGATGTCCCCGGTGTTAGCCCGCGGAACCTTCAGACGACAACACGAGTACCGAGAGGTGCGGGGACAAGCCCCTCAGACTCTATCGGTTGCCCTAGGGGCTTGCCCCTGCTACCGATATCGAGCGGTGCCCCCACGTTTGAGGTTGGACTCTCGGGGATAGTGGTTGAACTCGCGAATAGGAGAATATTGTGTTGTCTGACGTTGCGGCTGCGTCGGGGATGAACAGGACCAAAGAGTCCTATAGCGTCCTCCATCGCGCGAGCAGTAGTACGCGAACTACATCGTGCTGGGTTGGAAACACGGGTTCGTTGAAATAAATTAACATTTTGTTTCAATACTAATTTACTTTTTTAGAATAAAATCTTGAACAAAAAATAAGACGGTTAAATGCAAAAAATTCAATCGATTTCCTTGCAGAATTATGAGACATTTTGAAGATATTTTACCCCTGAAGTAATACGGTGTGCTTGTGATGTATTTATGTAACATAGCTTTATTTATATTTTTCATATCTTTAGGTACATTATGGCATGATGCAGCCGGGCCGCACAGCAAATTTAAATGTTCGTGATCTAATTTATATTTTTGGTATCGACATTTTCATCACTGGGAAACAAATAAATAATATTAATCTCAACACAATGGCAATACCGAATCGTGACTGAGTCAGTGAACGGTATGTAACGGAAGTAGTTATGGCCGACACTCAAATTTAAACTAAATACTCGTATGTAAACGGAGCTTAGTGTTATATATTAATAATACAAAACCCCTTGCGTTCAGAGAATTGCCAAGTTCATTATATTCCTTATATAAGCAATAGTGCCCTTAGAAGCATGATATAAATATTTTGGAAGTTAACCACGATGGTAAGAACTTTGTCGCACATTTTCTTCATATATTGGGAGCTGCTAAAGCATACGCGCTGCGGTATTGAGTGGAAGGATGGACTTTCAAAATCTCAATGATAAATATAATAATTAATTCAAATATTCTAAGGTAGAGGCGTTTACATTGTGGAAATTCATTTCAAAAATATTATAATTATAATATATCTTTGTTTTTTTAACTTGTTAATTTTGTCGACGGATAATTCGTGGTGAAACTCCATTATACTAGGTATAAATGAAAACACTAATTAGTTTTAGTTTCACTATTTAATTTTAACACTGGCACTGACCGGTATCGATCTGAAGATCATCGTCAGAGTGCACTCTGACGATGATCTTCAGATCGATACCGGTCAGTGCCAGTGTTAAAATTAAATAGTGAAACTAAAACTAATTAGTGTTTTCATTTATACCTAATATCTTTGTTTATTTCCACTAATTTTTTTTTATTTCATAATTAGTTTTGAGAAGTACTTGTGGATATTTTACGTAGAAGAATTCCTCTTTAAATTATATTAAAATTAAACAATATGTTTTTGATTCTACGTATATTTGTAGAACAAAAACATATTGTTTAATTTTAATATGATAGGTATATAATAGTTTTGAGTACTACCGTTTTCTTCTTCAGGTGGGTTTAAACTAAATGAACTTTTAGTTTAAACCTACCCGAAGAAGAGAAAGGTGGTTCTCGTAACTTTTTGTGGAATGAAAATAAATTAGTGGAAATAAACAAAGTTATATTGTTATTTTAATATTTTTAAAATTAATTCATCTGAGATCTGGATGAACAGAAAATTGATGATGTATAATGAAAGAGTGAGTGTTGTTAATATGACGGAGAAAAAGAGTGAGTTGCCAACTGTCAAAAGACGCAACCTTTGGCAACATATTCCGTGGTGTAAAGAACCCCGTGGTTTGATAATCTTAGGCAGTGGTTTGGGATTATGGTTGCGGCGTGTCTTATTAGGCTGGCGCAAGATCGCCAACCTCCGTAAGGAGCGGCATGAGAAGAAGAAGAAGAAGGAAGATAAGTAATTGGATTTATATACACCACGAATGAACTATTATTTAGGAACGATTTCAAAGCGCCCGCTCTTCCGAACAGATGACAACGAAAACTAGTATTCCTTAGAAAAAGCTGTACCTCGAACACCCTTACATTATTGCCGACCGCTGTGGCACATCAAATCAGGGAAAACAAGTATTTTTTATTTATTCATTTATATAAATGCCCTAAATCGGCTTTTACATACACAATTACAAATTATTAAACAAATGTTCATGAACCACGAACAAAATACATACACACATAGTAACAAAAAAAATATCAAGAAAAATATTGGATAAATTTACAAAATATATAGGTAGTGACGTACAAAAAAAAATAAACTTAAAGAAAAACAAGCAAAGGATTAAGCAAAAACAAAAAAATAAAAAAAAATGAATAGAAAAAAGAAGTAGAACCCAGAATTTATACAATCTTTAAAAGTCTCTCTTTATATTCATATATTGAACAGCAAAAGACATATATTGAACAGCAATTGAGCCAAAATCATTATCAAGTCTATGGTAGTCTCAAAATAGGCAAATGAATATAATAATTTACTAGATTTTATGATAAAAAATAGTGAAGCCTGTGTTTGTCACGTACGGGTAATAGGAACATTAAATGAAATGAGACACGTTAAATCAAGGACGTCCAACCAGCCATTTAAAATCTTATATAAAATCATCAAATCACTGATTGTCCTTCTACTTGATAGTAAATAAAAATATATTACGAAAATGTAGCAATATAAAAAAAGAGTATAGGACTAATATATAGACAAACAATTAAAGATTAATATTTTAGTCCAAGACTTAAGTTTTAAGACGGCTTTCCAATGGCTTTATCGAGAAACTAAAAAATACCTTGGAGCCTATTCCGTCACCTTAAATGTGAAGTCAAAAACTCATTTTGTTGATCTCTGTTGAAACCCTTTCCTGCAATGTCACATAGCGTATTATCTCAAAATCTATTTAATATATTTATATATCTGCTAGTAGGTGCACAGAAAACCGGTAGTCCGGAATCGATAACAATCTGTTTTGACTTAATTATCATAATATACGTGATTTGTACATAGTCTATGGAGATATGATCGTTTGGGCTGTCTCTATGGTAATTGAAGTCAGGGTCGGATCCAAATTATATTCAAAGGTTACTACTGCCAGGCGCAAATAAATTCAAGTCCAGCGTCATTGGGAGGACGTCCTGGAGGTCTGATTTCCTGGGAACATTTTCCCTGGCCAATATAAAGGTATCTTGAATCTGTGATTCTTGACAAGTGTTCGTTACAGATCCTTCTTTTCTGTCGATTTGCTTTTGAACATGACTCAATCTTGCTATGAAATTATTCGAGGACATAAGACACTAAGTTTTAGTGAGCTATTTTCAAAGATAAATTTCAAAATTAATGTTAATGATTTAATCCTTATCACATTTTGCATAGCTTTTCTTCTCCTTTATATTTTATTATTCAATTAATACGTCGTATTTCTTAATTGTCAATATCTGATAATGAAATGCATGAGAAAATCATCACACATACGTCGAATTTCTTAATTATCAATATCTGATAATGAAATGCATGAGAAAATCATCACACTCTTCTTCGACATCTTCGGCTTGCATCGACAGGGATGGGCTGTGGTTCGTTGATCTTCGTTAATAGTCGTGAATCTTCGAGAATAATCGAATCATATACACATTGCAGCTCGGTGACAGGAGCGCAGCTACCGCTCTACATATATGCTCTAATCAACTGGTAAACATAGAATTTTTTTTTTCAACTATGCACACAATTGAATATCTTTTTTTTTTAATTTTACACTATTTCATTCGTGCCACAAATGGATGCATTAGAGAGGAATGCCTCTTAAATTTGTGACACGGGCATTTTAAATAAAAGATTCGACCCTGATAAACAGTGCGGAGATAAAGATAGATTGTGTCAGGTGTTATGAAGGGAGTCAATAGCAGATTGCACAAGTGTTACTAAACACTGGCGCTGGACCGTCTGATGGATGTTGGAGGTAGTTCGCTTGAATGGTTGAAAGGAAGTGACGCAAGAGTCATTCCTCATTTTGGAGGCATGTTAACTGTCTAATAAATATAAAAATCCAATGGGTAGATTGAAAGAAAGAAACACCACACTCTCTTTCCTTGATATGCCACATTTGATTCGTTAACGTGCATACAAGGTTTTATACGTATACGTAATTTAATATATATCTAATGGCTTATTTTTTTATCTATCGGATGATCTTTATCCATATATGTAGCAGATGGTTGTCTGGAAGAAATACTTATTGTCACTAGGCATTAAGTCCGCAATTTATACTGGCAAAAAATATTATGTACAATAAAGCGTTTAAATATATGAATATATCAACTGGGTCCCTGTGGTATGAAGTGGGGGTTGTGCCTTTAATGCTATGACTCCCCCTTTTTTTATTTTTTTTTATTTATTTATTTAGAGAATACAACAGCTATAATACATAATGTAAAATGTTATATAGATTCACGTTTTATGGCGCCAATTATAGTTTTCTTCGTTCTATTAACAGAAACATAAGTATATAATATATAAGTAAGAAACAGGAAATAGGATAGGAATGGATCCAGGAATAGAAAGGAAAATGGAGAAAGGAAGTGACAATAGTTCTGTAGATTTTGGTTACGCTGAAACCCCCAGACTCAACGGCACCCTCGACGCGCCGGTACGACAAAAAAGCTACGACTCCCCAAAAAGTTACTACGACTCTATGAAACTACGATGAAAAGATTAGACCTCGCAAAAATTGTCCCGAAATTTTGTTTATACGGCTCAAAGCGTTTAACAACAATAAAAAAATAACAGTTCGCAGATATTTTGATATATGAAAATAGCACGAAACAGAGATGCAAAAAGTAAAAAATACAAGAATAACAGAATACTATTAACAAGTTTAATTAAGAAGATACGATTCCGCTTAGAAAGCTACGGCTGTCTCAAAAACTGTTACGAAACCTGTTCTTCCCTCACCCGAAACCCGTTCTGATTCTGCTTATTGGGACTTATAATGGTCCCTTGTTAAATTCTCAAACAAACAAGAAGAAGTATAACGTTAGATCTATATCGACCAAGTGACTGAAAATATACTATGAATATCCGTGTAAGTGAGAGTAACTGTTGCGTACTGATTAAGAGTTTATACCTAATTAAAATGATTGGAATCCCAAAAAATGATGATTTTTTGCATGTATAAGCACATTTTGTTACATATCTTAAGATATTATAGAACTCAATAAGATAATTATATTGATGATATGGGTTATCATGAGGGTTTTGATTCCATCGTTAAACGAGGCAAAATGAAATTTTAAATCATTTTTAGGGAAATTTGCGCTTAATATTAAAATTATGTAAAGCTTATTCAGAAAAGAAATTGTTGGGAATACTTATTAGTATTTTTTTTGACACATTGTTTAACTTTGATTTCAAAATGCGATGTTTGAGTTTATGAGCCCTCTTAAATGATGCGAATCCACAGTTCACTTTTCCAAAGATTTTAACTGATATCTTCTTTATTTGTTCCAGGTTCAGTGTCTTCAACGAGACTCCAGTGATAGCAAGATGAAGTCATCCAAACAAAGCCACGCTATATAACAATAAAATACCTATTATCTTATTCATTTCTATTGTCGCTTAAAATTTGTGTTTACCGAAGTGTTCTTTGCAGTTGTGGAAAATAATAATAGTAAAAAATGGCCATTTTAGCTGTGAAAAAAGTGTTCCATAGACCGCCATGTTTGGCCAAGTTACCAAAGAGAAGGATTTCTGTGCCAACTTGTAACTATTATAATTTAAATTATGTTTTAAAAAAGTTTTGTGCTGTGCTTGTACTGACCTGTGTTTTAGATAGTCTGGCCATCACAGCTTCAGCTGGTGAGTGATTATTTTTTATTTCATTCTTAATTTCATATATCTACTTAAATTATAATCTTCTTCTTTATCGTGTATTAAGTTATTTGCCCTGTTTATGAGGGTGGACTATCCTGGGAGAATGTGGTACAATTGTCTCTCCATCTCTTCGCAGGTCTTACGAGTAATCTTCTATTGTTGGGTATTTCTGTGTTAATAGTTTTGAAAATTACACTGTCGTCCATACGTTCGAAGTGGTCTCTCCAGAAGCGGCTTTTGCTACGTCCACATCTTGTTATATCCTCCACACCGCATAAAGACCTGATAGTTCCATTTCTGATGCGGTCCCTGAGGGTTCTTCCATCAATGGAGCGTTGGGTTTTCATTTCAGATACTCTAAGGCTGGGTTGTTTCTACAGAAGTATCGATAATAGTATAGTCAGAATACTTGTTTCGTATAATTGTTCAAGATCGAGTCTTTTGACGGTACAAGATTTCAAAGAAACAAACAAAAGTTTTGAACGATTTTATGAAATCAAAGTATTTTAACTATACTTTTACACAAAAATGTGAAATTTTTTTTATTTTTAATTTTTCTATTGCATTCATTATATTCATTTGCCAGTCTGAAATCTGTTGGTGGTGGGGGAAGAACAGTCTCAAATCTGTTTCAAGTTTTAATCTAAATATTTAGGTTCGCCTAATGTTTTTTTTTACAATATCTGCGTTCTTAAAACCTATCTCATATTTGTCGACGTAATATGTAGGTTGTATAACAACTTTTCTAATTCCATTGTGTTAAATTAAATGTTGAATTAATTTCATATTGTGTTCATGTGGTGTAGTGTCCATAACATTACGTTTAATATGCCGATCCCCTATGGTGAAATTCTGGTGTTAAAATGAACAGTCTCTAGTCAGCATTGTGTCGAGTGGTGATGTATGTGATCAAGTCCAAGGAGTGCAGCGTGGGCAGATGTCGGTGTCTCTGATGTGCTGTTGTTGGTGATCTGCGTTGGCCCAGATATGCCATCATAAATATAACAACTAACATTACGTTAGCAAACTCAACTCAACGTCTAATCAACGCATTCAATTTAAAGAGTTGTCTAAATTAAAAATGAGACTGTGGCTGATTCTGGGTTATTTTTTTGGTATGGATTTTTTTAGATGTAATGTGAATTATTATTCTATTTCAAATGATTGAGAAATGGATTCAGATTCTTTAGAAAAACTCCAACATGCGAACAATACACCAACTGAAATAAGGCAAAGTAAGGAAACTCAAACAATTAATATTCTTTTTTTATTTATTTATTTCAATATACATATAGACCGAGTTACATACAAAATTACATGCTATCAAAAAGTAATTAAGTTTACTTTCCTAATTTCATCTAGAAACTTCTTCTTTTATGTAGATCTTCTGGCCTGTTTTAAGAGGTCTGCTCCTCTTGCGAAGTGTACTCCCAGCTATCGCTCGCATGTTTTATGCATTCTTTTTCAACAGTTATTGACATCCATGAAATTTATGAAACTATGTAAAAATGAAATATAATAATGATGTATTTTTCATTTTTATATAATATGTACTTACGTACATTAAAAAAATATATTTATCATGTGACCTAACCGTATTTTTACTGTTCTTTTCAATTTCATTTGTGCAAAACAACAACCAATTTTGTTTCACGGTACTATGTCAAATATTAATTGAATCGATCACGGGATATTTTGCTCAGGAATCATATATCTATCCAAACAAGCCACGAAAGCATACTCGTACATATAAAATCATGTCAAAAAATATCTATTATCTATCGATCATGTCAATTTTTTTTTCAAACACTTTTTATACACCAATCGGCATAAACAGGCTCTCTCTCTCCTCCCTAGCTTATATCCCACATGGTGGTGGTGTCAGCTCTTTTTACTGTGCTCCTCTACTTCGTCCTATCCATGCAGAGACACTACATGCTCGCATATCCTCGAAGCTCTTCCATCGTATTTTAGGACGCCCTTTTGGTCTTTTGCCAAAAACTCGATGGTTCAGGGCTACGTCCACAATGAACGCCGAGTGCACTTAGTGACGCTCTAAGCAGTTCATAATAACCGCAAACACGCTCGAAAGACACTCTGTGGCGTTCAGGTTGAATGGCGATTGTACGCACCAAACGCCCGGTAAAATTTTCGGGTAAAAAACGCTCAGACAGTTATAGCTCTGTTGATTTCTTTTTTATCTGTGGAATGATGACTTCTATTTGTTTCTGTGGAAACTATTATTTCAGTTGACATTATTTATAATGACAATGTGTATTCACAAAGAGGTTGATTTATAAAAATGTCATTCAACAATTTCCAATAAAAGGTCAGAGATCATTATTTACACCACTGCCTAGTTGTTGTTTTTCGATGAAGATATGTATAACCTAAAAAGAGACATGTATTATAAATTTGACATTTAAAACGCCCGATGCAGCGTTCTTATTAATTGAAATGCCGCTCGAAAGCGTTCAGTGATATTGGTGAAAAACGCCATAATCGGCAACTTCAGGTACATCCGACGTCGAGCGTTGAATCTGAACACAGTTCAGTGCAGTGTTACTTACGTTTTCTGATGGTTTTCTTAGAGTATGTCCGAACCACAGTCAGTCTACTTTCCATCAGCTTAACGAAGACATCGCGTACGCCCAGAATCCCTCTCACAAGGTAGTGAAAGTATTTTGGAAACTTTTTCAAGCCTGAAAGATAAATGACTTTCATCCTGTGTAAGTACGTTATTTTCTTCTTCTCGGTTACAATCAATCCTAAGATTGGTTTTCACCGCACACTCCATCTCTCCACATATCTCAGTTGTCCGCCAGCCTCTTCATCTCTTGGTAGCTGCTACAGCGCACATCACTGATCACCTGGTCCATATAACTGTCTCTAGGGCGACCTCTATATATAGTGTATTCTTCATGGTTACAATCCTAGGATTGGTTTGCACCGCACACTCCATCTCTCCACATATCTCTGTTGGCCGCCAGCCTCTTCATCTCTTGGTAGCTGCTTCAGCGCACATCACTGATCACCTGGTCCATATAACTGTCTCTAGGGCGACCTCTATATATAGTGTATTCTTCATGGTTACAATCCTAGGATTGGTTTGCACCGCACACTCCATCTCTCCACATATCTCTGTTGGCCGCCAGCCTCTTCATCTCTTGGTAGCTGCTACAGCGCACATCACTGATCACCTGGTCCATATAACTGTCTCTAGGGCGACCTCTATATATAGTGTATTCTTCATGGTTACAATCCTAGGATTGGTTTGCACCGCACACTCCATCTCTCCACATATCTCTGTTGTCCGCCAGCCTCTTCATCTCTTGGTAGCTGCTACAGCGCACATCACTGATCACCTGGTCCATATAACTGTCTCTAGGGCGACCTCTATATATAGTGTATTCTTCATGGTTACAATCCTAGGATTGGTTTGCACCGCACACTCCATCTCTCCACATATCTCTGTTGTCCGCCGGCCTCTTCATCTCTTGGTAGCTGCTACAGCGCACATCACTGGTCACCTGGTCCATAAAACTGTCTCTAGGGCGACCTCTATATATAGTGTATTCTTCATGGTTACAATCCGAGGATTGGTTTGCACCGCACACTCCATCTCTCCACATATCTCTGTTGTCCGCCAGCCTCTTCATCTCTTGGTAGCTGCTACAGCGCACATCACTGATCACCTGGTCCATATAACTGTCTCTAGGGCGACCTCTATATATAGTGTATTCTTCATGGTTACAATCCTAGGATTGGTTTGCACCGCACACTCCATCTCTCCACTTATCTCTGTTGTCCACCAGCCTCTTCATCTCTTGGTAGCTGCTACAGCGCACATCACTGATCACCTGGTCCATATAACTGTCTCTAGGGCGACCTCTATATATAGTGTATTCTTCATGGTTACAATCCTAGGATTGGTTTGCACCGCACACTCCATCTCTCCACATATCTCTGTTGTCCGCCAGCCTCTTCATCTCTTGGTAGCTGCTACAGCGCACATCACTGATCACCTGGTCCATATAACTGTCTCTAGGGCGACCTCTATATATAGTGTATTCTTCATGGTTACAATCCTAGGATTGGTTTGCACCGCACACTCCATCTCTCCACATATCTCTGTTGTCCGCCAGCCTCTTCATCTCTTGGTAGCTGCTACAGCGCACATCACTGATCACCTGGTCCATATAACTGTCTCTAGGGCGACCTCTATATATAGTGTATTCTTCATGGTTACAATCCTAGGATTGGTTTGCACCGCACACTCCATCTCTCCACATATCTCTGTTGTCCGCCAGCCTCTTCATCTCTTGGTAGCTGCTACAGCGCACATCACTGATCACCTGGTCCATATAACTGTCTCTAGGGCGACCTCTATATATAGTGTATTCTTCTTGGTTACAATCCTAGGATTGGTTTGCACCACACACTCCATCTCTCCACATATCTCTGTTGTCCGCCAGCCTCTTCATCTCTTGGTAGCTGCTACAGCGCACATCACTGATCACCTGGTCCATATAACTGTCTCTAGGGCGACCTCTATATATAGTGTATTCTTCATGGTTACAATCCTAGGATTGGTTTGCACCGCACACTCCATCTCTCCACATATCTCTGTTGTCCGCCAGCCTCTTCATCTCTTGGTAGCTGCTACAGCGCACATCACTGATCACCTGGTCCATATAACTGTCTCTAGGGCGACCTCTATATATAGTGTATTCTTCATGGTTACAATCCTAGGATTGGTTTGCACCATACACTCCATCTCTCCACATATCTCTGTTGTCCGCCAGCCTCTTCATCTCTTGGTAGCTGCTACAGCGCACATCACTGATCACCTGGTCCATATAACTGTCTCTAGGGCGACCTCTATATATAGTGTATTCTTCATGGTTACAATCCTAGGATTGGTTTGCACCGCACACTCCATCTCTCCACATATCTCTGTTGTCCGCCAGCCTCTTCATCTCTTGGTAGCTGCTACAGCGCACATCACTGATCACCTGGTCCATATAACTGTCTCTAGGGCGACCTCTATATATAGTGTATTCTTCTTGGTTACAATCCTAGGATTGGTTTGCACCGCACACTCCATCTCTCCACATATCTCTGTTGTCCGCCAGCCTCTTCATCTCTTGGTAGCTGCTACAGCGCACATCACTGATCACCTGGTCCATATAACTGTCTCTAGGGCGACCTCTATATATAGTGTATTCTTCATGGTTACAATCCTAGGATTGGTTTGCACCGCACACTCCATCTCTCCACATATCTCTGTTGTTCGCCAGCCTCTTCATCTCTTGGTAGCTGCTACAGCGCACATCACTGATCACCTGGTCCATATAACTGTCTCTAGGGCGACCTCTATATATAGTGTATTCTTCTTGGTTACAATCCTAGGATTGGTTTGCACCGCACACTCCATCTCTCCACATATCTCTGTTGTCCGCCAGCCTCTTCATCTCTTGGTAGCTGCTACAGCGCACATCACTGATCACCTGGTCCATATAACTGTCTCTAGGGCGACCTCTATATATAGTGTATTCTTCATGGTTACAATCCTAGGATTGGTTTGCACCGCACACTCCATCTCTCCACATATCTCTGTTGTTCGCCAGCCTCTTCATCTCTTGGTAGCTGCTACAGCGCACATCACTGATCACCTGGTCCATATAACTGTCTCTAGGGCGACCTCTATATATAGTGTATTCTTCATGGTTACAATCCTAGGATTGGTTTGCACCGCACACTCCATCTCTCCACACATCTCTGTTGTCCGCCAGCCTCTTCATCTCTTGGTAGCTGCTACAGCGCACATCACTGATCACCTGGTCCATATAACTGTCTCTAGGGCGACCTCTATATATAGTGTATTCTTCTTGGTTACAATCCTAGGATTGGTTTGCACCGCACACTCCATCTCTCCACATATCTCTGTTGTCCGCCAGCCTCTTCATCTCTTGGTAGCTGCTACAGCGCACATTACTGATCACCTGGTCCATATAACTGTCTCTAGGGCGACCTCTATATATAGTGTATTCTTCATGGTTACAATCCTAGGATTGGTTTGCACCGCACACTCCATCTCTCCACATATCTCTGTTGTCCGCCAGCCTCTTCATCTCTTGGTAGCTGCTACAGCGCACATCACTGATCACCTGGTCCATATAACTGTCTCTAGGGCGACCTCTATATATAGTGTATTCTTCATGGTTACAATCCTAGGATTGGTTTGCACCGCACACTCCATCTCTCCACATATCTCTGTTGTCCGCCAGCCTCTTCATCTCTTGAACTATAATAACTATAATCCATAGTATAATTAACGTTCTACATGTAATTCATGATTAATCGACAATATTTATGAAATCAGAAGAAAAGAAGTAATTTAGACAAAGAAGAATACTATGAGACTGAAAACAAATGAAGGTGACCCTAGAAAAATTGTCTATATAGTACCTACATTGCTACCAAAAGATGCTTAATGGTTTTAAATGGATCTTTACAGCATTTTTACAAGTTTGACTTAAGGCCCTTGTAAACCCTGGGTATACGGATGTACACAAAAATTCATATTAAATTACCTAATGTATGTGTTCGACAAAAAGTAGCGACACTTCTAACCTTTTCTACTCCCAAAAATATTGCTACCTACAAAAGTAGTCAGCTGTTAGAACAATCGTCTACAACTCGTTGCCGTATACGTCACTGACAGATGAAGAAGCTTTAGACAAGACGAAATATACATATATATATATATGGTTGGATAATTTATATAGCGCCGTTTTCGTGAAAACTCACCTCAAGGGCGCACATATATCGTGTTTCTTTTATGTCATTTAATCGACCGTTTAAAACTACGTGCCGTGCACATATAATACCAAAACCGTATTTGGAAGGCTAGTAGCATATTATATAGTGTTGTGATATAGAGGTTGTAGTGGGTGCCTTCCCTGAAGACCTCCGATACGAACGAAGAAGTTCGCCACCAGGTAGGTGCAATATTCGAGTATGAATCATGAAAAAATATTGTACCTCTGATATTTATTAAATTGAAAAATATTAGACACAGCTTTATGATTGATTTGTATTAAAAACTAGAATTAACGAGCCTTGTGTAAAAGGTTTGATTATCCATCAATAATGAAAGATGTTGCATAAGTTGTGATAAATTGCCCCAGATAATGTATACCAATCTAACGGTCGGCAATAAATTATATTAACATCTGTAATGAAATATTATCAGGACAGCCAACTATAGAATATATTAGATTACATTTAATTTATGTCCATTTACCAACCCATGAATCTTTTCATTACCTCAGACGTGGTCGTTTGTTCTTAATTTATTCGTTTTTATAAAAAAAAACGAACTGCATTTTTTTAAATCAGGTCAATCTCATTTATTGAATACTTTCATCCAAACATTTCAAATTTGGACAGCCCAAATGATATAGGGTAAACATTTTAATACAAATGGTTTTTATTAAAGAATGAATATGTCTTGTCCTAAACTAATTATGAATGCTCGTGACATACTTCGGTAAACAAAATCGGTCGTGGTAGGATTAGAACTCGCAACTACTGGATTACAAACCCAGCGCGCTAACCCTTCTGCTACCACTTCTAGATCTACTTCTATTAGATGTTCGTTTCTTTATACACACTTAAATACTTTTCTTTTCATAAAATCACTTGTCTGTCCATACTAGAATTTCTCAAAAGATTTTTAACTAACTTCTTGACCAGCTAGAGCTCTGATACTTTCATAATTTGTTTTTTAACGATGAAAATGCATGTCAAAAGCTAGATCTTTATTTGTTATATTAAACGACTGAGTTTGACATTATGTCTTTCACATTGGCACCATGTATGTTAAAAATCTACGAACTGACGTGAAATACTCTTCATTTTAACGTGAAGAAAACATTGAAAAGTGTGTCCTCAATTTTTTTAGTTATTTATAATGTTTGTAAATATTTCCAGTCCAATCTTGAAAGACACTTTCTGTAGTGGTTCCGCAGGGTTCAGTAATAAGACTTATGTTGTTCATAGTATGTATGTATAAACTATTTAATTTCTACGAAATATAGGTATCATGAATTGTCTACCTCGATTGAATACCTCGACAGAATATTATTACTTTTTATTATTACTCAGTGGTAAGTTCAAAAGTTTGTTTTTCACTCGAGAAACCGTGAAATTTGGGCACCTACACGGTTTATGACCTGTCATGTGTTGATATACATGATCAATATATGTGCTAACGCAACGATCACTTTTGAATTTCCTCAACAATATTAAATATATATGAAATAATTTCACAATCAGCTCATTTTGCAGTAAAATAGCGATATCTATTTTTTTTTACTGTAAAACATAGTAATTGTTATACTATTTTGGAAATAACAATAATTGCGCCAACTTTTGCAACGATTTGCCAGGTTGGCTTCATACATACTTTTTCAGTGTGAACAATCAAAGTTGGGTAATATTTTTTTTTTAATTCATAACCCTGGCCATAATTTTTTTTCCGCCAAAAAAAAAAGTTTTATTGTTATTTTGGATTTTGATCAATCGCTTTTGATCAAGATTGTGAAACATAAATTAGAATTCCAAAATATTGAAATTTGTAAATATGGCACTCGAAAACCCAATCTAAGGCGGAGATTTTCGGGCATTTGTAAAAGTGGCAATATCTCGAAAACTAAGACACTTTTTCTAAGGTCATATTTGCATATTCTGGCGAGTCATGAGTTGGTATAATAGCCCTTAAAAGAAAAACGTTGGATTATGGGACATCCTGTATATGAAGTTGATACCTTTGAGATGTGGTGTTGGTGTCGCATGCTCCGGATCCTCTGGACAGCACATCGAACAAAATATCTCCATTCTACAGGAACTTGAGATTGAGGATAGATTGTCGGCTGTCTGTCTTGGCCATATCCTCCGTTTCTTTGGACACATCGCAAGACGTGGTCAGGACTGTGTCCCCTCCACACTGAAGTGTGGAGGGGAGTAGAGGTAGAGGAAGATCCCCGACTAGATGGACTGACCAGATGAAAGCGGTTACTGGCCTAACAGTAGTAGGTGCATTGCGAACTGCGGAGTGTCGGGAGAGATGGAGGAGTGCTGTCCACCAGGTGATGATGGCGAAGAGAAGAGAGGATCACGACTCTCAGTGATGAGGAAAGCGACTCAGAAGAAGTATATGAAGTTATATGTACCTACATACGTAGGTACTTTATTCTAGAAAACTGTTTGAAATAGACAAAATATATAAACTTCTTCTTTTGAAAAATTCAGATCAACAAATGAAAGGAATTTTTTTTTTTATTTATTTAACTAGATGGACAGTTCTTGGTGTTATTCCGTGATGACATTGAATAAAACTATATTTTAACGTTCACTGTTTAAAGGACGTAACCAGAGTGACTTTAATAAAAAAAACAAGTGAAGCCAAACATTTATTTTTTGTCTTTTTTATATATTGTAATAAATTACTTACATAGAGGTCTTTATTACGATTTTTTCTTCTTCTTTTTGATAAAAAAACTCTCATGTAACAACTATAAGTGCCTTACATAATATGATAAATTCATTTCCTGAGAAAATGCTTATTGTATTGATTCAGTATTAAAGTATTTAAATTCAAGTATATTTTTTATCATTTGTCATTCGTGCAACGGCCTTTAAAATGCTGTTATACAATTACATATATTTGTCATACTCTTGATACATACATAGAAGGTCAATACTTTTGTCAATTAGCTATTTTATTTGCTACATTCATGTTTCACAATTTTCATATGTATATACTTGTCCATGTATCGCTATTCTTCAACATATCCAGGAAGTGCACAAATCTTCAGGGTTGACTAAATTATTAGTTTAATTGTTATTTGACTATTGCACAATAAATAGTCTTAAGGAATGTGGAATTGTTTAACTGGAATAAAGTCACGGTGGAATTTCTCGAAAAATCTAAGTAATCATGATCCTGTCGTGATACAAAATAAATTTTCAATATAAAATGACGATGTAAACTAAAGAGTAGGTCTTTTTGGTAATATTTTTGTTGATTTCTCACAATCAACAGAAGGTATTTTCTAGAGTGATTTCTATAACATTTAATATTGAGGGTGAAGTTATAACATTTGGATGGTTGTTGTCAGGGTGAATGGGTAAATTCATAACCTAAAAAAGGTTGTTGTGACGAAGAATGAGGGTAAATTTCTCACAACCTACAGAAGATTGACATGAGGAAGAATAAGGACGAATTTCTAACAACAAATAGAAGATGGTTGTGACGGTGAAAGATAGCAAATTTTTTAACAGAAACATTTATCAGAACCTACAGAAAATTGTTGTGAATTTCTCACAACCTATGGAAGATTTTTGTGACGGTGAAATAATACAAATTTCTCACAACCAACGGAAGATTTCTCAGAACCTACAGAAAAATTGTCGGGATAATAAATAAGGGTAAATTTCTCACAACCTACAGAAGATTGACACGAGGAAAAATTAGGACGAATTTCTCACAACAAATAGAAGTTTGTTGTGACGGTGAAAGAAAGCAAATTTCTCACAACCAACGGAAGACTTCTGCGATGATAAATAAAATAGAAAAAATTGGATACGATTTTCTGGCTTAGGCATAATTTTAAACTTAAGCTTACATACATTGTCGATTACTGCATTGGTAAATATTAATACAAATTAGGTAATACCTTCATCATATTCTTCCTCATCTTGTTCTTCTTCTTAGCCATCTCTCCACTGCTTGATGTAGGTATCCTTCAACTATCCTCCCTTCTTTATCCTGGGTGTCCCTGTACCACTTCTTTTTCCTGGACTGTAACTATATCGTCAGCCCATCTTTTCTGGGATCGTCCTACTCCTTCATCACCAGATGTCATTAAGCTGGTATATTTAATTGTTAAATACCTTCACATACTTGTGTTGGTTGGTACAATTAGTAACATTTCTTTAGTCATGCCGCGGAAGTCGCCGTAAATAAATTCAATCTATTATTATTTTTTGTTCACTTATCGATAATTGCATCAATGAACGTTGCCTCCAGGCAATTTCTTTAAATCTCGCGTCCAGTTGTGCAACAAACGTATCGATTGAGATACATTGATTAAAACTCATGTTTGCATACATACATACATACTTACATATTATATAAATTACATATATACGAACAAGTTACACGTTGCAGAATTGTTAATGAATCAAATTTCAAGATACAAATCGTGATGTATAACCGTAGGGTTACCAGATTGTGAAACATAAAATGAGTGGGCTGTGGCCAACACTTCAATTCTCTACCAAATACTAATGAACTTTGTTCATAAAGTAGCAATCCCATATAATTTGTTAGTTTGAAACGTGCTCCGTTGATATCTAAATTTGAAGATTAACTATGAAAAATTGCATTATGCTCCTTTTTATAAATTAATGCAAACATGCACACCTATCGCTGGCTACATTGTGGGATATAGCATGATGGTATGAATGAATGAAAAATTAACTAAAAATCATGATTTATCCAACTGTCGATTTGAACTTTGATCTTTTAACATATCGACAAAATATCAAGCCAAGATTTGTATGTAGGGTCTATATTTTTCACAGTTTTTCCAACTTTGAAGTAAAAAAACACCAACTTAGAGGCTTCACAGCATATATGTTCCATATATGGATTTACTCAGAATTTGAAGTAGAACATTTCGTGTGTCTTTGTGTGTCTGTGTGTGTCTGTGTGTGTCTGTGTGTGTCTGTGTGTGTCTGTACCCTCCTTTAACTTTTGATCTTCTTAATTTACAGAGCCCAAACTTTCAGAATATATAGAGAGTTATAGGCCTACGAAACTTTTATACTGACCTCCATACTGTCCTATCCTGACTTATATAGGTACCTACATGTTTTATATAGAAAACAAAATATCTTAATTTATTTAATGATTTGTGTTAAAGTATTTATAGTTACGTATTCTTCAATTATGCATACTATTGCCATCGATAGTTTGATCTCATGTATTACATGCAACTAGTGAATGCAAAATATCTTTTAACAGATTTTTAATTATCTCAATAGAGACGAAGTTGGAATATTTACTGTAGGAGAACCGGGAAATCAAGGCACCTACAGGGCTTACGACCTGTAGAGCAGATCCTACTATGGACGCTAGCGCTCCGATTCGGCCGATTGATTGCAGTTTCCCATAAACCTATACTCGACGATTCTTTTGGAAATCTATAGTAAAAAAACGTTAATTTGAGACACATTCAAAGTAATAAAAAAGATAAATATCCAATTTGTTTGTCCACCATAAAGAACTACAGTGATAATTGAAAGAAACGAAAAGTATAAACATTAATACTTGTTATTAAATGCTCGTATACCCTGTTAAAAATTCTTACAATACAATTGTGGGAATCCAATAAAAGTTCAACATTACATGGGATTTGAAAACGATGATTAATATATATAAAAAAAAAAAAATATTATGTCTTATTGGACTCGACGTATTTCTTCACACAGCGCTATTTCTCTCTATGTGAAAATGACTATAACATAGAAGTTTATTCGATAATTAAAAATAAATATTTAAAATTACTTATCGATGAATTCCTGCACCAGAATTTGATTCCTATCGGAGCAATTTGCAACTGCACACTGCACCATTTTCGGTTAAAATTAATTTTTATTTCTATAACCGTTCACCAAAACACGCAAGCAACTAAGCTACTAACTTTGGCGATAAAATGGTGAGTCGTGTCCCCGCCCCCTTAACACCAAATGTTGTACGTATCACCATTCGTAACTATCAGTCTATACTTTAGTATATAAGGTCTTTGATAGTACCTTTATTTTAATGATGTGCATTGAAAATTTTATGCAAAAATATGTCTAAAAATTACAAACACTTTCATATTTCATGACGTGAATAAATTTAAAAATATGTCTCTTACCTGTAACCACTCTTGTGGATTGATGGAGAACTTAAACCAGACGCCTGGCCAAGTCGCTGGCCGCCATGTTTTTCCGTGGGCAGACAGATATTTTAATTTCTTCCTGATGTGAGTACTTTTCTTCGTGGATTATTCCTAATTATTGGACTAGGTAATTCCTTACTGTACACTGCAGAATCAAAAGTATTTTTTTTTTGTTTTCACTTATCCGATTCGAGACTTATGGGCACATCCTATAGGTATGCACGAGCTTCTCCGTGTCAACGTTTCGACGAGAACTCTACAACAATGTCCGAGGAAATTACTTTGAATCCATTTGGTCACGAAGAGCAACTTCATGGCTTTAAAGACCTTTGTCAAAAATATGGTTTACTCCATTTCTCACTTTCAGCGAACGGTGAACCTGCTGTTTCCTAATTATTAGCTATCTTTGGTACTTTAAATGCGGTATCTGCATAGTAAGATTTTTCTGGACATATGACCTGATGTGTTTTTTCAGAGTTATGCAAGGGGCCATCGATTTTCTGTGCTTCGCTTTCGGACAACTTTGGTCTTGATCGGTGCAAGTTCGTCAGTTATGCTGAGTAATATGATGAAGGAAGAACATATGTTCTGTTCTGGTACATAGTTTTTTCTTTCTAATTTGCTTTTATTATATGGCACCGGTATAGAAAAGTGTTTTTACTCTTTTTTATAATCATCGTTTTTGGGTGTACAGTAAGAGCCGGATAATCGAAAATATACAACACCCACCATCCGCGTCCTGTACTGACCGCGACCAATGTTGCTTAACTTCAGTGATTGGACGAGAACCGGTGCTTTCAAAGTGGGATGGTCGTTGGCGGGAAACAATGAAAATTTTCTATATTTATACAATGCCAAATTTTGATAAAAATAATGTGATATACGCAAATGTACAAAAAAGGAGGAGCCAACGACACGCGGTGTTCCCAAGCGGTCACCCATCCAAGTACTGACCGCGCCCAATGTTGCTTAACTTCGGTGATCGGACGAGAACCGGTGCTTTCAACGTGGTATGGTCGTTGGCGGGAGACAATGAACATTTTCTTTATTTATATAATGCCAAATTTTGATAAAAATAATGTGATATAAATGTATAAAAAAAGGAGGAGCCAACGACACGCGGTGTTCCCAAGCGGTCACCCATCCAAGTACTGACCGCGCCCAATGTTGCTTAACTTCGGTGATCGGACGAGAACCGGTGCTTTCAACGTGGTATGGTCGTTGGCAAAAAAAAATATATACCTATAAGAGGTAAACTAATATCTCACAAAATTAGGATCAGCAATTAGGATCACCACCCATTCTGTTAGTTGCCTTTTTAGGTGAGACGAGACTAGTGTGTGGCAGGGGCGTGCCTAGAACCCTCGGATTAGGCAAACCCTGAAAGAAAATTAAGAAATGTCGAAAATCAAATGTTTTTTTAGCATCATTGTTCATTCCAGTGGCCTTGAAAAATATTTTTTAAATCGCATGCCAAAATAATATTTACTTTTGTGGCACAGTAAAGAGCCGAATCAAAATACGGTTCAATTTTTAATCTTGTATTATGGTTGCAAATAAAAATATTTGTTCTTGAATTTAACATATATTCATAGGCAAGCCAAGATTTTCAGCTTCTATCATCAATTCCGCTTCTGGTGTGTGGGCATACACGTGCGTGTCGTGCTTCCTTTTTATAATAATTTATAATGTAAAGCACACCCGCACGCTGTCGCTGGTTACTCCACACTGTGGTATATGCCGTGATGGTATGTATGTTATCTTCCTATAATCTTTTGTACATAATATAATGCACACTGGCGGACTTATTGCCACTAGGCAATCTCTTCCGACCAACCAGTTAACAAAGTATGACAAAAGTATTTTAATATGGCATAGCATGATAGTATATACATATTATTATAGAATCGTGAGTGACGAAAGACCTTATAAGTGTGTTACAATATTATATTTTTTGCACATACAAGATACGCTTCAGTTGTCTTCATGGTCTGGCTGATTTCTGCAAAAAAATAATTGTAATATAAATGATTAACTATATAATCAATTTTATTTTACATAATACATTGTAAGTTAATTGTAATCTTCAAATAGACACCTCTAAAATTCATCAAACTTTGGCTAAAATTATAATTTTTGAGGAAGTCAAATTTAAATTTGTTATATTGTTAGGTTTTAATAAATCAAGGTTTTTGTTTTTTTTGTGACAATCACCATTTTCATTCATTGATCCGTACCATCATGGCATATCCCTCGATGTGGGGTAACCATCGACAGGTATGCGGGTGTGCAAATACCTTATAATTGTTAGTTCATCAGATTTATAAATGAATTATAATAAGGAATTCTATGCATATATGTTACCAGTAAACCAACATAATTAGTTTGAATTATTTCAATATTCTAGTGTATGTCATGATTACTTATTGGATAAATAGGTACTACATCTACCTACTACATCTATCTACTGTCTTGAATTATTTTGCAGTGGCGGAGATTAAATACCTTATTATATTTTTATAAAGCTAACTATATATAATTCTTCTGTACGTGTGTATGTATTATGCAAATAGTATAACTTTTAAGGGGGCATATAAACCTAAACACCCCAATTTCAAATCAAATTCCTCAAATATGTTAAACAGTGTGTTTCTAGAATAAATACAAAAAGTGTTTTCAACATTTCTCTAGTGAATGTTCGTCACACAATTTTAAAATTCAGCCTAAATTACCCTAAAAAATATTATAACAAATATCCTTTTATACAGATTTTTTATAAACTACTCCACAGCTAGGTATGTGTCGTAGAGAAATAAATCATAAATACAAGCTTGAATGACCGATAAACATTTTTCATTTCAAGTCTGGTTTGTTCTGAAAATGCAAAAAAAATAACAAATTTTGGGTTTCCGATAATTCATTTCGCGTATAAACCTTTTTTTTACGTACGCGATAGTTACCCTTATACGATAGATAGGTACACTTTTAAAAACAGTGTTTATTTATTTATAAATATGACAAATACAGCTTTTTGAAATACGAGATTGTGGAAGTTATCAAGCGATATATATATATATATATATATATATATATATATATATATATATATATATATATATATATATATATATATATATATATATATATATATATATATATATATATATATATATATATATATATATATATATATATATATATATATATATATATATATATATATATATATATATATATATATATATATATATATATATATATATATATGTACCTAATGTCGCATATCGCATTGTTTTCTACTTGATATTGAGTAAGTACCTTACCAGTAAAATATTAATTTCAACAATTGCCAAGTTGCGAGTAAACAAAAAAATATCACTAATAACACGAATGGAAAGATGAAATATTTTCAGTATTTTATTTTATATATTTCTATAAATTTAAAAAGTACTTAATATATCCCTTTGAAAAAGTTCAAACACATCGCTACTCCCACCATCACCCGCTCTGCATATTTGATAATTTATTTATTTATTTATTTGATAAAGAAAAAAATTTATACATAATACAGTAGTTACAATATATAATACAGTTACTTCATATTGAATAACATTACCCCCCCCCCCAATAAGAGATTACACTCGGGTTTTGGAGGGGATTCTACCAAATCTATAAATATTTATTTATACCTAACTTATAACATAAAAATTCCAAATATATAAATATTTATATATACCTAAATCGCTATAACAATATTAGGTAATGAGAGATTTTACTGTCTGTCTGAAATTTGAAAAACCATATGTATTATTGAACTTATATCTCCCATTCAGCTTATTATACCATTTTACACCTTGGTAAGTGTAGGTATGTGTAGTTGGGCGGTAGTTGTCCTTAATAAAGGTAGTTTTATATCACCCATCCTTCTTGGATGACGGCAAATGTTGGAGTTGGGATACAATTTGGACACTAAATAATCCTCGAAAATCTGACAAATTGAGGCTTTTCTATAAAGAGCGAATAAATTAGGGACAGAGAATTCTTGGAATAATTGATTAGTCGGATATGGGGACTATAATCAGCCCCTTCACAGAACGCTAAGTGAACGACAAGAAAAAAATGCATAGCACGAAAAGTAGCTCATGGAGCCCTCTAGATTAGCAATCTCGGCACCATAGTGCAAAATAACAATCGACGAATGTGAATGGTGGATTCACACTCGTGGACTTCAGATCTTTTAAATGAGAAATATCAGGGGTATGACCAAGATCTCTGTAAAAATATTAACCTACTGGGAATCTTACAATAGTAAGGTACCATACATAACTATGACAAAACTTTACATATACATCCCCAAACATTCCCTAAATAAAACATAAATGTTAGTGCTATCTTATTCTTTGTCAGCCATCTCTCCACTGCTGGATGTAGGCCTCCTCCAATGAACTCCATCTCTCTCGGTCCTGTGCTTCCCCCAGTCAACCCCTTCCCGCAACCGGAATAATATCGTCGGCCCATCTTTTTCGTGATCGCCCTACCGGTCTTTTATTTTCCCACGGTCTCCATTTTAGTATTCTGGGTATCCACCTCTCGGTACCCTGTCTTGCAACATGCCCTGCCCACTGCCATTTCAACTTTGCAACACGGTCTGCTATGTCAACGACTTTTGCTTGGCGTCTTATTTCTTCATTTCTTATTTTATCCCGGAGGCTCACTTCTAACATTTGCCGTTCCATAGCTCGTTGCGTACATTTCAGTTTGTATATTGTGTTGACAGTTAGTGTCATTGTTTCCAATCCATATGTTAGCACTGGGAGGATACATGTTTGTGCTATAGGCGATCGAAATCGGCCGAAGCAGCTAGGTTGGAGTTCGAACTCGCCATCACTGGATCACTAACCCAGTGCGATATCGGCTCTTACACTGATTCATCTGAGTAGAAGTTTTACTTCTGTAAAATTTTATGGGTATAAAATAATATTGTGAAATGTGTTTTTATTATAAATATCAAATATGAGAGACGTTTAACATAATAATATAGTGATACCCGAAACTGCACGCCACTGTCTGAATTAAGAAAAGTCGACATACTTTGGTACAGAAGAAGAGGCTGTGCACAAATGGATGCCGTGAAGATTCTCCCGACAGCATCACATCTCACGGCCATCCGGATTCCAATCATCGGCATCGACATAAAACATTGCTTTAGAGAAGATATTACCATTTGGTATCATCATACATACATCGTATAAAACTGATGTAATTAGGTAGGTACCTACCTTGATATATCAATATATAAATTTATTATTAACAACAATGTAGAGCAGTCAGACACTGAACCAAAGGACCTTGGCTTCATATTTACATAACGTTCATTTTAAACACACAACACACAGTTTATATCGAACATCTACCTTCGAATGCAAAGAACATCAACACGTGACAATGAGAATTAAATATTCACTGTGATTTTGTAAAATAGGCAACGATATACACAATTATATTTTAAACCTACAATATAACGAAAACATATAAACTTATTTTAATTTTTTCAATGTTTGAAACTGTCACTTCATGATAGAACTCCATTATCTACTAGAATTGTGAAAATAAATAAATATAATTTTTCATAATTCTAGTTGATATAAACTTACACTAGAAAGCGGGAAATAGGAACGGAAGGAAGGAATTGAATTATTAAGTCATACGTATTATTTTACACAACTGCCACAATTTTAATAATAGTAATAAGAAAAAAACGAGTGGGTTTTGGCCAACGCTAAACTCCTCACAAACAAGTCATTCTATAAAGTATTCAAATTTCGTATGGAAAATATTCAGCATTTTCATGAAATGAGTTTGTTTAATTATTTTTTTTATTTAAATGTTTTATTACGAAAACTTGATATTTCTTAATTGCCATTTCATGAAAGTTATGTGCCTTTTTACCTATTTGAAAATAAAAATTTCAAATTTTAAGTTAACTGAGCTTGGGGTCACTTTGAAATATTTTACAGTTAAAAAAATTGAGAAGCACTATTCAGATATCCTTCAAAATCTAATGGGGTCTAAGTGAGTATTAGATATACAAATTTGCAAAATTTGAATAGAATCGAATGAGTACTTTAGTCTATAATCGATAAAGTAAAATGAACACGCCGTACATAGCACATAGCACACAGCACATAGCACACACACACACACACACACACACACACACACACACCGATACATTGTGATGAAACTTGCAGAATATAATCTCAGCATGATACCTACTAGTTGATAATCTGCAAAAAAATAGCCTTAAAAATTGCGAAATCATAACTCCCTACTATATCCCCCTGGGTTAGTGAGGAGTAAAAATATAAAGCGCCGTTTTGTGATACAAGATCACTCCAAAAATTTGAATACTTGGTAGTGAGGAGTATAGCGTTGGCCACAACCCACTCGTTTTTAGTTTGTAACGATTACCATTACTATTTAAATGCATGCATTTATTTTCATAAGTTATTATTTTACTGAATTATTTTCTTTTTGGATAAAAAAAATGAAAACGTTATTAACCTGCATGTAAACAAAATGTCGCTAGGTACGTGTTGTACGAAAAAATAAAAAAAAAGTAGGTATATAAAATAAAAGCTCTCTAATTATTCCGACAGAAGTTTGTTGAACATATTTTATTCCACTTTAAGTATATAATACCTACCGTAAAGTTGGTACCAAGGACACATTACGTTGGCAAATCGAAATGAACTGTGCAAATACAAAGATAATGAAAATAAGTGTTTCTTTTGAAAACTGATTGCCTAATTTTGATAAAATATATATACATACATCCTTTACTTAACGACATTATCACAGCAGTGGGTGGCTGATCTGCGACAATCTTTATTTACGAAATATCTACTTATATGTTGTTATATTTTATATCATTATTATTGTTAATAGACAGCCTCTATATCTTGCGCATTACAATTACACTATTTAATTAGTTATTATTAATTTTAACGTTTAATCAGTTGACTGAAAATGTATGCCAAGATAAAGGGAGATGACAATTATTGCTTGAATTTAATAAATTAATTTTTTTTAAAACGGAACTAAAACCAGTGATCCTACACTACATTTTTTTTAATCAAAACAGAGAATTGTATAGATTCATTTTGCATCATATGACTTATTTTTGAATCTCTCAAAACCAACAGTTTATGCACCTGGGGGGCAAGTGGTCCAACCGGCGAAATCAAAACTCTCACGATTACCCATATCATGGATATAATTATTATACATACATACATACATACATCACGCCATATCCCTTACGTGGTAAGCAGAGAGAACCGAGCGCCATACTCCTCTATTTTTGCATACATTCCTCGCTTCCTTTACATCCATGCATCGTCTCATACATGCTCGTCGATTATTCAAGCTTCTTATATTTATTTCAGTTGACTGAAATAAATAGAGTCAACACTTCATCCTTCGGTGATCGTGCTTTTGCTGTGGCCGGATCAGCCTCGTGGAATAAACTACCACCTGAACTGAGGCAAACCGACAACTTAGCACTATTCAGGAAACACCTAAAAACTCACTTCTTCCGCGAGTCTTACAATAACCCCTAATATATTCAAAGCGCCCTTGAGGTGAGGTAATCACAAAAACGGCGCTATAAAAATAATCCAAATTTATTATTATTATTATTCGCCGGTTGGAATTTGTATATATAACATTTAGTCTTGATCTTTTAGAGTATCTGACGATGTGCTTTGCGCGGAATGCGTAGGTAATAAATTAAATTTATTTTATTTACTTTATTTATTTCATCTCACAAATATTTTGAAAATTAAATATAATATAAATATAACGAATTAAATTAAATTAAATATAATATAAATATAACGATTATCAAGTATTTTTATTTTATAATTTATAAATGTATCCACATGAATAAATGAATGAACGAACGAATGAATGAACGAATTAACGAACGAACGAATAAAACAACGAATGGAAGAATGAGCGAACGAACGACTGAATGAAAGGAGCGTCTGTAGTCAATATGATAACAGTGCATCCTTCGATATTTTGAACAATTAACCAGAGGGGCTACTGATTAAACTATTTAAGAAATCCATAGATAATCAAGACACAGAGCTCGATCACCGACCCGATGAAGTGACCTTGTCAAGTGCGCTACATGATCATTTACAATTGTCCTTCAATCTGCTCAACTCCGTCCCAGAAGAGACAGACCATTCGTCAAGTGATTTGTATAACTAGTTGCATGTAACACATGAGATCCTACTGTCGATAGCGATAGTATGTATAGTTGAAGAATAAGTACCAAACTATAAACCCATAAATACAAATTATTTATTATTTTATGATATTTGGTTTTCTATACAACACATGTACTAAAAAATGTTTGAGAAACCCTGGAATTTTTTTGAAAAAACTGATTTGAGATTTTATATTTTTCTATGTTCATACCAATTTTCAGCGTTCTAGCTTTTATGGTTTCTGAGATATATGGAAAAATAAAGTAAAAATTCAAAAGTTGATAACCCCTGACTGAAACGAAAATTCACAATTCTGAGTATAAAAGTTTTGTAGGTCTATAACTGTCTTTATATTCTGAAAATTGAGCAAACTGGGCTCTGTAAATTGAGCAAATCAAAAGTTATAAGGGCGGGACGGACACACAGACACACAGACACATAGACACACACACACACAAAACTCACATAAAATGTTTTACTCCGAATTCTGAGTAAATCCATGTATGGGAACATATATGCTGCGAGGCCTCTATTTGCTGTTATTAGCATGCAAAAAGTCCACTACGCCATACAAAATGTTACTTCGTTCACGCATCTTGGCTTGATAATGTCGATTCATTCAGAGAATTGAATTCTCATGAACGAATCGACAGTTGGATCACCATCCTGAGTCATGAGATTTCACAAAGATGATATTTTATCTACTCTTGGTTATCGTGATATATTTTTTATACTTTTATATTAAATTAAGTTTACTTCACGTCTTGGGAAAGCGTTTAGACAAATTTAATCTATTTGTCATGGAATTAAACTGTAAACGGTATCGCCAACACGGCATATTCCACAATGTAGAGATACCAGGGACAGTTTTCCTTTCCTTTAAAAAAGGAAGCACAACACATGTGCTTTCACACACCAGTCTCGTCTCACCTAAAAAGTATTACATTCAGAATGTGTGGTGGATCTCATTGCTGGACTATTTATTTATTTATTTATTTATTTATTATTAACAATACAATGAGGAAGTAACAAATACAATTATACAATTGTAGATGGGTCGATGGTAGAGCGGTTAGCGCGCTGGGCTAGTAATACAGTGGTCGCGAGTTCGAATCCTGCCTCGACCGATTTTGTTCAGCTATAGCACAAGCATTTATGCTTATATTAGGGAACGTTGAAAAACATCTTAAAAAAATACATACCTTCTAGTGCTAGAAGTTAAGTGTGTACATATAAGGTGTTATTTATTTACTAGTTGCATGTTACACATGAGATCCAACTGTCGATAGCGATAGTATGTATAGTTGAAGAATAAGAATCAAACTATAAACCCATAAATGTATGCCAAGATAGGATAGTATAGAGGTCAGTCCTCTTTTCCTACCCGGAATATGAAAAAAGCATGCTGGTATGTATGTATGTTTGGAGATTAAGTATCAAACTATTAAATCTTCTTTCATATTGTGTAAGACGTAAAGTCGGTATTTTAAGTTTATTCTGTAGATACTACCACGGGATTGCTCAGAAGAACTTGCATCTTTGGTCCCTCCTCCACCCACTCGCAACAGAGTCATTCGCTTTACTCAATCGCAGCACCCATTCACAGTGGACCTTCAACATATACGAACAAGTCGCTTCTCGAACTCCTTTATTAATACAGCAGCCCGACTTTGGAACGATCTTCCGAATTCTGTGTTTCCACCTTCGTACAACCCGAGTCTTTTTAAAATCCGAATCAATAAACTCTTTTCTAGACTGCAAACCCCTCCCAACGCTACGTAGTGCGCTTCTTCGGAAGAGCAAAATGGACCCAAATCCTAATAACTGGTGTCCCCTACGTAGACATGTTAAAAAAAAAGGCGACTGCCATACAAATTGTATGAAGCAATGTCGTCACTAAATTCAATTTTTATAAAAATTGTTAAAAAAAATTGAGATGTACTACTACAATGTTCACATTTTTAATAGAAAATTAAATTATCTAGTTGGGGTGTTTCGGCTTTTTTCGATATTTTCAAAAACTTTGGAAATATAGGCAGTTAAACACATATTATTGTTTATTGTATATTCATCATTACATGGTTTACAATTTTCAATATTATGGTCACAATAATTAATATAATTCATTGACATCATGATTTAACATAGTACAGATATAGTATATAAAAGAATATAGTACAGATATAGTATATAAAGGAATATAGTACAGATATAGTATATAAAAGAATATAGTACAGATTTAGTATATAAAAGAATATAGTACAGATATAGTATATAAAAGAATATAGTACAGATATAGTATATAAAAGAATATAGTACAGATATAGTATATAAAAGAATATAGTACAGATATAGTATATAAAAGAATATAGTACAGATATAGTATATAAAAGAATATAGTACAGATATAGTATATAAAGGAATATAGTACAGATATAGTATATAAAAGAATATAGTACAGATATAGTATATAAAAGAATATAGTACAGATATAGTATATAAAAGAATATAGTACAGATATAGTATATAAAAGAATATAGTACAGATATAGTATATAAAGGAATATAGTACAGATATAGTATATAAAGGAATATAGAACAGATATAGTATATAAAAGAATATAGTACAGATATAGTATATAAAGGAATATAGTACAGATATAGTATATAAAGGAATATAGTACAGATATAGTATATAAAACAATATAGTACAGATATAGTATATAAAGGAATATAGTACAGATATAGTATATAAAGGAATATAGTACAGATATAGTATATAAAAGAATATAGTACAGATATAGTATATAAAAGAATATAGTACAGATATAGTATATAAAAGAATATAGTACAGATATAGTATATAAAAGAATATAGTACAGATATAGTATATAAAAGAATATAGTACAGATATAGTATATAAAGGAATATAGTACAGATATAGTATATAAAAGAATATAGTACAGATATAGTATATAAAAGAATATAGTACAGATATAGTATATAAAAGAATATAGTACAGATATAGTATATAAAGGAATATAGTACAGATATAGTATATAAAAGAATATAGTACAGATATAGTATATAAAAGAATATAGTACAGATATAGTATATAAAAGAATATAGTACAGATGTAGTATATAAAAGAATATAGTACAGATATAGTATATAAAAGAATATAGTACAGATATAGTATATAAAAGAATATAGTACAGATATAGCATATAAAAGAATATAGTACAGATATAGTATATAAAAGAATATAGTACAGATATAGTATATAAAAGAATATAGTACAGATATAGTATATAAAAGAATATAGTACAGATATAGTATATAAAAGAATATAGTACAGATATAGTATATAAAAGAATATAGTACAGATATAGTATATAAAAGAATATAGTACAGATATAGTATATAAAAGAATATAGTACAGATATAGTATATAAAAGAATATAGTACAGATATAGTATATAAAGGAATATAGTACAGATATAGTATATAAAAGAATATAGTACAGATATAGTATATAAAAGAATATAGTACAGATATAGTATATAAAAGAATATAGTACAGATGTAGTATATAAAAGAATATAGTACAGATATAGTATATAAAAGAATATAGTACAGATATAGTATATAAAAGAATATAGTACAGATATAGTATATAAAAGAATATAGTACAGATATAGTATATAAAAGAATATAGTACAGATATAGTATATAAAAGAATATAGTACAGATATAGTATATAAAAGAATATAGTACAGATATAGTATATAAAGGAATATAGTACAGATATAGTATATAAAAGAATATAGTACAGATATAGTATATAAAAGAATATAGTACAGATATAGTATATAAAAGAATATAGTACAGATGTAGTATATAAAAGAATATAGTACAGATATAGTATATAAAAGAATATAGTACAGATATAGTATATAAAAGAATATAGTACAGATATAGCATATAAAAGAATTTAGTACAGATATAGTATATAAAAGAATATAGTACAGATATAGTATATAAAAGAATATAGTACAGATATAGTATATAAAAGAATATAGTACAGATATAGTATATAAAAGAATATAGTACAGATATAGTATATAAAAGAATATAGTACAGATATAGTATATAAAAGAATATAGTACAGATATAGTATATAAAAGAATATAGTACAGATATAGTATATAAAAGAATATAGTACAGATATAGTATATAAGGAATATAGTACAGATATAGTATATAAAAGAATATAGTACAGATATAGTATATAAAAGAATATAGTACAGATATAGTATATAAAAGAATATAGTACAGATATATGTAGTATATAAAGGAATATAGTACAGATATAGTATATAAAAGAATATAGTACAGATATAGTATATAAAAGAATATAGTACAGATATAGTATATAAAAGAATATAGTACAGATGTAGTATATAAAAGAATATAGTACAGATATAGTATATAAAAGAATATAGTACAGATATAGTATATAAAAGAATATAGTACAGATATAGCATATAAAAGAATATAGTACAGATATAGTATATAAAAGAATATAGTACAGATATAGTATATAAAAGAATATAGTACAGATATAGTATATAAAAGAATATAGTACAGATATAGTATATAAAAGAATATAGTACAGATATAGTATATAAAAGAATATAGTACAGATATAGTATATAAAAGAATATAGTACAGATATAGTATATAAAAGAATATAGTACAGATATAGCATATAAAAGAATATAGTACAGATATAGTATATAAAAGAATATAGTACAGATATAGTATATAAAAGAATATAGTACAGATATAGTATATAAAAGAATATAGTACAGATATAGTATATAAAAGAATATAGAGAAATAAAAAATAAAATATATGTATACAAAATAAGCTAATTGAGTGGTAGAAGGATGTAAAGGGTCCTACTAGCACCATGTCCAATAAACAGTTATTTAAGATAAAAGTAAGGTACATAGCATTGAAAAAGCAGAAAGAATACAAGAACAAAGTCAAGGACGACAAACCAAACAAATACCCATATAAAATAGTTAATTAATTAGTATGTTAGTGTTCACAAATATCACAGATTAGTTGGATTGATGTTTAGTATCTCGTCAGTAGAGTAAAAAGCATTGTTAACAAGATACTTTTTAGCCTCTCTCTTGAAACCCAAAGCATCCAGTGATTTCATATTTGTTGGAAGATTGTTGAAAAGTCGTACGCTCATACAAATAAAACTCTTTGACACCTTGCTTAATCTGTGCCCAGGTGGACGAATCATTTCTTTTTTCCTTGTATTGTATTCATGATAATTTGAGTTCAAAGGTGTTTTATACAAGTTTCTATGTGCGTACAGCAAACATTCGAGGGCAAATGCACAGGGCATAGTTAAAATACCATGTTCACTAAAAACTGTTCTGCACGAGTCTCTAGGACTCATATCAAGCAGTGCTCTAAGTGCTCGCTTCTGCAGGACAAACACTCTACACTCTACATAAATTTATCATGAAAAAAATATTTGAGAATCTCTGGACTTTTTTTGAAAAACAAATTTGAAATTTTGTATTTATCTATATTCATACCAATTTTGAGTAAAAAATAAAGTAAAAATTCAAAAGTTTATAACCCCTGACTGAAACAAAAATTCAAATTCTGAGAATAAAAGTTTTGTAGGCCTATAACTGTTTATATATTCTGAAATTTTGGGATCTGTAAATTGAGCGGATCAAAAGTTATAAGGGGGGGGGGGACACACACGAAATGTTCTACTCCGAAATCCGTATATGGAACATGTATGCTGCGAAGCTTCTTAGTTGGTGTTTTATGACTTCAAAGTTGGAAAAACCGTGAAAAATATAGACCCTACATACAAATCTCGCGTATCTTGGCTTGAAACATTGTCGATATGTTAAGAGAACAAAGTTCTCTTGAACAAATCGATAGTTGGAATATGTATTATGGACGATGTTATTATGCTTGTTAGATTTTAGACTAACCGGCTCTTACAGTACACCCTAAAGCTATTATAATAGATCGAGTGGAAGCACTATTCTAAGTCGGTAGTTAACCGCGTATACATTTTGTGCTACTGTGCTATCGAAATAATAATATGATCATCATTATATGCCCAAATTAAGATGATTGCATCATCACCCAGTACAGAATCTATTTATATGTTTGGATATTTGCCACCAATATAAAAACATACTGCACTTAAAGGATCCTTAAACTGTTTTGATCTTTTGATTTTAGCGACAGCGACAGGATTTCTATTTTATTTTGTATTACTTCTCGGGCAACTGACAGGTACTATTTCAATTTTTTTTAAATAAAAATGAATATGTCCTTGTTAAACAAGTACATATACATATTCCCACGTTCCCTAAAATAAGCATAAATGCTTGTGCTATAGGTGAACGAAATCGCTCGAGGCAGGATTCGAACTCGCGACCACTGGATTACTAGCCCAGCACGCTTATCGCTCTGCCATCGACCATCTAAAATATTAATTAAACATGTACCCAAAAACAAGTTGCCACATTCTCGAGACTTACGGCAGGTAGGTACTAATCGTCTCACAGATCCAGACTGAAAACATATATTAAAGACTAATAGATTTCGCCTAGTAGCCTAGACAGGACGTGTATCACTAACGGTTTAAATTTATTCATTAATTTGTATTTTTGTCATACGTTATTGTCTGGTTGGTTGGAAGTAATTGCCTAATGCCAATAAGGCCACCAGCGTGCAGCACATGCACAAAAAGATACATAAGTAAATAAACTTAAAAAAAAACACGATGTTAGATTAAAGTTTGAAGAGGATGAGGTATTGGACGCCAACGCATTTTCAACCATTTTGTTTTTTGTTATTTAATAAGTGTCTCAAGAACTTGAAGTATGAGGATACAATTAATTTTATGCATACAATAGACAAGCTTCAATGATGAATAATAAGTCCTTTTATTAAATTTTCTCATTAAAATTATATATTCACTGAAGGTGTCTTTATATTGGCATATACACTGATGATAGGCGGACCCTGCGCGTCATGTAGTGGCTTCCGAGATTGGATGAGTGTTAGACGTCCTCAGACTTGATAGCTAGATTGTATTAAAAGAGTGGCTGGGAGGTATTGGGTGCGGTGTGTCCAGGGAAAGGAGTAATAGTAATTATTGTAAAATTTATTTAGACGTAAAAACATATATAAAAATTAATACATCTAATTTAAACAAAAAAGTATAAAAATAATTTATTTTGGAACGAATGAGTATGGTAAGATTATGAAAATTAATTATAAAAACATTATGCAAAACTATGGAAAAACATTTATAGTTTTTAACTATGTATTCAACACCTAGCCTAAGAAGGCTAATGAGAAGAATTTTGGTTTCTTTTATGTTTGGTAATAAACTTTTATACATTTTGAGACTTTTATGGTATAAAGTATTATGTGTATATGGTAATTTCATTTTTGGAAGTCTAAAATACTGACATTCTCTCGTAAGGTAAGTGTGAACATTGACATTGTACCTATAATATATTTTTATTGACAAAACATTTTTTCAACATCTCAATAGAGACGAAGTTGGGATATTGTAGAAGAACCAGGAACTCGAGGCACCTACAGGGCTT